>CM042243.1:19585569-19900569 GCA_023566225.1 Romanogobio albipinnatus
TTTAACCATCATTATTACCGGTATGTTAATTTGACGTCAACATGCCATTCACTGATGTAATTAATCTTCTGTATACAATTTTTTTTAATTGGCAAAAAGTATCTGGGCCCACCTTTAAAAGTGTAGAAGCAGGTAGCAACGTCAAATACATGATGGTAGTGATTTTCAGTAACGAAAATAATTAATCGTTTTACAAGTCATGTCTGTTAAGTAAAAAAATATATAAGTATTTCTCAGCTTTCCTTACACAGCAGGTCTACTTAGAATAAACATTATTATTTAAAGGGAAACAAAGATTTTAAATTTAAGATAAACCCCACACAGCGTCCTTTATAAAAACATGGGCTTGATTATTTGGATTAATTAATACATTTCTTGAATAATTAAAAAAAATATAACCAGCCCAAAATACACTACATTAAAATCAAACTTACCTAACAGCAGGCTAAAAATTGCCCCGGCGGGCATGTTTTGTTTTCGAATGATGGGGATCATGTTTCTTGCCAAAATAAATCAAAACACACTCGATACAAAAACAGATGATACCAGACTGTGCAATCTGCGTTTTCAAACGGGCTCTTCAGATAATTCTCGTTATATATCAGACGTATACGGTCGGTTTGAGCTTCCCTCTGAGCCAAATCTACATCTGATAAACGCAGTAGGTCAGATTTGTTTAGTTTCTCGTAACCGCAGTAGGAAACGCCACCGTCATGTCATGTGAGCGACTGCTACAATCACGCAACAGCCGCAACGCGCATGCGCATGTTTTTCTTGTTTTTATTTTAATTTAATTTATGTCTTGTTTTTGAACAAAAAGAAGACAAATATTGCTTCGAACAATACTGACAATAAACAAACTAAATAATAAATACATATTTGCTAGCATATCTCTCACGAGCGACATGATTTGTCACATTTTACAGATATTATATTGTAAGTGTTGAGATGTAGTGTGTAGTCAGTGAGTCATAAAACAATTTACTTGAAGCATTTCGTGTGATTGAATAACTACAATGGGCAATAGAAAACGACTGCAAAAGAGAAACGACTGCTTTTTGCAGTTTATTTTGACATGGTTTAAAATTGGGCATGGTCATTTTGACAATAATGAACAAATTAGTTCTTGCTTATTGTATGTTTCCCGTGGTTATGCCATTAAGCTGTATTTAAAAATCGTGAAATATGGTGGAAAAAAATAGAGATGCTATGCTACATAGATTTAACAGCACTACCTAAATGAATGATGTAAAGAGCAATGGAGTGAGGATGCATGTGACTGAAGTGTCACATTACAGAAACAATTTACAAGGAGGCTAAAGATTTTAGGACCATTCCAGAATGCCATCACAGAAGTGTGACGCCTGATCTGTTGCCCTTTTACTTGCAAATTGCAATAATGCAATAATTGCAGTAATATACAACAAGAGCCTGATACGATAATCTGATTAAATGAATCTAACACTGGGGGAAAAAATACCTATAGGCCCTACAGTTCATTGAATCATGTGGTAATGTCACCAGAATTCCCGGTGTTCTTTTTTATTTTATATTATTGCCTTTACTAAAGTGATAATTTTTGAATTCAGCATTCAATAAAATTATTATTGTTAATAAAAATAAATCATGAATCTGTTAGTCTTGACCTTATCTCGACTTTATGCCTCCTCAGCCAAACGCGAGCAGCACACGATGATGGAGAGAAAGCGAGAGGGGAAAGGGCAAAGAAAAAGAAAGCACTCCAAAAAGAAGCTGCGAAACGTTGCAAAATTACTGACCTGTTCAGGGCTTCAAGTGCAGGTCAGTTTCATCTGTGAATAGGCCTATTTTTGCTATCCTAACAGCTGTAGCCTACTTTTTTTCTTTGTTAAATTAGTATTGAACTGCTAGCGAATGTTAGCGGTAGCGCCCCTATTACTATCGTCACTTAAAATACTGTATGCTAAAGAAAATTCATATTATTTAGTGTAAAGTTACATTAGTAATTTATCAGACAATTATTCACATCTATATGGTAGGTAACTGAGCAGGGAGACAGAAGTGATAGTGCAGACATCAACAAAAAGTTTGTTGATGTCGTTTGTTCGTGTTAGTTCACAGTGCATTAACTAATAACAAGATTTGAATAATGCATTAGTAAATGTTGAAATTAACATTAACAAAGATAAATAAATGCTTTATTAGTGCAGTTCATTATTAGTTCAAAGTGTTACAGAATACATTTTGACATTTAGACTATATAGAAAATGATGGGTGCGTCTCAATCAGCTCCATAGTTCAGTAGTCAGGGCACTGATCAGGGAATCAGTCCGTGGGCTGACTACTGAACTAGGGTGCTGATTGAGACACGCCATATGTCTGCCCATTGAGGTTTAAAACGTTCCCCCCCTTTTTTTAATCAAATGAAGGTGGATATATAATCAACCTAGCACTAGCTGTGGTGCAGTGATCACACATCAGATTCAGTCAGGCAGGGAGTTTTTTGTTGTTGTTACATATTGTATGCAAGATAGTGTTGCTAAATTTTGGATATTTAATTAAATTTTAACATAAAAACAAAATTTTGTCTTAAATATGATACTTAGATTTTTTCTAAAATAGATGTAGATTCTGGCAAACAAAATACAATAAGGTGGTTGATTTGCACCAAGGTGGAGACAGATCTGTTTGTAACATGAGGCTAGAAAAAGTGACAGGTGAAGAAGAGACAGGTACGAGAAAAATACACACACGTTATACATGCATATATATTAATATATATCTCTTTACTTAGTGTATGAGGCTGATGATCCTGGTGGAAGGGAGAGACAGAGAGATATTAGGGAAAATTAAGAAAAGGAAAAGGGAAGTGAGGATACCCTTCAAGATAAAGCCTTTATTTATTTAGGGAAAAAATAGGGTTGTCCATGTTTCTATATTTTATTTGGGTGCATATATGGCGTGGATGGGTGTAGGATTTCCCGGCTTGAAATTGTGTCCCAGTCCGGCCTGGTATGTCACTCTATGTGAAGTATGTTGTCACGATGGAATCTGACTTTAACAGTAAAAAATAAATACAAGATTTAAAAAAACCCAGCAAAAAAACAAAAGTAATGTGCAACATGTTAATTGTAATGAATAAATAAAGAATACGTTTAAAATGCATGTGACAAATGGCTTGGTCTGACATTTATGAAATGAGAAAGCATTTCAACATGTAGGTTATAATCTGCCATTATTATATAGTTGACCCTTTCTAAAAAATATTCTAATTTGAACTAGTCTTAGGCTAGTGATTGAAACTAACATACAAAACCACACCAATAGCAAATTCAAAACAGCAGGGGGCACAACACGCATAAACTACCATGTCAATGTAACTTGCAATGTATTTTTGATAGTAAAAAAGATTTATTTTATATGAATTACAGGTCAAAGTTTATGATATCTTTTATCTCTTAAATGTTGCTTGGTTATGTCTTTCCTTGGCTGTTTGAACAAATTAATTTCCTTTAGGGAAAACGTTTTATTCAAATTTGTTAACAGCCCTACAGTGTTAAAATGGAAACAACACATTCAACAGACGTGGAGTAACCTGCAATACTGGTGAAAGACACAAAACTGTTTGCGTGAGGGTCTAAAAATATACAGGAAATGCCGGTGAGACTTTTTTTGAGATGAGAGAAGAGACTCTTTGGTGGAGACAGTGGTTGTCATTCACCCAGGGCTAGGGCCGCTTCCTGTTAGGTAAAAGTTGACAGTAGAAGTAATCAAAACAGAAAGGCTAAAAACTGCTGCACATCACTTACAGGCCAAGCAACAGGAAGGAACGGCATCCACAGAAATATAGTTTCAGGGAATGTTATGGAAATGAGCAGGACAAGCACTCTGTTGTTCTTGGCCACACATTTGTCCTCTGCAGGTAAAATTTCTCTTGCTCTTTACATATTTGTTGCACGGGGTGTCATATATCTAGAACATTCAAGCGCAGAGTTTTGATGGTTTACTATATAGGTCTCAGTGGTTGTGAAATATGTACTGGTCATTGTCGGGAGTAAGTGTTATTTATATAATGTTTTTGTATAAGTATATTTTTTATAAAGTTTTGTGTGTGTGTGCATTTTCTCCTGTAAAGAAAGATTGGGGTCGAACACCTCTTCATGCGGCCATTTTAGTTTCCATGTACAACCAGCAAGACTTGTAGCATCACAAGTTTTAAGTGACGCACTACACTCTTGTGTTTGCAAAATAGTCTAAAAAGATGAAGGCTTTCCAGTAGTGCTATGATTGTTTGTAACTGTCATCTTCATGTTTAAATGCTGTTTCCTGACATAACAAAAAAAAACACGAGGATCCAACAAAAGCAACTCAAAAACCTACACTCTTTTTGCAAAACTTTTGAAATTGAATTATCAGTTATGGCGGCTTTTCAAAAGTCAACAACATTAACAATCGCTTAGAAACACCAAGTAAAGGATGCTTATTATTTCCCATATGTCATTTTAAAGAAATAATAATTAGCAGTTAACTATTATAATAATTTAAAATATTTTCATTATTATTTATTGTTGTTATTTCAATGTCATCATTGCACTTTGTATAACAGAGTAGCTTGGCCTTCTCTGTCCTTTAGAAGAAAAATGCACTGGTATCTAATTATTTATAAAAACCATTCTGGGTCTGTTGCCTTCATATTTAGGTTGTCTTATTCAACAGAAAAGTGTCTCAAAACTGTTATACTCTTTCTGTTCCGTTTGCTAGAACTGAACTAGGAAAAAAGGCTTTTGCGTTTGCAGCACCGTTTGATTGGAATCTACTCCAAATGAAATTGAAATTACAAACTCTGTTGTCTATGGAACATTTTAAATCTATTATTCGGTCACTTGAAGAAGACTCAATGATGTGCAATTGTTTTTAAGTGTTTTTTAATTTTTTCTTGTTTTGTCTTGTAAGTTTGTGTTTGTAACTGCTGCCCATTCTTGGCCAGGACACTCCTATGAAAGAGATTTTTTATCTCAGTGAGATCTTTCTGGTTAAATAAAGGTAGTAAAAAAAACAATAAAAAAAACATGCACAAGCCAATTATGTATTCAGTCATATATAATTAGGCAATTTGAATAATTATTTTTAAATATGAAATTAAAGTTTTATAAAAGGAGTAAAAAAAAAAAAAAGAAATCTGCTTGCAAGTTTGAGGCAACGGAGAGAAAATGGATAACATAGACGGCGTATCCCTTTACATATAAGTTGTGAATGTACATCCGTTTTAGCCCAAATTCAAATCCACATCTACTAGATATTTCTGTCATTTGGAAAGAACTGCAAAACCAATGAATCTGTTGTATATAATAATCCTCTCTTAACAGTCAGTACAGCCTAATTTATAAAACTTTTGCTAATTTTCTTAATTCATCATAATTATAGGGTCTTATAATTATAAAGTCTAGAATCTTTTTCACTACCGATTTTAAATTTGAAATCTATCATTGTGTCTATCATTCTTTTAAATGAAAACGAAGCAACTAAAGCACAACTTATGAGGAGGAATGTGTGATAACTGTGCAAAGATTTTATTTGATATGTCGAGACCTATTACTTTATATTGATTATTACTAAGTCCTTGTTTCTGCATGCAATGAACTTGCAGAAAAATTATAGTTTGTGCCACTAAGGCATGTGAAATGTGTGTGGTCAGTTTGCTAACCTTCGTCCACCGGCCCCCATAAACACCTATTTGATCTGCAGTGATGCAACAGGGTCTTCACTATTTTGTGCTCATTCTTGCACTTAACTACCCATGCAGAGAAACCACCAAACTAGATTACACACACACATTTACACAGAGATCACAACGAGACAGGTAGAGGAGCTTGGGCCCCTGTTGCCTCTAACAGGAAGGCATGAGTGCAGGTTTTTTTCATAAAGGAACCACTCAATGATCTTAATGTAGAAATAAATGACGGAGGAGAGTGAGGAATTAGACTCTTAAATATGCTAGAATTGTCTAAAATATTACTGGACCATATTTCAGCAGGAGGCTACCAAACAAGCAGTTTGAGATCACAGTACATGCACATAATACGATGTTGACAAAGCTGTCAACATATATAGTGCATGTTTTAGGTACTTTCTTTTAATGCATTTATCTAACCATTATCTACGCATCCGAAACATTTATATATTTCAAAAGTATAGTGGTGTGGTGGGTTGACTTGACTTGACATTTTTATTTGTCCTAATGATAGCATTATTAGTGCAGGTATGTCTTAACATCTTTAAGAATTGATTACAGTTAAAAGTGATTGATTAAAGTTAAACGTCAAGTTTGATATTGAAGTATATCCATAAAACCTTGCTAAATGAATAGATTGCAATGCAATATATGTAATGTTTTTGGATGTGCCCCGCTTTTTTTTTTCCTGAAGGTTTAAGAGGGATAACAATGAATGCAAGATATATTGCGTGTGTAAATTTCAATAATTAAAATTCAAATGCATTGTATGTCCAGCTGTGTCTGTTTTGTTGAATTTTTGCTCTTTGCCCTATTTGTCTTGTGTAGTTTTGGCAAACCGGTGCCTAGTTAGATTTCCATATACACATTTAATTTATTTCAAACCACACCATGTTTTATTAGAAAAGGCATTTATACTTGTTTTGTGCCCGATCAAGACATTTACAGGATTCAGGAAACATCTAATAAACTCAAACATTTATTTTGGCTTGGTTTATAAGAGAGTCGATGGCATATTGAGGAGTATTATCCGATTAAATGTTCCCTAACATATGTGCGCTGTCAATACACCATTAGACATTCAGCTTTGATCATTTCAAGAAGTTTTAACTGGTCTCAGTGGTTTGTCTGTAATGTTGTAAAGCCAGTTTGCATTCTATTCATCCAATCTGATAATCGATGAGTTTAAGTGTTAGACATTTTCTAGCCGCTATTGCGATGCCCCGAATTCAACCCGCATTTAAATATGTTTTGCAAGAATTAACATGTCTTTGTATATTAATCAGTGACTCCAGAACTACATGAAAGCCTTGGGATAGGGAAATTATTAATTGCCTCAAAATTAAATTAACCTCTGAATGTAATCTAAATATATACAATTTTCTCTCTGTATCATCTGGCGGATTAGGCTCTGGTGTTTCTCATAAATTGACTGTTTTTCTCATTTTCCCATTATTTTATTCTTTCTTTTTCTAACATTACAAAACCAACTATGCGGGGAAAGGAGACAAACATTTCAAAACATCGATAAATAAGAAGAGCCACCAAAGTCTAAGCGCTATGTTTTAGTTGTGTACTTGCTTTATGAAAGTCTTTTAACATAGTTTGTTCTATTCACAGAGGCCTCTGTGAGCGACCCAACAAATTGCTATATTTTAGATGTTTTTCTCCTGCTGTATTCTATCATTTTTACTGCTCTCTACTTCCGAGAAAAGGTAAGTTGAGCTCTAAAATGCACAGCTTGTTCCAAGTGAAGAAATGTACCTCACGGTTAACCACTATCCTGTGTTCTGTCTTGTATGGCTTAGTTTACAAAGGAAGGGCCTGCTCCTCCAGAGTCTGAAACCCCGGCCCGTAACCCCAATGAGCCTGTCTATACAGTGAGTTATCATTAATACATATCTCCCAGATAGAAGTTCATGTTCAAACATCAAACATTTTGTATTGTTTTATTTGGACGGGTGTTGCTATGTTTGTGATGTGCATGTTTCTATGCAATTCTGAAAATAAAAATGTATTAAGTTACCCTTTACCTTTCTATAATCATAAACGTTTAAACAATAAGTGTTACTTTCGCTATCTGTTGAGTTTCATCTCAAGCAACATAAATGGTCTTTTTGGCATCCCTAAAACAGTCTGCTAGCCTATTTTAAAGAACGTATGTATTTTTAATATGTAAAGACACAATTAAGTGATAAATAATAGCAGTGTTAATGTTTTGTCGAGTTATTTTGATCCTAACTGAAAAGAATTGGGTGTTTGCTATGGTAACAATCAGGAGAATGTGATATCTGTTCGCAAGAGTCTTTTTACCGCCAACTGAAAATATGAGCCTAACTTACTTATCTAACATTTGTGGTTAATGAAATGGTTGGGGGACGGGGAGTAAACATAAATACTTAAATGTAAAAACAAATATATGCTGTAGGCCTACATTTAGGCCCCCTGCGTTTCAAAAAAGAATATCCTTTGAAGAATATGTGTAACCAAACAGCCCACATTGTGTTCCATCAACTGTTTGGTTACACATATTCTTCCAAAATATATTCTCTCTTTTTTTTTTGTTCAGCAAAAGAAAGAAATTCATACAGATTTGGGACAACATGAGGATGAGTTAATGATGACAGAATTTTCATTTTGGGGTGAACCTTTAAGGTTTTTCTTTTGCCCGCGCTTTCATAACACGCGCGCGCACACACACACACTAAACATTAACTTTAAAGGTCCCGTTCTTCGTGATCCCATTGTTCAAACTTTAGTTAGTGTGTAATGTTGCTGTTAGAGCAGAAATAATACCTGTAAAATTATAAAGCTCAAAGTTCAATGCCAAGCGAGATATTTTATTTAACAGAAGTCCCCTTTCAAAGCCTACAGCGAACGGCCGGCTTGGACTACATCCTGGTACTTCCTTAATAAATGACGTCAGTAGAACAGTAGAACAGACTAACCTCCGCCCACAAGAATATGCGAAAAAAGCGGGCGTGGTCTTGTTGCTGTCCCACGTGGAGAAGAGGACGTGTCGCGTGGAGAAAAGGAAGTGTTGCGTTTGAGTGTGTTTGTCGCCATGTCGTCGAGACGCTGTTATTTTCATCCCGGAGTCAAATCACCTTTGTTTGGCTTTCCCAGGGACGCTGTAGAGATCATTGAGCTCATACATCTCCCGTTAAGAGGCATGACCTTTCCACGTGCGATAAGCTGCTGTCGAATCACAACACAGGTACCGTGCCACGTTTGCTAAGCTGCGGTCAAATCACAACACGGGAACCGCTGGCACAATCAGAACTCGTTACGTATTTCTGAAGGAGGGACTTCATAGAATAAAGGAAGTCATCAGCCGTTTTTAGGAGAGTGAAAACAGCGATACAGATAAGTAAATTGTGTGAAAAATACTGTGTTTTTTTTACACGCGAAACATGAACACATGTTATATTGCACACTGTAAACACAATCAAAGCTTCAAAAAACACGAAGAACAGGACCTTTAAGAATAGGAGATGGCCAGAGTTTCTGAAAGTATGTTTTAACCCTATATTCAAATATCTACTTAAATTACAACAGAATCATATTTATTAGGAATGACCCGAATAATAATGACTTTATACAAAATGTGCGTATTTCTTAGGACTTGGATCTGCCTCAGATGAGTTCCGATTATCAGCAACTGGATAGACCGGTGAGATTATTTTATGTTTTTATATATTTTAAGCATATTTAAATTAGCCGCATGGCAGACATCAGTGCAAATATAGCGTGTTGTAGCCTACACAGACTTTACTTTGTGTAATGATCTCCAACCCGGTTTGTAATCTATAGTACATTATATAAACGTGAAATTGCAGTTTTTAAAGAAAAGAAAAAGTTGTTTTTAGATGCCTAACTACATCTACCCAATATCAACATATTTCAGATTAGAAGACGGGAGCCAGAGACACATTATCAGGTAAGAACCACTTATTAGTCAGAAAGGATGTGGATCAGATCTGAAAACAGATCAAATTAACCAGAAAAAGTTTCTTACATTTCATGGTTAATGCGACAGCTTTAATCCCCGCTGCCCTCCTGTGGTTGTGTATAGTTGTGCACTTACATTTTTGATCGTCCCTCAATGGTGGTTGATGTATTTTCTAGGAATTGAGAGGACCAAGAAATGATGAATACCAGGAAATAAGACCTAAAGGAAACAAAGTAAGTACAAGCCCAACGAACATGAGAAAAGAGTATGGGTTGTGCCGAGTAGGGATTGATTTCAGTGTGAGTCTCACCCAATAATGAGGCATATCATCCTAACTACGCTCAGTTGGCAAATAGGCATAAGTATTAATTTTCCATTTCTACATTCTGCAGCCTCGCAAAGCCAAGAACAAATCTGATGAGGTAATGTACCAATTCATTTTAAACACTTGGTTTGATATATACTGCAATGACGTTCATATATACCAAATGTATACACACTAGCATCTTTTTAGCTAGTTTGTCTTCCCTATTGCACTCTCTCTCTTTACTTAAGTGTCTGTTGTCAGTGTTCTAGGTAATCACAACATTGCATTGCTTGGTAGGTTTTTTAACTGACTGCTGTTTTGTGAAACCCCAAAATTCATCAGTTCATGTTATTGGTTTATTCCTTTAAAGGCTCGAACAGGGAGAAAAAGGGAAGCAGCCGAGGCTGTGGAGATGGAAACTTTTCCCACATCACACAATTAACAGACCGCACAAACTTTTATATCAGGAGCAACTTTTATATCTTCCAACTAACAGATCAATTCTGTATTGTATTGTGGATGCATTTTTGTGTCTTGCTTATCCTGTTCAAAAGTTTGGGTCAGTAAGATTTGTATTTTTTTAAAGAAATCAATACTATAATCAGCATGAATGCATGATGTACTCATGGCGTAATGGTAAGAGAGTCAGACTGGTAACCCAAAGGTTGTGGTTTTGATTCTCAATACTGGCAGGAAATGACTGAGGTGCCCTTGAGCAAAGCACCTAACCCCCAAATTAAAAATGACTGCCCACTGCTCCGGGTGTGTGTCCACCCTTTGCAGTGTGTGGATGGGTTAAATAACTAACTTGGATGGGTTAAATGCAGAGGACAAAGTCAGAGTATTGGTTACATACTTGGCCTTCACATGTCACTTTCAAATTGATTAAAAAGTGACAGTAAAGACATTTATAATGTTACAAAAGATTAATATTTCAACAACACAACTGTTTTCAACATTAAGTTTTCTGTACACCAAATCAGAATATTAGTATGATTTCTGAAGGATCATGTGACACTGAAGACAAGTAATGGCTTCAGCTTTTCCCACCCAGGAATAAATTACATTTTAAAAGATTATTAAAATAGAAAAGAGTCATTTTTAAATTTTAATGTTTCAGAACATTACTGTTTTAATGCATTTTGAATCAAATAATTAAACAAGCTTTAAGAATTTTCAAAAAAGTTTTTTAATAATCATTACGACCCCAACATTTTGAACATTAGTGTGTGTTTGATGTATGCATGTATGTGTGTGTGTGTATAATATATATATATGAAAATTGAAAATATATCAAAAATGAAAATTACCACATGGATCTTCCAAGAATTATAAAGTGCATCCATCCATTTTAAAAGTTATCCACATGGCTCTGGGGGGGTTAAAGGGATAGTTCACCCAAAAATGAAAATTCTGTCATCATTTACTCACCCTCATGATGTTCCAAACCTGTATACATTTCTTTGTTCTGCTGAACACAAAGGAAAATATTTGGAAAAATGTTTGTAACAAAGCAGATAGAGGAGCCATTAACTACCATAGTAGGGAGAAAAATACTATAGTAGGCAATGGTTGCTCCATCTTCTTGGTTACAAACATTCTTCCAAATATCTGCCTTTTGTGTTCAGCAGAAGAAAGAAACTCTTACAGGTTTGGAACATCATGAGAGAGAGTAAATGACAATTTTCATTTTTGGGTGAACTATCCCTTTAATAAACGATTTCCGACGCGAATCGAGGGGTTTTTGTAAGAAAAATATCCATATTTAACACGTTATAAACCAAGTAAAATATCTAGCTTCCGACAGACCGCTTTCCGTATTCAACCTAAAAAAATAAACGGACGTGGCGGTGACATCGGACATAGCGCAAGCATTTTGAACTGCGAGAGGCATTACACTTTCTGTATTGAATATGAAAGCCGGTCTGCCGGAAGCTAGATATTTTACTTGATGAAGTTTTAAATATGGATATTTTTCTTACACAAACCCATCCATTAGCTTCAGAAGGCCTTTATTAGCCCCCCGGAGCCATATGGATTACTTTTATAATGGATGGATGCACTTTTTTGGGCTTCAAATTTTAGGCCGCCATTATAATGCTGGGATTAGCCAGGACATTTTTTTGATATACTCCAATAGTATTAATCTGAAAGAAGAATGTCATATACACTTAGGATGGTTTGAGGATGAGTAAATGATGGGATAATTTTCATTTTTGGGTGAACTCTCATGCAAGGCGGGAACAGATAATTTCAGACAAATTTTACAAAGCAATTTAAGAGCTAGACCTCTGTCTGGAGCGGTAGGAGACAGTGCTGTTCTACATATTTTGCATGTGTAAAATAGTCCATTTGACTGATTACTGTAAAACATAAGGCTAAAAATGAAATAAAATTGATATTAACTTTGCAAGTTCATCATGATGATTTAAAATATGCCAAATATTAAAAAGACCAAAGACATGTTAGAATATTAAAACACTTGGAAAATGGTTTAATGATGTTTACAACAAAAGAGACCTGTACAGTTACAGTAAAAGATTATCTTTATATATATATATAAAAAAACAAACAAAATACAGCAGACAAATGCATCAAATCTACCATGTATCCTGATTCACATACTTATATTCTACACAATCATTCAGTTCTAAGCTACAGTGATGTAGCCATTTAGCGTTCAGTCTTGGGTGTATGCATGTTCGCTTGATAGCAGGCCACGAGTGGCACTAGAGTCTGTAGTGATACTCAGAACCCAACCAATCATCACTATTACAACAGTGAGTTACAGCGTTCTGAAGGGAGATATAGAAGTACAATCTACAGTATGAGACAGGATGAAAAATGGAACATTCCTTGAGCTTTAGCCGTAGGAAATATGGAAATGAGAGTATAGAGAGATTTCTTTTGAAATCAATGACTAAAGTATTATGTACAGTCTTTTTTTTTTTTACTTAACCTTTTTTCTGTCTTTTTGTTTTAAAAACAATGATAAGTTGGGCAGTGAAACTGATATCACATACACAGACACATCCAAAAACATACAAAAATACTATTTCTTTAACCTACAGTAAGACAGTTTTGCAGTTAAATTCCATGCTGTGACAGAAAAAGAGCAACAGATCCAACGAACAAGAAAATTAAAAACGACAAACTTTTTTCCCCCATAAGCATCTCAGAAAAATACCAAAATATACATCTAAGCTTTGGAATTACTGAGGTTAGGACTACTGTCAGAGCTGGGTTCTGTTTCTTAATACACAAGCTGAAGGGTTTGGGAAGGAAGAGGAAAAATAACAGAGCAATCTTTGGTATCTGCATTTGTAAAACATTTCATATTTGGATATTTTTGCTTTGGGATAGAGCTTATAGTTGCTTTCGACCCTCCACTTGCAATAAAACGATCAAAAATCCATCTGAAAAGGACCGTGTCACACAGACGCCGCCCTTGCAGGATGGAGGACAACGATGCATAGTTGCACAGCTGATCAAACCAATTGAAATCATGGTAGTGGAAACAGCAAAGCTAGATAAAGACATCGACAGAACAGCAAAACCACTGGACAACGGCACCTAAAAGACGACTATGGAGAGACGTTGCATGTTTTCTGTAGACAATCATAGAAACAGTTTTGCCTTGCTGCAGCCACAGAGTGGAACTCCAGAGGACAGTTTATCCTGAGCAGGTTGCAGTGAGCCCAGGACATCCTTCAGCGCATATATTTAAAAAAAACATCACCCAGCCCATGAGGGGTTACTTTAAGTCCTTCCCAGAAGCCGGCAGAGCTGTTTTTACTTCCTCTTTCTACTAAACCCCACCCACTCAGCCACATGCGTAATCATGATCTCAAACCCCGAGCTAATGGTTGAGGCAGGGCACTAGGAGAGAGAGAATTTAGTCAATACAATCACTTTTAAAGTCTTTGGTTACCACTGAGAAGGTGAGGAACAAGTATACTCCGCAAACCCAGAAAGAACAGCGCACACCCTGCAAAAAAATGTTCACAATAATTGATGGGGGTTCATAAGACGACGATTGTCAAATCATAAAAAAAGCTTTGGTATAAAATGAATAAGGAGCTATAAATGAGAACTTACATTTCTAGAAAAGTAAAATATAAATAAGTGGGATGGGCTTCCTATATGCATGAGCTTGTGCAGCCTTCTGGGTATCATCCAGTTCCTCACTCCAAACTTTAAACAGACAACTGCAGGCTTCTGTTCTAGGACAGATCTTTTTTTTATTATTTATTTCATATTTTGAAGTAGATTAAAGCAAGTTTTTACTCAGTTTCGAGTTATAAATGAGGTATACAACAGCTCCTTTACTCAAACCAGCTCTCGCTCGGCTCTCTGGTGCATGACCTCTTCTGCAACTATCCTATTTTGTCACTAGACTGAGGGTCTACAGTGGCAAACCCTGCTACAATCAAGAAACTACCCAATCACAAGTCAGAGCATCCACACATGCCAAAGTCAAGTCCCAAAAACAAGATCCGCAACAACTTCAAATTTACAGAGCTGTTGCTAGGTTCAACATCCTTGGATAAATCACATCTGAAACATCTCATGTGCACACAGGTTCAAAAGGATATCATTTACAGCCAAGTGGTCAATTGCATCAAATGATGTATGATGCTTCCTTATATCCAATGAAGAAAAACAAATCCTATTTCCGACAAACGAGTCTCACTTTTGAGATGACATCAGACAGAACCTCTCTAAAGTATGATCTTTCAAAGTAATGCACCACTAGCGCCCCCTACATATCAGCTGGAGTTGAGTTATTAGTAAAGCTTTTAACAGGTATCCAGCCACCTTGAATTATACCTACATAATAGGTAGCAACACTTCCAAAATATCACAAAACACAAATAAAACTCACAGCGTTATTTTCTTGGTTGATATGCACCATGTGAGTTTTGACATTGGTGCATGCTCTGTTGCATCATCTTTCACACATGCACGCACACACAAATTCACAACCAAACAATCCTCTCACATCAACATATTACAATTTGCTACAATGTGTCAAACTCTGAAATAATAGTAAGGCATAAATGATAAACGCAAGTTTGTCAAACTAAGAAAGCCAGTGACGTTGCTCCCTCACAATACACAAAAAAGGCATAAAGTAATTAAATTCAAATGATTGTTAAAGATTGTTAAAAAGCAACATGGCAAATGAAAACCATAAAAAAGCAAAAACAACCACCAAAAAAAAAAAAAAAAAAACTTAAGAGTAGCTTGGTGCTATCAAGTCTGTTACATCAACTAAAAGCTGGGGGCTTTCCTTTAGAGCACCATCACAAGCCCCTCCCATTCAAACAAACATGTCAATGTGGGTGGGGCACATGTCGGCCACTCCCACATCACAAGGGTGTGGTTGCGATTTTTGGTCTTGACTTTTCTTTTTTTTAGAATAGCTATAATATAAATGAAGTAACTTTTTGTTATTTTTTTTTCCTTTTAGTGAATAAGCATGACAAAAACACTACATTCAAACTAGATATTAGTTCAAATATAAAATATGAGCATCTTACATAAGTGAATATATATAGAATTTAGAAAAGAAGTTCTCTAATCTTGAGTCATTCCTCAGATAAATATATCAGTAACTCCCCACAGTCCCGGCGACCACCGGGTAATGACACTAATGCGCAAAACAACACATAAATCTACACATCCAGAGAGGCTACGTTGAAATTTCCGGACAGAACCAGCGGAATGAGCAGCAACAAGACCCAGCCGCAAAGACAAAGGCTTTTTTTTTTACTTTGGCAAGTAGGATAACAAAATATTCATTACAAGTTAACCTGGACAAACCCTTTAAGTAGTAGTACTTGAAATAGCAGTAGTAGACTTGTGACATTATTATTACAGAGTTATACTTGTGTAGTTTTGTTTTACACGTTGGTCATTTAAAAATGGACTGTTAGAAACAGCTTTTGTACATTCTGGAGTTGACTACTGGTGTCTTTTGCCTAAAGTGAACCTTTCATGTAAGTGCTGCTGAGGTATTTAAAATCATATTACAATAAAGCAAGTAGAGTTGCAAAAAAAAAAAAAAAAAAGAGTAATACAATAAAAAAAAAAGAAATGACAGAAAGGGACACCTTAACAAATGACGAAATGGACAATAAGGGTAATGAAATACTACTGTAATTCTCCCGGAATGCCTGCATCTATAGGTCATTTAAGAAAACTCCAAGTCTAGACAATGTACCAATGCAACACTTTAAAAATCTTGTCCCATGGAGTAATATCAGGGCCTTTTTTTTACACTTCCACAGGTTTTTCTGGATTTTAAATTAAGATATTGGTGGACTTCTGATATTTCTATTGCTATTCATTCATTGAAACACAGCATCGGTGTTGAGCCCTAAGAGATCACATCCAAAACAAAGCCTCACCAGTTAGTTAAATGAATGAAACAAAAGAGACTCCCAAAATCTCAACAGCACTTAAACACAAGGCCCTTAAGATTCTCTTTGGATCG
The DNA here is from genome assembly GCA_023566225.1 of Romanogobio albipinnatus. Taxonomy (NCBI): domain Eukaryota; kingdom Metazoa; phylum Chordata; class Actinopteri; order Cypriniformes; family Gobionidae; genus Romanogobio; species Romanogobio albipinnatus. Next base: position 19,602,038 of record CM042243.1, read on the forward strand.
TTAAATGCTTCAATATCGAGAGCTAAAGCAAGTTAGCGCTGCGCTAGAGAGGCTATATTTCTTCATAAAACCGAACACGATTTGTTGGTCAAGTTCGAGTTGAAAGAATGGGGTTTAAAAGAAGTGTAATAGATGGTAAAGTTTGTCAGTAGTGAAAGTGTGGTCAGCATTGCATTGGCCCACACAGGCACAGCAGCTAGTGAGAAATCGACTTTGGTTCAAGCTTTACATCATGGCTGCATTACATTGGTAGGGAAAAACAAAAAAAGACCATCTGGCTAAACCCCCTAATTATGTTCTTGCCCCTTTATAACGGATATTTCGGTCCTACATGGCTGTGGCTGCCAACCCTGTGCCTGGAATACCCCTGACACCGCACTATTTTGATGTCCCTCTTATTTGACACACCCATCGGAGTCTTTACTAACAAGCTGATGAGTTGAATCAGGCATGTTTGATTAGGGAGGCTTCTAAAATGTGCAGTGCTTAGGGTACTCCAGAACCAGTGTTGGGAACCAGTGCTCTATGGCAAATGGTTTTGAATCCTGGTCCTGGGGACCTACTGCTCTTCACATCTTGTATGTCTTTCTTTTCTGACACGATCAGTTGAGTTCATCATCTGAATTAGCTCATTGGGTGAGAGCTCAATTGATTGTGTCAGATATGAAAGACATGCAAAATGTGCAGAGTTGCGGTTCCCAGGACCAGGTTTGAAAACCACAGCTCTATGGTATTGCCAGCACATTGGGACTGATGGATGAGAAGTCTCTGTGAATTTTAGAGACAGCCCTGAATTCAGATTGCAGAGGACTGAATCTGGCATCTTGTAACTACAAAAAATGGAAATATTCAAAAAGCCTTTCAGGTAAGAATTACCTCCAACACACGCATTACTTCCAACACACGCACGTTTCTCATTTTCAATTATCTGAACAGAATGGGAAGACGCCCCCATTTTTCTCACTCAAAGTCCTCACGAATGACTAGCAGAAGGGACAATCCCAAACCTCAAACTGGTACTTTGCTGTAGTATCACGGTCCTACTCTCTCCTCAACTGGGATCTATTTGGTTAGTTGCACTGACACTACGAAATTGAGGAGGGACAGCCATCTCCAAAAAAAATAAAACTGTTTTCGTCTTTGGAAAAGATCAAAATATTGCATTATATTTCCTGTGGTCTACCGAGAGCCTTTGCTCATAAATATTTAGGCTTAAACTACGCTACAGTAGCAATATACAGCAACAGGTATAACAAAGATTTTTGGTATATCTTGAAATAGAGGCAATACAAAGACCTCCGAAATAAAGACCTCTTAAAGCGTGACAGAAGTTCTGCTAAAACAGAGCAGACTGCAGTTCTCAAATCCAGTTTTTTGGTACAGATACTGTGCACAAGTAGAAAATCAAAGACCCTAGAAAAACAAAAACAAAAAACTTAAATATCATCCACCTCAACTTTATCTCGCTTGACCTACACCTTCACAATCAGGTGGTGATACCAAAAGTACATCCCATGTTAGGAAGACCTTGAGGAGGTTTACCTTATGTGGTTACACAGCCCTGACACTAACACGAGAGTGTGAGCTCTCAGTTACTGAAGCCTCAAAAGTAGACGGTACTGCTCAGTCACTGTTGCCCACGCTGAACAACTCCTCCTTGACGAATCATCTCATAATTCGTTAAAGCTTTTAGTATTAAGTGAGCCCGTGACAGGGTCAGGATTCAGATCCCGACTAGTCTTCTGCTACTGAGTAAACTACGAAATTATACGAAAACAATATTTGAAAAGCGTTTCACTAGAAAGAAAGGCCAGTCGAACGATTCCTTAAAGCAATGAAACCGCATCACAGCCGCTTATTACTCCATTTAAAGCCTTTTTAACCACAAGTTAGTAAGATTTAGGACATAAAGCTAACCCACTGTTTGACAAAAAATAAATGTGCATCTAAAAGGAGATGTCCCAGGAGGACAGGGACATCTGTAAAGCAGGATCTCCAGAGATCATAGACAGAAGAATATAAGGTGTCCTTTTTCTACCGTAAAGAAGAGGAGGTTACTGTCAGCAGTAAGGTGTCATTCAACACAGAGTAAACAAAGTTTTTTGGTTAAAAGCATTTCAGAAGTACCTCTGAAGAAGAGGTATAATGTGAAAATGGGAGAAAGAGTGAGTTCGCTGAAACGAATATGCTTTTGCATCGCACAGAGACTTGGAACAATGTCCAGGGAGGTTTCTGCTCTCCTGATGCAAGCTCTGTGGTGACGCCAACATTCGCTTATAGTTGATTTGGTTGAAGTCAAACTGTCAATGAGGTCCAAACATCGTAGATTAATGTGTAAAAGATGTGTGTAAAGTTAGAACATACAAACTTAAACATTAAAATAACGTTAAAACAATATTAAATCCTTTCTAGTGGGTTTGTTTTTGGTGGTAGCAAGAGATTAAAGAAAGGGGTCTAGAAGAGGAGAGGAGTGGGTTAAGCTTTCACTGGGCCTTAGAGGCCGTGGTGATGGTGGAGGCGGGCATAGTTGCCGTGGTAACAGCGCTCTGGTGGGCATCGGCGGTGATGTGCAGGTTGAGGGCTCCAGCAGCACCCGCAGCCCCTCCTGCAGACACTAGGCTGACCGGGTTACTGGCGAGCAGTGACAAGTTCTGAGGGTTCAGGAAGAGCGGTGCCGTCACAAGGTTAGGGGTACTGCCAGCGCTGGTGTTGGCAAACAGAAAGTTCCCGCTCCCGTCCAGAGATGTAATAGGCAGAGTGCCACTAGATGCCAGAGCTAAAGAGGAAGACAATGAACAACATTATTTAACTCCAGGTGTTCAAAACAGAGCAATGGCCTATACAAACTAAATAAATTACTAGAACAGAGATGCAGAGATATAGGAATTTTGACTGATAAGATGGTTCACATCTCTTCACATTTTTTGCATGTTCATTTATTAGATATTTTAGCTCATTTGTGTGTGTTTAACTACAGACAATGTCATGTCTGGGTCGGGACAGGGTGCATTAAACACTAATAATTTTGACGCATTATTTTTTCCATAATTAAAATCACACCAAATGAACATGTTAAATCAACAGCCCACAAGAAAGTCATATTTTTTTCAACAAAACGTCATTCCAAATGCAGCTAGGCAGTTTGAATTGTATGCAAATACATTGTTTACAATATTTGCCTTGCAAATAATTATGCAAATAAGTAATTTACAGTGTTTTAATTGTATGCAAATATGTTGCATGCAGAAATCTTTTGAGGGTGTAGACTGACACCAATGCCACTAAAAACATGCTTGTTTTACAAACAGATAACTTGTACTGCCATTCAAAGGTTTGGGGTCAGTACATTGTTTTGTTTTTTTAAAGAAATGAATCCTTCTATTCAGCAAGGATGCATTAACTTGAAAAAAGTATTTTAGAATGTTACAAAAGATTTCCATTTTAACAAAATGCTGTTCTTATGAACTTTCTAATAATCAAAGACCTTAAACATTTATTTAAGACATGTTCATCTTGGCATAACCAACAAGATGAATAAGTGCATGCAAAGCCATAATGTAATAAATACAAGTGTACTTGCCGCTCCACACACCTTGGATTGTGGCCAAGGTGCTGTTGCTCATCAGTGCTGGACTCAAAGCGCTTCCGAGACCACCTGGTGCCAAACTAAGAAGAGCCCCGCTGCAGAGGAAAAAAGAAAAAAAGATGGAATTAACATTGAACACAAAGATGTCCCATTACAAACTTATCAAAGAAATAAAAATACACTTACCCAGGAGAAAACTGCGAGGATGTCATGAGCCCAGGATTGAGACCAGCGGCTGCAGCCATGGCGGCGATGCTGGCGCTGGTGGGCAGCTGGGCGGCTCCTTGCAAAGCAGCCGAGAGGCTGGGTGACGCCACCATCACCTGCCCAGTGCCTAGAGTGTGCGCCAGGGAGGAAGGGGCCTGACTTACTGCCGTCACCATCTCCTGAGCTGAAGCCTGCTCTGCCGAGGACATCTGCACTGCTCCAGGGGAAGGGCTGAGCGAAGGAGAGGATGCTGCGGTGGTGATCACAGGTGCAGTGGAGATGACTGATGCAGTGTTAGTGGTGGCCGAGCCAATAGTTGTGCCTACAGGAAGAAAAGGATCTTTTAAAGATTATAAGGTGAACAATTGGAAAGTTTCAGGCATTTTTCAATCATTTCAGTCTTACCAGTGAAACCGACGTTGGAGACACTAGTGCTGGTGAGAGACATAACTGGGTTTACAGTCATCGTAGTCGACGTGTTACTGGTCACAAGACTGGCTGTACTCTGTGCATGAAACGGCGGATATAAAAAAGAGGTTTAGCACAATTTTAAGCAGTCAGACCTGAATGAAGGGCCCCAGTTTGCCATGTCACGTACCAGAGGTGTGTGAGGAAAGATTGCTTTGATAGGGGTGCTGGCGATGCTGCCACTGCTGGGTGGGTTGATCCTCTTCTCTTTCTGTCTGCGGTTACAGAACCATACTCGGATCACCTCTTTTTCCATGTTGAGCTGGTCTGCGATCATGGTGATCTCCTCAGAGGTAGGTTTTTGGTTCTGCTTGAAAAGGGCAAAATGCACAAGAAACGCCCTTACGGCAAAAGCAATTCACAAAAACCTACAAGCCAGCAGGACACAGTTTGAGGAGGTAACAATTCAGCAGGAAAATTTGAGGTTGGCACACTATCTGTTTAAACAACAGTACATACATACCGTTACACTACATAAATCATATCTTACAGTTAAAGAAGAGGCTTTTTAATTTACAGTTATAATTACACTGAATTATTACTATTATTATTATAAAATGGTAGTAACAATTATTTAAGTTTCTTATCACACTATTATTATTATTATTAATAAAGGTTAATATGGTCAGGTTAAACCCTTGAGTCTTTATTGTCAATGAAACTCGAAGGATGATTGTGTGCCATTAAAACAAATCACGGTCTCTGAATAAGCTCTGATGTGAGATGTCGCTCACCTCCAGAAAGCTCTTTTCTAAGGCCACTCTGATGTTGGTCTCAATGCTGGTCCTCTTCTTACGGCGGCGGTTCAGACCCTCCATGCCCAGCCCAGGCGAGCCAAGAGAGCTGGGACTGGACAGGGCCTGGTCAGATGTCTGGTTCTCTGCACAAACAGCGCGCGCAAAAGCACAAAGAGAGACTGATATAAGCACCTGTGGCAAACAGCAATGCAGACGTGTCTCAGAGCATCAGCTGTACTACTTAGCAACACAATTGAGGTAAAAGATTTGCTTTATATAACAAACCACCGACGCATTCAGAAAAGAGAGCCGAGTACCCTGAGAGGAGCTCTAAAACTAAAGAGCGGCAGGAATCTTCATATCCTTTCTAACATTCTTCATGGTATGTCAAGTTATTTTGAGAAAGGAGGGTAAAGGAGATAAAAAAGGCCTCAGAGCAGAGAAAACGCATACCTGCATCATTGAGCCATTTTTCAAGCAGAGGCTTCAGTTTGCACATGTTTTTAAAGCTCAGGTTCAAGGCCTCAAAGCGAGAAATGGTGGTTTGGCTGAAGTCATTTCCATAAAGTTTCCCCATGGCAAGGCCAACATCCCCCTGGTACATGCAACACAACAAAATAAAATAATGTTTAAACTGAAAATGTCAGGCAGAATTTACTCGAGTCACCTAATGAGTCCCAGTTGAATGAGAAATGTCTTTAAATAATTTAAAGCCAGTCACACATTCTACAATGACCTGAATGATTAAACAGCAGAGACTCAACAACAGACAACACAAACGCTGTGACCAGTGAAGCCTGGATTACCTGCGTGAAGCCCAGTTTGATGCGTCTCTGTTTGAAGGTCTTGGCAAACTGCTCGAGCTCCTCCAGGTCGCTGGGCTCCTCCAGGCTGGGTGTGTCGATGTGCTTTGGTGTCGTCTGGCTGTGAACGAGGGATTGGATGGGGGTCGCTGCTATCGTGCGTGTGGGAGTCGCAGGCTGTGAAGTATAATGATACATTTATAGAGATGGACAAGGATGGTTGGACATAGCCAGCTGAATTATAAGGAAACAATCATGAAAAAGGTAATTGTCTAACTGAACTTTTTCTGTCAGGCCCCCCTTTTAGTGGAAATAAAATATTTGCAAGGATGCCTTATGCAAGGATGCCTTAAATTCTCCAAAAGTGACACCAAAGACATTAATAAAAGATTTCCAAATCAAATAAATGCTGTTCTTTTCTTTAAACTTTCTATTCATCAAAAAATCCTGAAAAATGTTTTTAACACTGATAATAAAACAAATTCTTAAACACCAAATAAGTATTGAAATCAGAATGATTTCTGAAGGATTTTTTTTTTTCAAAGACCACCATTAAATTAGAATAAATAGGACTGAACTCTCTCTGGTTGGACTGAATAAAAGTGGATCCAGTGGGTAAATGGGATATCCCTGACCTGTGTGGCAAGTGTGATGCTTGGCTGGGTGTGCAGGAGGTTGGCTTGGCTTTGAGGTAGTTGAGTTAGAAGGTTCTGGGCTTGCAAGAGACCTGTTTAGAGCAAGAGGAAGGACAAAACAATCAGACAGACTGATCATACTGAGGGACTAAAAGGTCTGAGGATGTTGAGATGACACAGGACTCACTCTGCTGGCCCTGTGGCGTCTGCGAGATGATAAACTGTGTGGGCTGCAGCTGTGTTGCGATGGGGTGGCCCGGCTGGACCAGCACAAACTGCTGCAGGTTGAGGTTCTGCTGCTGTTGCAGCTGCTGTAACTGCTACATTGTTTCACACAAACACACATAGTAAGAATGTTAGCATGCGTCACTATTCCAGAGTGCACCAGTGTAGCTATGACTGCTATGACAACCTCATCATTAACAATGAATTTGATAGTAAAGACGTTTAAAATTTTGTTTGAAAAATAAATTTATGTTGCCATGACAACCAGCAAAGTAAATCATTTAAGCATATAATATATTCTTTTAATCGCTTGCAAATTCCTCATCTTTGCACATTTAAAAGTGTTTAAAAGTTTGATGTGTTATCATTTTATTTTGGGTACTTTGAATCTCCAAGAACTTCAGATGCAGCTTTCATTTGTGTAAATAGCTGAAGAGCTGGAGTACATGGATTTTGTTACTGCAAATTATAAACTCTTATAAAAGCCAAATCTTTAAAATGTAATTTGTTGTAAATGCCTAAATATTAATGTTAATTAAAAATACACTTCACTTTAAAACTTGAGACATCCCCAGGACAGGTGAAAATACTGCCAGGGCAAATCCTTATTGTTGAGCTCTGTGAATTACAGTTAGTTTGAATTATGTATTAGTAATTAAATGTAATGTAATTAAATTAATTGGTAATTACATTTCAAAAGCGTTTTCAATAATGTCTGCAATCAATTTGTTTTGCCTTTACTCAAATGCCATTTATTTAAATGAAAACATCATATGGTAAGAATGGGGCTTCTACATTGAAAAGAACAGCACTAGAAAGCACTAAGCCCTAAGCAAAAACACTTAATAGAACACTGGATAATTTACATCAAACTTCAAAAATAAGATGTTCATTATATTTTCAAATACAACAAGCCCATTTTAGGAGCGACTAAAAATGTGTCTCTCTTACAGGTGTGATCTGGATGGGTTGAGAGAGGGTGATGGGGGTGGCAGCGGAGGCAGAGATGCTGGCTCCTGTAGTGCTACTTTGCTGGCCGGCTGAATGCTGCACCGCTGCTGCCAGGAGCTGAGCCTGAGCCTGCTGCAGCAATATCTGCTGCTGCGCTGGAGTCAATGTCAACTGTACGAAAAGGAAACAGACAAGAAACGAACACAGGAATTCATTTCATCTCTAATGACCACATTTTTCACTAGGCCCACAATAAATTCTGCAGATTTCCATAGAATTCTCAAGGTGGAAATTAATCCATTATTCACAAAGCTTTACCCCAACTTCAGCATATTTATTTTACTAAAAGGCATAAGCAGTCATTTTAGGCAGACATGGCAGTTGCATGTGCTTTCAGTTGCCATTGTTGAAATGCGACATTTACAGTTAACCATAATTAATAAGTAAAATGTTTAATGTAATTACATGATGTGCTGATTAATTCACATCAATTTTGGCTGAGAAATTGCCTCCCTAAAAGAACATATAAAGTTATTATTGTGTTAGATGAGAAAAGCACTCAATAGACATAAGCTAGCTTTAGTTATTATTACACATTCATTTTAAGGCTACAACGTTTTTTTTTTTTCAGAAGCTGCATTTGAAGTGCCATTTAGATATATTTACACAGACTGTTTAATGAAGCTTAGAGGTGGCATGAATATGAATTAAAAATTAAATACTCTACAGATTCATTCAGTAATTATCCCTATTAATAATATATGTATTCTTTATATTCAATATACAATTATTATATGGGGGGGTCACATAGATAAAGTCAGTATTATTTGGCTGATCATGTGATCTTAACATATCCGATATGTGATAAATATTTTACGCTATTAACTAGTAAATTTCAACCTAAAGGTGATTGTTCATGACACAAAAATGGCCTTTACCATTTAAAAAAAAGAAAATAAATGTCTGGGACAGCACACCCTGCTGTCTGGAGGTCAAAACAGATTTAGACTAGGGGGACTAAACACTGGGTGGGGCCAGTTTGTGGCCCATAATAAAATATTCTTGACGGTGGTGTGTTCTATGGCTAGAATCAAAGCGATAGAATGCAATAGTCAGGTTCTTGAAGTAAAAATCTTTTCACCACAGAGGAATAGATTTTTTAACGATAACTTATAAACGTTTAAATACAGACCTACTGTGAGCTACGAGGTTAATCGATGGCATATGCTTTTGTTGAAGACGTCAACCCACATTATTTCAACTTTTAAATAATAACAGCAGAATCCTTGGTGACAAACTACATTACCCATTATTTTTACAAAGAATCAGAAATTTAGATACTTTCAAAATTAACAGACATTTTAAAATCCCTATAGAAAAAATACTTTCGGAACCAAGGCCGCTGAAAAAAGCGGATAGGGGCACTGTTGCGCTCCATCGTGCAATGTGGGTCATGCTTTTTTTCTGGTTTAAAATGTTCCAGTTTGGTAGTAGAAGCAAATAAGGGCTAATAAAGAGTGTTTTTTTTTTCTTTGCTCAATCTATGTGGAAGTGGGGTCAGAGAATGCACATCTAGATGAAGACCATCCCAAAATTCCTTTGCAAAAATCAAACATGTTTTGTTCGATGCTCATGAATGGTGATATAAATATACCGCAGCCTTCTGAGACTTCAAGCGGAGAGCAGAGCGGGTATGCTAATTAACGAAACGGTTATGCAGTACATGTAAATTCTGCATAGATTTGCATATTCTCAACCATCTGTTTCCGAGCAACTGCAGAGAAACTAATTAGCATATGGGGCCCAATAATTTCCCCTGAAACCAGGAGATAAAACATAGTGCTTTTAATTTTTAATCTTCAGAGTTGTGAAAAATCTCACATTATACTCAAATAGACAAAACAGCACGTGACATCAGGTGGAAAGCCTCGGCAGTCACTCAGAGACATGATAATCACACATGCAGGTCAAGACAGTGGCAGTTTAGTGACTCAGACACGGGAGAACTATGTCCCTGGGGACATCTTTAAATTCCTATAGCTCTTTCATCCATGACACAGACCACAAATGTGTGTGTGAGCTCAGAGAAAAAGATACCTGTTGGAGCAAGGCCTGTGCGTGTGCGTTGGTGATTGCGCTTGTTGTTTGCACAGTCTGCCTCTGAAAGTCCAGTCCATTTGTTTGGGCACCTGGAAGAAGAAAAGCAGTCAATGCCACAATAGATCAGAGACGCACAAAAAGGTCTTTTCAGCCAAGTTATTCAGCTCCATGGCCTTTCTTATTTCAAACTTTTGACAGTGATATATATTAAGAGACATTGTCCTGATTGCTCTACCTCGGACAAAGCCGCACAAGCGACCCTTTAGAACTTGAGCTGTGAACTGATAGTCTTTCACTCACTTATGAAAATCTAAAAGAAAGCTGTGTTGGAAGAATCAGGCCAAATGATCCGAGCAATCTACAGGGGAAAAATACATAAAAGCCACAACATGCAAGCCAGACATCTCCAAAGAGCCAACGGTTCCTTGGGTAACTCACCAGTGTTTTCGTCCCCGCTCTCCATTGTACATTTACTTGTTTCCGATGGATTACTCATTCTAGAATCTACAACAGACAGAGGAAGACCGGACTTTCAGTTTCTCTTCAAAGACCAATCATTCAGTGACTTTCGAAAGTGAGACAGCATAATTTACAAAAATGTATTGATTGATAAATTATTTCAAACCATATGACCCAATATTTTTTTAAGGTGAACACTTAAAGCAACTTAAAAAAATTCCTAGGGTTGAGTAGTGGACATGTTTGTTTAGTTTGTTAATTAGACTATTTGGATTTACAAACCAAACACGTCCACTACTCAACCCTAGATCGTATAGCATCACTACACGAGCGAACAGACCTTAAAAAAAAAAAAAAAAATGTTGCTGACTGCAAACATCACTCACCAGCAGCTGCTGCACTTGCCTTCTCAAGCGTCTCTACAAGCATCACAACAAACTTAGCACCCCTTTCGCAGACAACCCTCAAAAGCAAAGAAGTCTATGTTTAGCTAAACGGTTTGGAGTGGTAAAACAACACGCGTGCAGAGCACAGCTAAGCTTCACTGAAACTGTGGCTGCCTTTCTCTCAGTCTCACCGGCTTGCTTGATTTGCTCTCTCTCTCACTCTCCCTGTGCCATGATTGTCATAACAACTAGAGTGTGAAGAAGTTCGTTTTCATTCTGGAACTAAACAGAAGCGGAGCGGCTGCCAACGCCGTAATAACGCATAATCAGTATGCGGCTGATTAAAGCCATATGCAAATCTCCATCACTTCATTAGACAAGCAACACTTTGAAGTCCTGCAAGCAATTCATTTTGCACAGCGCTCTGAGAGCTTTCTCCCTAATTTAAATGTTCATAAATATTTATCATTGCATTAGCATATTAATTGGATCGCTTTGGAGGGAAAAAAAGAGGGATGGAAGAAAAAAAAAATCCAGTGTCAATGCACAAGCCCAATTACCTACGGAGTGCTGGTTAAATTAGGTGAAACAGGTGAGCTTTCTGTCAATGCGACCAAAGCGCACAAACCGGCGAGGTCTGTATCTGGACATAAAGACAACAGGTTGCGTTTAGAAGTGTTTCTTACACATTCTAAGCACCAGAGGTTGAGGATGGAGCTGTTCGGGAAGTAAATTGCTTGCCATTCACTACCAACCTATTCACACAGCCCCCTGTGGACCAAACACTTCACGGATCAAATTCCGTGACTTCTGTAGCTGTATTGTCTGAAAAAGTACATGAAGTCTGCTTTGCATATCCAGATTAACTATGCACCTCATTAACTGATATTACCAGAGCTCAGCCTAATTACAGCAGAGATTTACATATTAGAACAAAGATCTGAAAGAGTAAGCATAAAGAAATCAGCCCATCCAAAAGGAACTTTTGCCGACACTTAAAATACTTTTTCAGAGTGCTAAAATGTACTCAAACAAAAGGAGGACAACAAGACTAGCATAATCCAACAAAACTAGCATAATCCAACAAAACAGATACTTTCATAGGTTATATTTGTTAATTTTCCTTTAGAAGACAACTTCTTATCAAAAGGCACACTTGCATGAAAATCATGCCACAATTTAGTTGAAAGGCAAAACTAACCTGGAGAGCAATATTCAAATGAGCAGAAAAATTATGCAAATATTATACTTTTTAAATAGGAATATCATTTGATGAAAAAGATGACAGAATGCAGCACAGAGGATAAACTAATTTCCATATTTCAATATAAGCAACCATGAATAAATAATTAACATTCAAATTATATATTTAAAAACATTGCACTTTAGCGTTTCATCAGTTTCTCTCTAAAAACTCAAGACACTTGATAATATGATGAAGACTATTCACAGACCACAATTTTCACCATTTAACAGGACAAAAAAAAAAAAAAACATGAAGTCACTCGAATTTTACACAAATAAATATGAAGATGACTGTTGCAAAACAAACAAACAAAAAAAAAAAAACACTAACTCTCACTTGATATTAGGTCTATAATCATTTTAATTAACAGACTGTTAGCCTGCAGTGTTTCTGGATGTTCACATTATCAGAGAATGAAAAAAGCACAAGAACAAGAATAAAATGGACAGATGTTTCACTAATACGTTTGAAAAGTGTCAGTTACTACTAAAATAAAAGTAAGAATTTATGCGGGTAATTTACACTATAGGCATGAGCTGTGGACACAGGAAACAAACAAGTTACAACATGTCTTTGCTTCTCTAGGCCCTGCATATAGAGTGAAACTGTTATCAGATTAAAAACTGGATCTGTTACACTTGACTTAATGACATGTACAAAAACAGACGATTATATTCGAATTTAAATTATTACTGGGTAGGTTTATGTCCAAAATCTTATACTCAGATATGCACCATCCAGTGGTTATTTTTAACTAGAACTATTAAAAATAATTGCAATAAAATATTATATTAAAAAAATAGATGAAAAAAGCAGAAGGAATAACATTACTAAAACTGAAATAAAAATAAAATTAAGGCTAAATATGAAAACGCTAATAAAGATTATTAAAAGTACATAATTACTTAAAATATAAAAATAAAGTTCATTCAGATATTTTATAATAATAATAGGATACCAATAACAACATAATGGTGTTATTTTAATCATGGCAACCAGTAATTAGATTATCACAACACCAAAATATTATAAACGGAAAACAAAATCTTTCCGACTTCATAATTCTCAATATCACCACAAAACAAATAACCAACTTCAATTGATAACTATCACACATATCCAATAAGTGATATTTAATTGACCTTTTATATCATCTGCAAATGTAAACCAGCATCTATTGCCCAGCTTTAAACTGCTAAATTTAGACTATGATATTACAAAGAACTTCTGTAAAGCGGTTCTTTAATGTATTGTGAAAAGTGCTATACAAACAAAACTGACTTGACACTCCCAACTGTGCATTAGTTTTGAAAATCAGGTCGACTGCAATTACAATCAAATCTACATCAAATCACAGATATTTAGAACTCACGAATGATTATTGTAAGCAATGTGTCAACTAAAGCACTATTATAAACTGATTTTTTTCTCTCTCTTCTGTTCACGGACAATGAAATACAATAAATAAATACAAATGAGCCTAATAAACTAAATACACAAGTATACAGCTGCAGGAACAATAGTGGAGAAACTGGGCTCTATATGAGGATTACCTATTAGACTAGCAAATACAGCTGGCATAATGCCTGCATACATCTCTCTGAGCAGCCCGACTGATACAATGTTACAGACACGCTGGCTGTGCTACAAAGTATCAATTTGTCACAACTGTACTGGATACATTGTATCAATTGCCGTCAGAGTTCCATTTTGGCACGTTCCACCATCCTTCGACAATGAAATGGATTCATTCTGATAGAATACGCTGAACAGCGCATTCTGATCTCTAGAAGGCCCACATGAATAACATAACAGGGCTACACGCCTGCAATGGGCACAAAAGGCAAGAGAATGGGCATTAAAAAAATAAAATAACGCCGTGTCCTAACTATACACCAAGCAAGTGGCCGCTGCTCTGTTCTTTCATATTTTCACCGTAAACACGTTGCGCAGACGCCGGCTGATTGCGAGCGAATGAATATTCAAAGCTTTATATGTGGGATTGGCTCACGGCACAATACAGCAACACAAAGCCGCTGGAGTAGCATTAGCCGCCTAGCATGCACACAGTAGCCTTTAGTTAAGATTAACTGTACAATTCTTACAACGTCTGACCGGGGACAGTGCAAAACCCCACGAGCTGTCGACGATTATGACTAATAAAATATGCAAAGCGGCGTTTGCTCGGCGACGGTATGAATATGTAACGCGACTGCTCTAATCACACAAAGGAGGCATTTTTCCTTTAATTTGCCGTCGCACTGCATCGCCAGTTTCACCGTCGCACAGACAGAGAATTATTGCCCGATACGTTTATTTAAAGTGTGCATATGACTGCAACATCGGGCTTGAGTATTTTGTTTACGCTTTCTCTTCCGCGCTTTTCTGGGTTGAGAGAAAGAGTGTTTGAATATGAATATGAATATGTAAAATGCAGTAATGATTACCTGGTCCTGAACTCTCATCTTGACTCGCTGCTCCTCCGTCCGCCATTTTGAATATTTAAGCCCAAATCCTCAAAACACAATACAGCGGCTCACCGATGCACTCACCCACAGCATCAGCATGGCAGATCTGAGAGTTCCCATCAGTGCGTTCTTGAACCCAGAACCACCTCCAAAAAAAGAAAGACATCACTGTTATTTGTTCACATCATCACAAATAGGTGTTGTATGAACATTGAAGTGAAATTAAAATAATACATAATTAAATGTTTAAAACATATGCTATATGGAAATTTAGCTACTGAAATTAAAATTAAACAACAAAGAAAGAAATGGATGGGCGTGATAAGTAATTTAATCTGCATTCAACATTGGCAAAAGGGAAAACAGGAAAGTAACAGAATTGATTATGCACACTTTATTAATGTGACGAGAACAGTTTTAATTATGCTGTAATGCAGCTGTTGCAAAAATAGTGTCATTATTCAGCTCAGTTCAGTGATAACTGGAAATTAATTTCCAGTTTAAAAGAATTCTCAGATATTATTATTCCCAGATATTATACAATTTTGATTATTAAACCATTTAAAATATATAATAAAATAATATAATAATTATGTAAAACATACTGAAAGACCAAAAGTGAGATGCCATGTCTACTTCTTCAATTATAGGCCAAATATGACTGTGAACATACACGCTGACTGTAATGAAATACTTATTTTTTATAAAAGCAGTTCTATATTTAAAAACGTTTATTTGTTATATTTTTCACAATGTCAGAAACTCTGATTTCAATACCAAAAAAAAATATTTATAGTACTTTTTTTTACTGAAAACAGCCTTATCCAAAAACAATAAAAGGCTTAAAATGAATATATAGAAAGAGTGAGAACAAGTCTGTTAACTAGGACAGATAAGCAGTATTTGTCAGCATGGTGTCTGGTAAGGATGAATAGTTCTTTACCAAATAGAAAAATGACCTGTTCTCGAAGTGCCTGTGATTTCAATTATGTTTCATTCACTACCATCTGCTGGTCAGATATGGCAATACACAATCCAGCTTGTTAGAGGTTAGACTGTTGGACCAACAAGAAGAGATGTTTTTTGTTTTGTTTTTGTTTTTTTTAAGACAGAAACATTACAATATTATTAATATTACTTAACATAAAGCTAGTTAGTGACACCGTGTATGTGAAACGTATCAAGTGATATTGTAAACAAATCGTCCAGAATAAAATGCAGTGAAGTTCAGAACTAACATACAGTGTAAAACGTTAAATTTGTCCCTTACTGTCAGCTATTTAACAACCCCTACCCCATGTATGTTAGTTCGTTTCAAAGCAACGACTCTCACTATTTACTATGACATCACATCTGCCATTTTGTTACAACCTAACTTGTAAAACTTTGAGAAAGAGAATACGAAACGGTCCAAAGTGCAATAAAGGTGTGGTAGACACGGGTGCAGAGTGAGTGCGGGTTTCAGTGAGCATACAGGAAGCCGTGAAAAAAGGATATATGGGGGGAAGAAATATATTGGCCTAAATATACAAAAATATCCGCAAAACACCATCTATTGCAGTGTGACTAGACAACGACAAAATGACCAACTGGAAGCTGATTTTCAGCAGCCTATATTTAATATCAGGTGAGGTGGTCACTTTCGTTACCGTTTACATTTCAGTACAGTAGGAAAGCTCAAATCGATGCCATTATATGTTAGATAACAGTGTGGGTCCTAATGTGATTTGTGTTCTAGTCAGTTGTTATATGTGACACTTAAATTTAATTTAAAATATGTTTTCAAGTAATAATGTTGTTAATGTTTCACCATTTCATTTTGTAAATGGCGGATTTTTTAGCTACTTGTTTCATTCATTCATTCATTTAGCTACATAATAGACTCTTTAGACACAATGCACAACATCAGCAAACATTTTACAAATAAGGTTGACTTATGCATTCCTACTGTAATGATTTCATATGAAATAATTAAATAATGAAACTGAATTAATAATAAATTCATATTTTAGCAGAATATGTATAATGATATAATCACACCAAATGTATGTATTGCTGATGAAGTTTACTAATAAACTTAGGTTGTGATGTAGATTTGTGATACAGTAAATGAGAAATTAATCATTGACTTATGTTCAAATAAATACAAGGAACGGTACTATTGTCAGATCATTCTTGTCATAAAAACAGTTTCAAATTCTGTTTCATGTTTTTTTGTTTTGTGAAATATTATTTTTGAATTCTGCATTTTAAACATTATTCTGTGCTTGAATTCTGAGTTTGAAAAATGGCTATTAATAATTTGTGACATTGTGTGATATTCACAAAGTTCTCTCTTTCTGCCTCATAGTGATGTCGACTACTTTTGGACTGGAAGTGACAATGAGTGAAGCTTCCATGGAGGTTGCCAGGGGTGATGATGTCACCCTTACATGTAATTTTAAACCTACAAATCCAATCTCAACTAGTCTAACAATTATAACATGGTCTGGTGAAGCTGATGAGACATCTGGAGAGAAGGTAAGCCTGAAAAATGGACAGTATCGATAACATAAACTGTACTAAAATACCACTAACCTTTTACTTTAATGTTTAAAAACAATAACTGTTTAATAATGAATAAACTATTACCATTGAGCCATTCATTGGTTCTTTGTTTTGGCCTCATAGGTAATTTTTGGTACCTATTACTCCAGTCCTTACAAAGTAGACATTGGACCACATTATAAAGGCAGAGCCGAGATAGACACTGACCTTGTGGCAAAAGCATCGAAACTGACTCTCAAACAAGTCACTCTTAAAGAAAGCAGAAAAATTAAATGTTATGTTCAAATTCCTGGAGACGCTGATGGCAGAACAGCTGACACTACTTTTCTTTTGGTTCAGGGTAAGATCTCTGGCACTTTGTCAAACTTAAAATAAAAATTCCATATAACTTTTCACCGCGAGTGGGATGCTTTTTTTGTGTGTCTTACAGTTACACCATCACAACCTGTTTGTAAGGTGGTAGGCAGAGCAGAATATGGACACAATATTAGCCTAACCTGTGTTTCTGAGGAGGGCTCGCCAACACCCGCATACAAATGGGAGAGATATGATGTAAAAAATGTCCCAAAACCATTTCCTCTTAAAACCACTGAAAGTAAGTTCTGTCTCTCTTTCATTTGATTTTTTTGTCATTATATGCTAAAGTTTACGTATGATTTTGTGCAACAGAGGATGGAGTTCTGGCTTTGGTCAATGTATCCATGGAGACATCAGGTTACTATATTTGCCTGTCAACCAATACGATCGGATCAGCCAAATGTAACATGACATTGTCTGTAGTACCACGTGAGTATTGCCACATTTGCCTGCTTTATTTCTGTAAAAAAATTGAAATGAGTGTTTACCTTTCAGATTGATTTTATTCCCATGTTTTGATTTTAAAGATTGATTTAAAGATATTATATCTTAAAGCTGCAGTCTGTAACCTTTTTTGGTTAAAATGATCCGAATGAATACATTTTCGAGCAAGTCCATAACCAGACAGTGTTCAAAACTATCTCCTTACCTTAGTCGGATTCACAACTGTAAACTTGAAATAATGTGTTCTAATTTGAGTGGTACTGGTGGATTTCTGTGGGAAATTCGAGCATGTCTTTGTGTCATTACGTCACGTCTGTATTCATAAAGAAGGAGTCCGGCTAGACGTTGTATCACATGTAAGGATGCTGCAGGTGGTGGATCATTTATAGCCATTACAGAAGCAGGAGTAATTCAACTTCAAGTAATTCAGCAAGTGACAATCATCATTGACAACTGGAGATTCACCCTTAGTCAGAAGCAAAATATTAGACTGTACCGAAAATTAAATCTACAGGTACCGCTAATACACACTAAACACATAGTCGCACAATGCCTATGTTGTTAACGTTAACAATTTGAGAACAATATATAACAATAATAATAATTTGCACAGTTTGTTGTGATATGAGCTAAACGATCGTTAGATTTACTGTTGGAAGCACGATTTATTGTAATGCTTATTTGTAATGCTTATCTTATGTAATGCAGTTGTTCCTCGCTGAGGAGCATTAACATTATCGTCTTTACGTGGGCTGTGCATCGGCATGATGCACAACCCACGTAAAGACGATAATTACGCAAATAACTGCAAGTGCAGGTTTCAAACAGAGACGGCTAAAACAAAGAGGCAAAACTTACGGACTGCAGCTTTGATGTCAACATTACAATTGAACAGATCTGATGTATTCCCTCCTCAGTGTCATTTTATTCCAACACAGTCTTTGGAAATTCATAACTATATTTTGTAAAAATGTTGTACAATCTGCTTAAGGCCCAGCTTGATGGTTAAATTTAGGGTTAGAGGCGGACCTTAACGCTTATGTATTTGACTAAAAATCATATATTTCTGTACACTTCACATTGTACAAATTCATACGGAATTGCCACATGGTAAAAATAGTTACATTTTCTCATGAGATCGGGTTGTTTATTCTGAGGTCAGAAACAATAAAGATAAAGTTGAATCTAAAACATGCAAGTACGCAGATGCTTCTAGCTACTCAAGTTTGACTTTGCAATTCAAAATGTGTTGTGCAAGTACACTGATGTACGAAGTTCTGTGATTACACACGGAAAGTTCTTTTGTTGTTGTTGTTGTTGTTTCACTGCTTTGCTATTTAATTGTTTTTCTATGTAACCTATATGTTAGATGGACATCTTTGTCTGTTGCGCCACGTCTTGCTGTTTTTTCAGTGTCTCGCCCATGAGCGGTGCATTTTTAAAAACATGTCTGCAGACCCTACTTTCTTTTCCATTCAGCAGCACTCTGCAGTTAATAACCATATATTGTGGCCTCTCACATTTTTTACATCCAAAATGGGATGTGATCGACCTGTCAAATTGGACATAGTGAAATAAAGTTGCTGATGAAGAATGAGGACAATATCTTTAGCTAGATAATATCTTTAATTGTCTTTAGAGACAATAATAATATAAAACTCTCCTGATATAATTAGAGCAACAATTACAGAAGAATAAAATAAAGCATAGTTTGTTACCTTTTGGAGCTTGGAAGGGTTCAGTTTGAGCAGATGTTTTATACCATCATCACTGTCTCGTCTGAGTTCATTTACCAGTACATTCAGCATCTGGCTCAAACATCTTCTCATTTTCAAGACATTAGATGACAGCTTCTTCACCAGATCCACCGTCAAGTGACAGTGATACTAATATTTGATTGCGGTCAGTGCTTGCTCTACAGTAAATCGCTGAGCCATTTCAAGTTTTGCTGATGATACTTCCTATTCTTTTGTTTGAAACGTCACTTCATCATTGTGTATCAGACATTGCCACCGTATAGAATAAAGGTGAATTGCACTTACTGAGTCATCAAAGATTAATTTATTGTTGTGCAGAAAACATATACTTGCACTGTTACACACCTCGGGTCGTTAACGACCCTATACAATATTTTACAAAAATTGAATGGAAAAACAGGCATTCTTTTATCATTTTTGTTTATAATGAATTGATTGAGGAATACTAAGAAGGTTGATGTCTAACTTTAAAAAACATATGAGGAGGAGGGTAGTGAATGACATCCCGGGTCACTAAAGACCCGAGGTATGCGTTTAAGGGTTCTTTTGCTGGATTTTAATTTCCATGTCTTTCTGTTTTTACAGCCTCTATGAATCTTGCCACAATAGGCATTGTTGCTGGTTGTATTGCTGGAGCTATAGTGCTCATAATAATAATCATCTGCTGTTGCCGCAAACGGAAACAGAAATCCAAAGAGTAAGTAGAGTAGGTCTCCATTTATGCTCTGGAAGTAATAAAGGATGCCATTGTTTTTAGATTGTAGGTCCTGGTTGTTATGATGTTTTTTCATCTGTGTGTTTGTTTATTTATTGCCTCAGAACTCCAGTGGTGGAATACCATGACGAACCACAACTAGCATATGTTGAGGTAGGGGATACGTACATCACCGAAGAGAGACCTGAAAAAGCTCAAAGTGATGACAATGGAAGTGGCCGTGATGACGTCAGAGGCCACTATGAGGATCGCAAAAGTAGCCGCGATGACCTCAGAGACCACTATGATGATCGCAAGGGTAGCCGTGATGACCTCAGAGATCGCGATGATGATCGCAAAGGTAGCCGTGATGACCTCAGAGACCGGTATGATGATCGCAAAGGTAGCCGTGATGACCTCAGAGACCGCTATGATGATCGCAGAGGTAGCCGTGATGACCTCAGAGACCGCTATGATGATCGCAAAGGTAGCCGTGATGACCTCAGAGATCGGTATGATGATCGCAGAGGTAGCCGTGATGACCTCAGAGATCGGTATGATGATCGCAAAGGTAGCCGTGATGACCTCAGAGATCAGTATGATAATCGCAGAGGTAGCCGTGATGACCTCAGAGATCGGTATGATGATCGCAGGGGTAGCCGTGATGACCTCAGAGATAGGTATGATGATCGCAGAGATCGGTATGATGACCATAGAGATCGCTATAGATAAAACCATTAAGCTCAGTATGATAATCAATATTATCAGTGATGAACCATTGAAATATTATGACAACCATCAATATTTTGCTACAAGGAGGATGGCAGTGAGCCAAGGCCTCTACATTTTTTTCTGTGTTGATAATCAGTTAAAATTGTGCTTTATCCCTGCAGTGCCAAATGATTCTGATTCTTCTGACCTCAACGAATTACCCTTTTTTATTTACTTTTTTGTTTTATTTTACAGGATATAATAGTATTGTATATACAGCATATAGTTTTCTGTTATGTCTATCAGCTAAAGTAATTAGGCTACATCACATTTTTATTCTTCTGAATCATAAATGTTGTCAGTAATTTTGAGGGGGCAGGTGTTCAGAAGGACGGTGACATCTCTCCACTTTTTTGTACATTTCTATATTATTATAAGAATGGAAAAATATTTTTAACCTTGTATGTTATGTATATGTTTATGTTTTTAAGGCCCTACTTAATTATAATCATATTTAATTTGCAACCCGTATAATTTTAAATGATTTTATGTGAAGTTTAAGAGCTGATTAGGACATTTTTAGTCATTTTACAGCACAATGTTGGAATTTATAAAATGACTAGAACTAATTTATGTTACACACCTGTTTGTCATAGTCTAAATAAATAAGTGATTTTAAAATATTGAATGTAGACTGTTTAATTCCTTTTCCCCCCATTAATATGTCTTTGTAACGTCAAATTATTTCAGCTAACAAGAGTTTTTTTCATACACATTACAATTGAAGTCTCCGTTACAGCTCTATACTTTCTACTTTTTTATTTGATTTTTATTATTAACAAGAGAAACTTAGTAGTTATATACACCAGTATAGTATACTACTGTAAATACAGAAATGTACATATTAATATACAAAAAACTAAATAAAATAAACAAACAAAAACAAAACATGCCAGAGTGTATAAACCATTGATCCATCCATTAATCTGAAGAAAAAAAAAGAGAAAAAAATCTCTCTCTATATATATATATATATATATATATATATATATATTCATTAAAAATATGACAAGTCTTCCTTGCTTTTTTATTGATAATGTTCTCCATACTGGTGCAATAGTCTTTAGTCTCCTGAAGAAAACGAATACAATTTGGCTTGGACCCTGACCATTTCTTCTTGTGTATATGACATTTTATGAAAAGTTTATGAGATAAAAAATTGTACAATAAAAGTAAAATTTTTGTAACAACAACTTTCATTGAAACAATACATACATCTAAATTATTTAAATTAATATAACATTTGTTTTCCTTCTAATGATATTTTACACATCCACATTACAAAATATTTGTGTATAGGCTACAATTACAAAATAGATGGATAATAGATTATTTTTCCATTGAATAAAAGTCACATGAATAATCATTAGTCTATCTAAATTAAACCTCTCTAACACACTTTTAGCTGGATATATACCATGTATAATGTAACCGCTCTATACTTTTTACGTTGAATGAATGCAATATATTCCTAATATATTCCCGTATTTTTCTGAAAGACACATCCACTTTAGAAGATTGGGAGACTGTGGCGGTGCCTGTGCGTAAAGTAGTTTCTGATCGTTCTTTGACAAATATTTAATTTAAATTATTTATGCATTTTAATCAAATTACACGTTCAACTCAGCAACAACCATTTAGCCATTTATTTTGGTTTTAGTTGCAATTTTCACAGTTTCTTCCCCCTTTAGTAAAGTGGTACAGTCCGCTCAACTAGCGCAGCCAGAGCAGACAGAGATGAAGCAAGCGAATAACAGTCCGAGAGAAGATGGACTAGATACCTGCAAACTAAACCGCTCTAAACTGGATCATGGTTTTGTTACACGGTTTCTGGATTTTATTCATACTATTTTCACGTAAGTTACTCACCTGTTTTACTTTTGACCACGATATAGAGATAGAAAACTGAGACAGACAACTAAAGCAACAGGTTGAGAGCTTAGAGAACCTGGAGCCCGGCTTTATTTTTAGATTGATCACGGGTCCTCGCGACGGTTTTTACTATAATCCATTTACATTAACATATGATAAAACATTTACAATTTTTTTGTAATATATAAATTACATAGTCTGTTTGTCACTTTTTTTGTGTGTAAAATGAGTTTGCTATATTCAAAACTACAAGCTAAAAAACAAACTAAATATAGCTAATAATAAAATAAATTACTCTTATTTAATCTGTTCAACAATACTATTTATAATTGATTATTGATGATTATAGAAGGGCTTTATTTAGGCTACATACGTATGCTTTTATATAAAAGCATATATATGTATAAAAGACTTCACAGCTTAAGATTGTATGAGCCTTCTTTAATTATACTCCATGGAAAGTATGAGGAACATTTGAAACTATTTAACATCCCAAAGTTGTTATTGTGGGAGAGAATTGTGGGAAGCGCTGCTGGAATGTGTGTCAGGGAGTGCAGCTGCATTGTATCACTTCTTGAAGGGTGGATGCAACAGAGACAATACAATATATGATGGTTGTTTTATGAGCAAGTCAGTGGCCAACTTTGTGTACTGATGTGATCTAAAACTACACTTTAAAAAAATCCCTCTTAGTAGACAGTTTATGTGTGAATTTGTATAAATATTGTAGAGAAAAGTTGTTTTGAGCTGTTGAAGAGCTGAATACTATTTGTAATAATATGTAATACACCTCCCTATAATGATTTAGTTAGCATCAGCAGTTCATTAACACATACAATCAAGTAAAGTTTCCTGCTACTAACGGCTTGGTTTAAATCTCTTTAACCTAATTGGGTGTTCATGGATGGCTGAGTCTATGAGTGTATCTTATTGGTGGGACCTCGACACCCCCCTCCTACACTGAGTCTTAGTGTGTGGGGGTTCACCGTAATGCCAAACAATGATTCAAACAGGCAAAAGAGAGGACAAAAGGAGGACCCCATCTACCCTGAACTGAGTATTGATGAATGTAATCAAGAATCGTTGCCTACATTTCCCTCATCAACATGATCATTCTATACTCAAGTACAGTTGGAAAATGCTCAGGAAGTTGCTCTGTTTCCTCTAAGGCAACAATGAATGAGTGTCTCATCCAGACATCTGTGATGACTGGCAGTTGTATATTTTTATGCTGTGTGCTCCACCCTTTGACGAGAATTAGGGTGTATCTGTGTTTATGGTAGAGACCTCTGCTCTACTTGCACTAAATTTGATCTTTTTAGAATGTTTTGGTTCCACCCCAAACAGTCAGTGCTACAGACGATGACGTCTCTACAAAAAAACTACACCCCCCCCCCCCCTCTGCGCCCCCTGCATAGCATGGAATTTAACTTTCTTTACTCACACTTCTCTTTCTGTGTTTCTCACACCAGCAGATCCTCCTCCCGGGTGCTTCTCTGATTTTGTCTAACTTTCTGTTCCATAATCTCCCACACGGCTGGACAAACACACTCTTTCATGCACACACACACGCAAATTCTGACTGACTGGATCCAGATGTTTTTAGGCATTTGTTTTCAGGTCATCTCACCTTGTAATCTCTAGCTGATTCCCTTTGGAATGGAGTGACTAAGCATTCTCGAAAAGAGGCACTGAGCAAAATGTTTTTTTTTTTTTTTTTTTTTGATGCACTGGTTAGTTAGGCCTAGTCTGAGAAAGGGCTTTGGGTAATGAACACATACCTGTCTCTGACACTGTGAAACATACCATTAGACTCAAACGCCATAATACTAATCATGAACGGGTCAGTAGTCATTACAGTTGCAGCTAAAAGCTTACTGTATCTTGGAATTTGCATTACTCTCTTTGCTCATGGGTGTGTTTGCTGATCCACTAAATTTCACAAAAAGGAAAGGATACAGTTTTGTCTCTCATTTTTACGCATTAGATGCACAATAAAACAACAACACATTTTGTTGTTGATAAATTAGATATATGACCCTAACAAAATTAACCTACAGCAAAAGTAGCTTCTTTTAAACACCAAATATCAACCAAATTAAAGGCACAATATCTAAGATTTTTGGATTTAAATATCCAAAAACCACTAGAACAGTGTTATATATTTTGTTGACTTGTATACTTACATTATCCCAGATGTTTCCAAGAATGTTTCAATCCAGAGAAATAAGCCATTTTAACCAGTTTTTAACCATTTTAACTTGACCAAAAACACAATTTTGTCAAGTGGCTAACATAGCACAATCAGATGCAGCTTTATTTTTAGTAACAGTAATACAGCATTTTATCCATCATACAATATGTTTTAAAATGACAGGAACACGCCAGGGTTAGATAAGTCCATACATACTATTCTCATCTCTGTGCGTGCCATAACTCTGTCTGATGCACCCGCCGCTAGCCTAGCTTAGCACAAAGACTGGAGTTAAATGGCTCCAGCTAGCCTACTGCTCAATAAGTGACAAAATAACACCAACATTTTCCTATTTACATGTTGTGATGTGTATAGTTACACTGTGTACTAAGGCCGACGGAAAAGGAAAAGTTGTAATTTTCTAGGCCGATATGGCTAGGAACTATACTCTCATTCCGACATAATGATCAAGGAACTTTGTGCCGTACCATGGGTGCAGCAGGCGCAATGATATTACGCAGCACCTGAAAAAAATAGGCTAACTTCCGTCAACATAACCAACGTGACAACCTGCTTGCAAAGAGAGCATGCTGGGGACTATTTTCAGGCGCTGCGTATCATTGTGCCTGCTGCACCCATGGTACGGCAGCAAAGTTAATCGATTATTACGCAGGAATGAGAGTATAGTTCCTAGCCATATCGGTCAGCGACCTCGTTCAGCTCCCACAGCACTCGGCCCTGCTCTGCTTCATACTACAGTAACGTTAGTAATCAAAATAAAAAAATCCATGCACTTGATTTCTTCCAGAATCCCATCCCGATTCTTTTCCACCGGCTGTGAGGCGAATAAGACACCTCAATATCTGCGTCATCAAGCTACATCTTTTTTTGAATAGGCGACCTCTAGTGGCGAAAAACTACATATTGTGCCTTTAATATGGTGATTTTACTGTCTCATTTTTGACCATATGCAAAAATGAAAATAACAGAAATAACATTACTGTACATCTACAGAACGATAGGAAGACAAGAAAATAATTTTAATGGATTAATTAATTCATATTAAATCGTTTCTCAAAGTTTTCAACAAGATCAACCTTCAGTACTGTTACCCAAGTTATTACAAAACAAATATAATATTTTTCAACAACTACAAAGCACAAACCAACATTTGCATAGTTCTGGCCTAGTTTTTGTCTTTATTTATTTATTTATTTATTTATTTATTTATTTATTTATTCTGGTGGTGGGGGGTGTTGGGGGGGGGGGGTAGTCCACACAAAACAGGGTTCTGCACTGCATTTAGATGTCCCAAAAAATGATTTGTGTATTTGTATAATACGTTTTTGTCTTAATTGTAGTTGTCCCAACAGTTTTATATGAAAAAAACAAATATGCCGACACTGTAATTGGTTACTGAGATAAACTGGCCATCATGATGGAGACTTTCTAAGTAATTCTGAACACAACAAACTCACACATGCGCATTGTTATTAGGAGATGCATGACAAACAGAAAACAAGTGTTCTAAAACAAACAAAAGTATGAAACACTTGATACCTCTGAACTGAAGCAAAAAAATTTAAGATGGGCTTACATTTATTACATTTTTTAGCAGACGGTTTTCTGTGAAATCTGCAGACTGGCTCTGACTTTCGTTAAAGGGTTAGTTCACCAGAAATGTATGAGTTTCTTTCTGCTGTTGAACACCAAAGAAGATATTTTTAAGAATATTGGTAACCAGACAGTTGATGGTAGCTGTTGACTACCATAGTATTTTTTTTTTCTACTCTGGAAGTCAATGGCTACCGTCAACTGTCTGGTTACCAACATCCTTAAAAATATCTTATTTTTAGTTCAACAGAAGAAAGAAACTCATACAAGTTTGAAACAACATAAGGGTGAGTAAATGATGACAGAATTGAAAAAACAACAACAACAAAAACTAGTGTCGACTACTAGCATCCATACTGCAAAACAGGGCAAAAATCTAGGCAAAGTGTAATTATGTTGTTGTCATTCTGTAATAATGTTTTTTTTTTTTCTCACTATAAATTTCTTTCTCTCTTATTTTGGCATAGTTCAAAGTTGCAATGGTGTACAGGTGATTGTGAAAGACGAGAAGAAGTTTGCCATGCTGTTCTCCTCCATTGTTCTTCCGTGTCATTACACCACCCACTCCACTCAAACCGCAGTGGTACAATGGTGGTACAAGTCTTACTGTACAGACCGCACTCGGGATTCCTTCACCTTTCCTGAGTCCATGGGGGTCCGCGTATCTGATCTGGGAGCTACGTCTCATCTGGACTGTTCTGACAAGGGCCGCACGGTCCGCATCGTGGCCTCAGGACAGGGAGCTTCCATGACCTTAGCAGAACACTACAAAGGAAGAGATATCTCCATCATCAACAGTAATGTCTTTGTTGTCTTATAACTGCAATATTTTGCTGGAGGTTGTTTAGCTTCATTAGATGTGAAGTTCTGTCAAATATTAGGCAGAATATTGTCATGAATTACCTTATAAACCTTTGCAGTTTTTACAGATCAATACGGACACATTGAAATGACAGCATTAGTCAGTTGGAAAATGAAATTCCAAACTTAATGACTCACAAAGGGGACTTCCATGGTAATTTATTAACTAGACAATTCAACAGGTTAATCTCACCATGATTAGAGGGATTTATGAAGCAATAACATCTAAGTTACACTTAAAATGAATTAATTTAATTGCAAATTAATTTTGCAATTAAATTAATTGCCCCCCCTCACCACCACCAAACTAAGTGAAATTTATTTCAAAGAAAGACATTGATATTTATGTTTGATAGGTTTAAAGCAATGCTGTCCAAAATTTCTGGTATGATTTTTTTATGTTTTTGAAAGAACTCTTATGCTCACCAAGGCTGCATTTATTGTAATACAAATAAGTAAAATATTATGAAATATTATTACAATTTAAAATAACTTTTCTATTTTAATTTTAAAATGTCTTTAGTGTCACATGATCCTTCAGAAATAATTTTAATATGCTATATTGTTAAAAACAGTTTGTGGTAGTGTAGTTAATGTGATAAACTACACCTGTGGTTGGGCACCTGTGTGAATTTAAGGGGAACTGACATACATCCTCAAGCATGGCCTTGGGATGAGAAAAGGTCTAGCATAATTTGTTTTCAGATGCCACTTTCTTTTTTAATGCAATGACTTCATAAATGACATTTAACGGTGGCTTAATGGCCCAAATACCTCTTGGGGCCACTGTGTAATAAAATCTTGTTATATTATTATTAAATTCTGAGCCGTTACTCTCAAATCTGCAATTCTGTGTGTAAACCCACTCTCTCCCTAGGAAGCCCAGCCGATTGTGCTGTGTTTTCCTGTTCCTTAAATAGGGCTGTTTTTTTTCTAGGTCGCACAATGGTCAGGGGGCTGGACCTCATAAAGGTCTCACAAAACACCCCCACGGCTTTCCTTATCAAACGCAAACACCCTATCCTCTGACTTTAGCCATCAAAGCTCTCCCTCCTCCAGTCACCTCTCCAACAAAGACTATGATTGTTCTGACAAAATATTACAGATAGATAATGAGTATGAATGATGTGTTGTTCTCACTGAATAAAAAACGATACAAATAAAAGTGACTGATGTAATTCAGATTAAACAAATTACAAATAACTGACAGCTAATCAATGTTACAACGTAAAACTAAAACTATTTAAACAAATTTTTATTTTTTAATTGTTCAGTTTGGGTTAATAATATGGGTATAATATTTCCTGGCCTTTTCAGAAGCAGATCTGCACATTGGACAGCTGCAGTGGGGCGACAGCGGTGTGTATTTCTGTAAGGTGACCATTTCTGATGATCTAGAAGGGAAAAATGAAGACCAGGTGGAGCTACTGGTGCAGGGTGAGTCTCACGAGTATACATCCTTTTCAAACGCTTAATTAACAATACAAAAATGTCAGTTCAGCACCCAGCTAACAGGCAACATTCAACTTTAGCTAGGTTCTCTCAAAGTTATGAAGAAACATTATTCAAGTAGGCTAATGTTTTCTTAGAGTTTATGTTTATATCTTTTCAGAACTAAGACAAACAGTAACAGTCAACACAGCTTCATGGGTATTTATATAGATTTTTTTTTCAAAATGTAAAAAAAAAAACAAGAACTGCTTTCCATAATCGGTTAGTACTAGCACTATATTGAAGCCGCAATATGTAATTCTTTGCTGCTTGAGGTTGCTAAAGGTCGCTAGAGGTTCAATAAAGGGTGTAGCTTGATGACGCCTTGATTTCGCAGAGCTTATATCATTCCACAGACAGATGCTTCTGCTTTTTCCAGTCATGTGTAGATCATTATTAGGCATGGTAAAACATGGTACTCGCGGTAAATCAAGAAAAGGAGATTTAAACAATAAGACGAACTGTGTTGAGCTATAAACAATGATTAATTTTCTGTCCATGAATGTCTCCAAACAGTTGCTCACCTGTAAAACACATAAAATATTAAAGCGTCTTTGGTGTTTCCATGGTTTCTACAAAATAAAACCTGAAATCGAGGGTTACGCGGGTATGATGTCATTGATAGTCCATGTTGTGGATAAAATTGCTTTTTTTTCTGGATTTAAACATTCTTGGAAACATTTGGGGTAATGCAAGTACACAAGTCAACAAAATATATAACATTGTTCTAGTGGTTTTTGGATATTTTAATCCATACATACATACACATACATACATGCATACACATACATACTCTTCCGGTATAAAACATTTGTTCAAAGTTATCTGGTCTTTCATAATGTTCTCAGAATGTTAGCTCAAAAATATTTAGACATAGTTCATGCAACGTTTTTATCTAAAACATTAAGTTGGATGTACACCTAACATTTTTAAATTGTTACTACTTTTAAAAAAATTGTTCAGAGAACATTCAAAGTAACTGTTATATGTTACCTGTCTTGTCAGGACTTTTGTTTTATTTACTGTTTCTTATGCAATGTTTATAGTTTGTTGTAGTTTTTGATGTTAATTAGTTCTGTAATTGTTCCCAGGTGTGTCTTGTTAGCTTGTTCCTTGTCAGTCGATGTTTGCTGTTACATGTAGGCCTAGATGATTTGCGTTCTTCTGTTCCTTGTGTTTCCTAGCTCGTTGTGTTCCCCTTGTCTCAGTTTATGTTTTGTTTGTTCAGATAAACCGTGCACATCTGCTTGACGCCTGCCATCTCTTTTGTTCCTGCTAGCATTACAGTAACGTTCCCATTATGTTTGCAAAATGATAAGGGAAATGTTGTTCCCTTAACTTTTTTAATGACAAAGAAAGAACGTTCAGAAATAACCTTTTTGGAAACTTAAATGGGAACATATTTTGTTAGATGGGTATAACATGGTTTTCAAAAAGTCTTATCTGTTAAAAATGCTCAAAATAGTGCCAGTAAATGCTGCGCTTTAGAGACTCCCAATAACTGTGATTATTTACTGAATTTCCTTTGAAAAAAGTTCCAAAAGTTTTTACTTTTGTGTGTGCATGCTTGGATGTTGTATCTAAATAATTGTTAATGCCAATCCCTTTCTGAATTCCTGAGTGCACTTACAAGCGCTACCATGGCAACAACTGAACGGCGCATGCTTCTCAACATGGCTCAGATCCTTAATAAGAGAAGCTATTGTTCATTTGTGCCCCGGCAGATCAGGACAACCTCACATATTTTACACGTCCTGGACAGGATCACTGCGGAGAGAAACAATTTGTTTGGTGCTTTGGGACTGACCCTAACAGCATAAGTTATTTCTGTGTCAGCTGAACAAAGCAAAGTCAGATGCCTCATGCCAGACAAAGGATAAATAACTGGCCGTTATCGACAAGAGCAATATAAGCCACTTCTTAAGCCGTTTCCATGGGAATGAAGGGGGTTTCAGGGGCCAGAGGATGCCAGGGCCTCCAGAACAGTCCTGTGCGGTGAAGAGAAAAATAACATGAGAGGGTTAGAGCTTACACAGGAGGATCAACGAGAGTGTTAGGAGGAAGTCGCTCCTGTCCTCTGAGTAATCAAGATTTAATTGGTTTATGAAATGGAGAGTGTAATATTTGGTGGTTCAAAAGTTTTACTTTGAACCAGACACTCCCTATTTCATTACACTTGCTGAGTAGTCAAATTTTACATACAGTTTAGCTCTTCTTGGTTCTTAGTGGTGCATGCTAAAAGCAACCCTATTATTGCTCAGAATTAGGAATTGCATTGTAATTACCAGTAATGTATTACAATACCGTATTCGGAATTTTACTGTGGTATCAATACAGTTTTACTGCGAAATCAAAATGTCAAAGAAATCTCAACTGTTTAGAATAATAACGATGTTCCACTGTAATTTGTTATCGTACCTAAGCAAATACCCACATTTTTCTAGGTAACACATAGAAATGACTGTGGAAAAAAAGTTGGTTATTATTAAGTTTCGTTTGACATTTTGGTGACAAGTATTTCCTTTAGGTGGGAACCCTATTTTCTCTTAATTCTCTTAATTAATTTTCCCAGTCAACATATAATTGTTAGAGAACACATTTGGTTATAGGGTATATTATATGCAAAAAGCGGATAGTTCCCCCCAAAGTAAAAATTCTGTGATCATTCCAAATCTGTATTACTGTCTTTCTTCTGTGAACCACAAAAGGTGACATTTTGACAAATATCACAGTGTTGATTTGGGCCCAATGGACTTTCGTTTTATGGGCAAAAACAATATATCCTGTTTTGTGTTCCACAGAACAAAAAAATCATACAAACTTTGGGTGAAGTATCCCTTTAAGTCTGATAATAACTTGGAATCTACACTAGACAGAGCTGTCTCTCTCCTCATGTCTCTACCTCTCTTCATGAGGTCCCCTTTACTCTCAGGTTACGGTTCGTTTAATGACTGTAACAGAGGAGTAGAGGGGATGGAGGTGGATATTATTTTTCCTCTTCCTGTCTGCCAGCTAAGCATTTCCTGTCACTCAGAGATAAATCTGCTCTGACAGTGGGCAGATTTGTTTACAACACCCTCTCATTCAGTTTAAAAACTTGCAGCTTTTTGTTAAGACTTATAGAAGACAGATCTTTTCTTCCGTATTGTGACGTACATCCGAGTTATTGGAAAAAAATGTAGGGCAGGGACTTGGTTCTATCCATCAGTTGTTGATTGAATGGAGGCGGATCTGAATGCGAGCTTGTGGTTGATTGTAAGATAGGGGTGGAGTTTAAGCGGACTAAATGATTGGAGAAATCCGGCTTATGTCACCAGAGAGAAAACTGAGTTTTGTAAGTTTGGACATTTTGAGGTTAAAATAAAAAAGAACTTAATCATATTCACTGATAAATTGTTCACAATAAGATCAATAACATACATTTAGAAAATAGATAGGGTGAATTTTCATTTCATGCTAACATTAACAAATGAGATTCGATTTCCTGCACACTTGTTGCGTTATGAATTGTATTCAGACATAACATTTTAGTTCCTTGGCTAAACATTGAGGCCAGTTTAGATGGTGAGAATGCTCTTTATTTTTGGCAGTGTGCCAGCCACAAAGTATACTCAGTGTAAAATAGACTGTACATGTAAGGCCACCCCTTCATTTCTCTCTCAGGGAAGATCTTTGTTGAAGGTAATTGGACAGTGCTCTGGGACACCTTTTAATTCCAAACAATGCCAACACTGTCTCCATGGTGATGACGTACTCTTGCCCCCTTTCAAGATGGTTAATGAGGCTGTGTGATTAATTAGTCTCCCATATTCCTCCACTGTCTCTCCCACTGAAGCCCCCTCTACCTCATCTCTTTCCCACTCTCCCTGTCCGTGCACATTAGTGAACCTGATCTGTGCTCAGGCCAAATATAAATACTGCACGAATGTACCCATCTACATTAGCATAAACCCTGGGAACCAGAAACATGTCAACATATCATTACTGTCAGTAACCACTACAGAAACACAGCACTGGCCTAAAATTAGTTATTCATCCACAGAGGATTATGACCTTTCACCTTTTACTTGGCATGTGTCAGGGACTGCAAACAAACACAGATACACTCATATACACACCTATGCACTTACACTACCAATCAAATGTTTGGACACACCTATGCATTATTGATTATTCAGGTTTTTTTATATTATAGAATAATAACACAGTCATCAAAACTATGAAGTAACAAAATTGCAAGTATAGGGATTATGCAGTGACCAAAACTGTAATCCACTCATGCTTACAAAACCAAATGAAAAACATAAAATCTGTGACTTGTGTCCAGATGAAAATAGGTTTTTGAACACCCTGCTATTTTGCAAGTTCTCCCACTTGGAAATCATGGAGGGGTCTGAAATTGTCATCGTAGGTGCATGTCCACTGTGAGAGACATAATCTAAAAAAAAAATCCAGAAATCACAATGTATGATTTTTTAACTATTTATTTGTATGATACAGCTGCAAATAAGTATTTGAACACCTGTCTATCAGCTAGAATTCTGACCCTCAAAGACCTGTTAGTCTGCCTTTAAAATGTCCATCTCCACTCCATTTATTATCCTAAATTAGATGCACCTGTTTGAGGTCGTTAGCTGCATAAAGACACCTGTCCACCCCATACAATCAGTAAGAATCCAACTACTAACATGGCCAAGACCAAAGAGCTGTCCAAAGACACTAGAGACAAAATTGTACACCTCCACAAGGCTGGAAAGGGCTACGGGGAAATTGCCAAGCAGCTTAGTGAAAAAAGGTCCACTGTTGGAGCAATCATTAGAAAATGGAAGAAGCTAAACATGACTGTCAATCTCCCTCGGACTGGGGCTCCATGCAAGATCTCACCTCGTGGGGTCTCAATGATCCTAAGAAAGGTGAGAAATCAGCCCAGAACTACACGGGAGGAGCTGGTCAATGACCTGAAAAGAGCTGGGACCACCGTTTCCAAGGTTACTGTTGGTAATACACTAAGACGTCATGGTTTGAAATCATGCATGGCACGGAAGGTTCCCCTGCTTAAACCAGCACATGTCAAGGCCCGTCCTAAGTTTGCCAATGACCATTTGGATGATCCAGAGGAGTCATGGGAGAAAGTCATGTGGTCAGATCAGACCAAAATAGAACTTTTTGGTCATAATTCCACTAAACGTGTTTGGAGGAAGAAGAATGATGAGTACCATCCCAAGAACACCATCCCTACTGTGAAGCATGGGGGTGGTAGCATCATGCTTTGGGGGTGTTTTTCTGCACATGGGACAGGGCGACTGCACTGTATTAAGGAGAGGATGACCGGGGCCATGTATTGCGAGATTTTAGGGAACAACCTCCTTCCCTCAGTTAGAGCATTGAAGATGGGTCGAGGCTGGGTCTTCCAACATGACAATGACCCGAAGCACACAGCCAGGATAACCAAGGAGTGGCTCTGTAAGAAGCATATCAAGGTTCTGACGTGGCCTAGCCAGTCTCCAGACCTAAACCCAATAGAGAATCTTTGGAGGGAACTCAAACTCCGTGTTTCTCGGCGACAGGCCAGAAACCTGACTGATCTAGAGAAGATCTGTGTGGAGGAGTGGTGTGTGCAAACCTGGTGAAAAACTACAGGAAATGTTTGACCTCTGTAATTGCAAACAAAGGCTACTTTGATTTTCTCAGGTGTTCAAATACTTATTTGCAGCTGTATCATACAAATAAATAGTTAAAAAATCATACATTGTTATTTCTGGATTTTTTTTTTTTTTGATTATGTCTCTCACAGTGGACATGCACCTACGATGACAATTTCAGACCCCTCCATGATTTCTAAGTGGGAGAACTTGCAAAATAGCAGGGTGTTCAAATACTTATTTTCCTCACTGTAGATGCAGACTTATACTTTTGTATTCTTCAATAAAATATCAGACGTAGTACCGACTTGATTAAGTCTGAACTGACAAAAAAGGCCAATCAAAGTGATCAAATCTGCTTTCAACTTGCATTTTTTATTAATCCACAGACACTAACTGTGTAACTTTTTCCATAATAACACACACAAGCCTTTACCCACTGCCCTAAACTTTGAACTTTCACTTGCTGCCCACTGTTGCCGTTTATATCTGATCTTCTCCCTTCTCCAGGTAGGACAGGTGTGCTGGATGACATCCTGCCTGAGTTTGATTTGGAGATTATGCCAGGTACGCCTGCCATACCTCTTTCTCCCCCTTTCCTTTTCAGTGGGTGTTTCTCACACAGGCCCTTTCTGTTAATCTGCTTTATCCTCTTCTGCAATCAGCAAACTCTAAAATGCTCCAATCTGATCCCTTCCTTCTGAAAATTAAAAAACAACATATGATAATTCAAAAACTTAGGGCACAATTATCATATATGAATAGAATAATAGTAGTACAATCTTCAAAGCTATGAAGTAACAAAATTAGAAGTATAGAGATTATGCAGTGACCAAAATAGTTATCCACTCATGCTTACCAATCTAATTTCAAGTACGCAAGCGTCATAAGAGACATAAATTCAGTGAATTGTGTTCGGTCTTTTGACTGGGACCATACTGTATATGCATGACCTAATGCATTATATATTACTGCATAGCTGTAAGTAACTAATCACATGATTGTTACTTTTTTATGTAACACTTAGGTTACTTTTCTCACCCTGTGCTGAGGCTTTCTCTCTTCCAGAATGCTAGCACTATTGCTTGTATTTTTTAATTTTTTTTTTATTCTAAGCCACTTGTGTTAAAGACAGCTTCATTTATAATAATTGGAGGGATCATTTTGCTGCATCGAATCATGCCGCTCACTTGCACGCTGTTACATACACCAAATTATGAGGGGAAAAGTTTTCAACTGTTTTTGATGTTAAATAAGTGAGGTAAATTTAAAAGTAACACTTTTACTCATTTTAAAAGGGTATTATGTTGGGCTGGGTAAAAATACAGATTTTCTGATTAATCGATATTCTTTTGAACAATCTTGAATCATCGATGTGTCATTGTTTCCTGTACCGCTTTTCAGTAGCGACACACCCCTGGCCTGCTGTTATGTCTACAGCCCACTGTAAAAGAAGTGTTTTTAGTCCGAATCAATTGTGATAAAAAGGCAGTGAACCACTAAATAATGGTATGAAAATGCGTCACTTTTATTTGCAGGCTCCCAGCAACAAGCTTGAAGAACAGTGCAGTCCGATTCACTAAAATTACTCTTATGAAGCGGTTCTTTTTTGTGAATCAGTAACATGCAGCGGAACCAGTATCATCCCATTTACAAACAAATTACTCTTTTAATGAACCCTTCAGAAAGGCTCATGAACTTAATTGAAATGGGTTACCATTTGAATCAGTCTAATGGATACATCAGAGATCAGAAACATCAAGTTTCATTTTAGTATTAAATGTGTAAGCAAAATGGACATTATACTTAAATATCAAATCTGGAATCTAAATGAGAATTTTTTTTTGATACCCAGCCCCTGGAATTATGGTGTAAATTCATAAACAAACTTGTTATTTTGCTCTTTACTTCCAAAAAGAAATTGAATGTCTTGTTACCTTGTCATGTCTTAAGTGCTCAGAGACATAAATATGAACATTTTTGAGAATGTACAGTATCTGTG
Source organism: Romanogobio albipinnatus (assembly GCA_023566225.1). Taxonomy (NCBI): domain Eukaryota; kingdom Metazoa; phylum Chordata; class Actinopteri; order Cypriniformes; family Gobionidae; genus Romanogobio; species Romanogobio albipinnatus. The sequence continues at coordinate 19,638,555 of CM042243.1, forward strand.
TTAAGAAAAAGGACCGTAATGTATGCCGTTGGAATTTCAACACCACACCCAGAGGAAATTCATTATTAGGTCCTTTGAGAGTCCAGATAAGAGGTTCTGCATCATTCACACTCTCCCTTGTGGTTGGTCATGATCAGAGACTTCACATCCTGTGGGCAAAAATTATTTGAGGACAGCACTTCCTTCAGGATCTGCTTTTGTCACGGAAACCAAGTTTCCTGATGAGTCTTTCTTGTCTCCCTTTTAGAGTGGGTGTTTGTGGGAGTTGTCGTCCTTGGTAGCGTTCTCTTCCTGTTGTTGGTTGGGATCTGCTGGTGCCAGTGTTGCCCTCACTCCTGCTGTTGTTATGTACGCTGTTGCTGCTGTCCTGATACATGTTGCTGTCCAAAACACTGTGAGTACACAAACACACAGATGCATACTAACATGGGTTGTTCGCATTCACAACCTGAAAAAAAACCCCATTCCCTTTTGCCTTCTAAGTATATGAAGCAGGGAAGATGGCAAAGAGTGGCCAACCTCCACAGATTGCCATGTATCAACCTTACTACGTTCCTGGTGTTCCTGTTGTCCCTGTTGTCCCTCCAGCCGCTCCATCCATCATTGAACCCAAGTTGTCTACAGTGCCTCCTTCAGTAGAAAACAATATAGCTGGAGGTAAGTGAAAATACAATAGCTTGCAAGCCTTTTCTTTTTCTTTAAACACATCTGTCCGATGCCTGTCTAGTGAAAATGCATCTGCATTTGATTGAACAACTTATGTCTGCATCATCTTACTCGAATCAAACTCGACTAACATCATCTTCAGCTGGTACTATACGTTTTGTCTTCTTGTTAAAAAAACTGGCTACGGTATTTCAAATTGAAAGGAATTGTGGTTGGATGAGATGAGAGTGTTTGCTGTATTTGAGTATGTTTGGGAACATGAGCTAACAACATTAGACAAAGACGTTTTGAAGATGCTGACAGTGAAAAAAAGCTAGCTGGCATTGCGACGGTAGCAGTTGTTTTGTCTATGAGGTGAATGGACCCGGAAGGGAGAAGTGGTTCTTTTCATGCGTGTATGGCATTTTTAAACTTGGTTGGTAAATAAATAAATAAATAGTTTATGGTTTACAAGTTGCGTTTAAAGCTCTTTACTAACTATCGTTATAACATTGAATTTTATGAAACATTTTAAAAAGTGTTTATTTCTCAATTTAAATTATTTATTTATTTAAATGTAAAAAAATTATATTAATACATTCCTTCATTTTCTTTTTAATTGTTTCTCCTAATCCTCCATAGTTATACTAGCTGAGTTGGATTGCAGGTGGTACGTGAAGACAGGGTTTTGTGCTACAGCAGGCTAAAATGGAGCAGTTTAATAAAATCGAATAATTGCATAAATACAGTACGCAATATTCTAATAATGTTTGCATGCTTCTCTAAAGGTCCATAATAATAACTAAGTACCCAGTGAGTGTTATGTGCGGTTTTTTTTACCTTAAATTATGCGCAGTGTGTGTGGAAATATGGACACAGTAGCAACACACAGGTCATGTGTGTGCCCGCAGTGCGCAGTGGCTATCGACTCCAGGCCAGTCAGGGTCAGGACGCTATGAAGGTTGTGTACTACGTAGAGAGGGCCCTGCCGCAGTTCCACCCTACCAAGGGGGCCAGTCATCCATGTAAGCCTGTATGCAGTCAGCATGTTTCTATACTGTGTATTTGTGTGTGTGAAAAAGGAAGGCTGAATTTTAATCTATGCTGAGTCAGTGAAAAGCTATGCAACAATGGTCAAGTGACACACCTGATGTGACATACCACATGTGGTTTATGCAACATTAGCAGCACTAAATTGAAGTGCAAAAATAATGATTGTTTCCAAACTCACCCATGGATTTTTAACATTCATGGGATAGTTCACCCAAAAAATGGAAATCATTTTTCATTTTGTTCCAAAACCCGTAATTTTTTTTTTCAATTTTCTGTGGAACACAAAATAGGAACAGATGATGACAGATTTTCATTTTTAGATGAACTATCCCTTTAAAATCAATCTGTGATTGTGCATGCTTCTTGATCTAAATTCATAATATTCTAACCAAGTACATCATTTCTGCCGTATATAGATTTTCTGCTACAGGCTATAGACAATGGCAATAGATTTGTGTTGCTTACATGAGTGTTATCGTAAAAGAAAAGCAGAACATCAAGTCCATAATGATGTCATTGTGTCAGCAGCTGGCAGCCTATCAGAACTGAGCTCTCTGCATGATGGTGACATAGACTTCAGACAGACCTATCGGCAAGTCCAGAGGAAGGCACTACCACCCATCAGTGACCACATTGAGGTGGCGCATCTTAGAGCAGCATCGATTGGCCATGGGCTCCGCCCCTCACATTATCAGAGCAATCACTCTCTGGACGAGCATGACAACAGGTACAATTTGAGTGTGTGTGAGTGTGCATGACCTAATAATTTAGCAAAGGGGTTTTCAAACTGGGTGTTAGGTGGTCTGTGGACACATCAAATTAAAGTAAAGTGACAGTAAAGACATTTGCAATGTTAAAAAAGATTTCTATTTCAATTAAATCTCTATTCATAAAAGATGGAGTAAATTTATTCTGGTTTTCAACACTGATAATAATATGAAATGTTTCTTGAGCAGCAAATCAGCATATTAGAATGATTTCTAAAGAATCATGTGCACTGAAGACTGGAGTAATGATACTGAAAATTCAACTTTGCCATCACAGGAATACATTTTAACATTAACATTGTAAAAATACTTTTTTAATATATTCAAATAGAAAATATTTGAAATTGTAACAATATTACTATTTTTACTGTATTTTTAATCAAACAAAATCTTTTTAATCAAAAAAGTCTTGATGAGGGTAAAATACTTCTTTAAAAAACATTTAAATTATTTCAGTGGTGTATAAAGACCTTACATACAGTGAGGAAAATAAGTATTTGAACACCCTGCTATTTTGCAAGTTCTCCCACTTAGAAATCATGGAGGGGTCTGAAATTGTCATCGTAGGTGCATGTCCACTGTGAGAGACATAATCTAAAAAAAAAAAAATCCAGAAATCACAATGTATGATTTTTTAACTATTTATTTGTATGATACAGCTGCAAATAAGTATTTGAACACCTGAGAAAATCAATGTTAATATTTGGTACAGTAGCCTTTGTTTACAATTACAGAGGTCAAACGTTTCCTGTAGTTTTTCACCAGGTTTGCACACACTGCAGGAGGGATTTTGGCCCACTCCTCCACACAGATCTTCTCTAGATCAGTCAGGTTTCTGGCCTGTCGCTGAGAAACACAGAGTTTGAGCTCCCTCCAAAGATTCTCTATTGGGTTTAGGTCTGGAGACTGGCTAGGCCATGCCAGAACCATGATATGCATCTTACAGAGCCACTCCTCGGTTATCCTGGCTGTGTGCTTCGGGTCATTGTCATGTTGGAAGACCCAGCCTCGACCCATCTTCAATGCTCTAACTGAGGGAAGGAGGTTGTTCCCCAAAATCTCGCAATACATGGCCCCGGTCATCCTCTCCTTAATACAGTGCAGTCGCTCTGTCCCATGTGCAGAAAAACACCCCCAAAGCATGATGCTACCACCCCCATGCTTCACAGTAGGGATGGTGTTCTTGGGATGGTACTCATCATTCTTCTTCCTCCAAACACGTTTAGTGGAATTATGACCAAAAAGTTCTATTTTGGTCTCATCTGACCACATGACTTCCTCCCATGACTCCTCTGGATCATCCAAATGGTCATTGGCAAACTTAAGACGGGCCTTGACATGTGCTGGTTTAAGCAGGGGAACCTTCCGTGCCATGCATGATTTCAAACCATGACGTCTTAGTGTATTACCAACAGTAACCTTGGAAACGGTGGTCCCAGCTCTTTTCAGGTCATTGACCAGCTCCTCCCGTATAGTTCTGGGCTGATTTCTCACCTTTCTTAGGATCATTGAGACCCCACGAGGTGAGATCTTGCATGGAGCCCCAGTCCGAGGGAGATTGACAGTCATGTTTAGCTTCTTCCATTTTCTAAAGATTGCTCCAACAGTGGACTTTTTTTCACCAAGCTGCTTGACAATTTCCCCGTAGCCCTTTCCAGCCTTGTGGAGGTGTACAATTTTGTCTCCACCTGCAGCTCTTTGGACAGCTCTTTGGTCTTGGCCATGTTAGTAGTTGAATTCTAACTGATTGTATGGGGTGGACAGGTGTCTTTATGCAGCTAACAACCTCACACAGGTGCATCTAATTTAGGATAATAAATGGAGTGGAGGTGGACATTTTAAAGGCAGACTAACAGGTCTTTGAGGGTCAGAATTCTAGCTGATAGACAGGTGCTCAAATACTTATTTGCAGCTGTATCATACAAATAAATAGTTAAAAAATCATATATTGTGATTTCTGGATTTCTTTTTTTTAGATCATGTCTCTCACAGTGGACATGCACCTACGATGACAATTTCAGACCCCTCCATGATTTCCAAGTGGGAGAACTTGCAAAATAGCAGGATGTTCAAATACTTATTTTCCTCACTGTACATGTTTTTATTACCTGAGAATGTGGCATTTCTATCTACACAGTGGTTCCCCCTTACAGTGAAGTCGGCATTTTGCGCCGCCATGTTTCTACAGTATCCCTAAATGGACAAACTGCTCTACAGAGCTCTGGCTACTCTCTGCTATCTCCGACGAAGACATCTGTGTCCTGTGTTGGCCCCCGAAAGTGACCGGGTGAACGGTGGACAGTCGCAATTTGCCACCTCACCACTAGATGCCGCTAAAATTTACACACTGAACCTTTCATTTTTATTCATTTCTGGTCATAATTTGGAGACAATGATCATATGAAAAGTTTTGCTTATGCCATGCTGCTTATATTTATTATGCAGTAAAATGCCCCATCCCACGCCCAAAACCAGTCAGCTGTGGATGAAAATCCAGAACAAGGACTGGTGGGACGTTGTCCTGCTCCACTTCACAGATGCTGAGTGAAAGGATAATTTTAGAATGATGGGACTCTCATTTATAATGATGGGACACTTATTTATTATATATGTCTTCATTGACAAGCGTTTACTTCCTGGAAGGCGGGTACTCTGTCGAAGTTTAAAACTATTGGATCTGCCATAACCAATCGCTAACGTTTGGTCGTGGCGTATGTCATGCGCCGTTCGCCTCTGTTTCTCACATGGAAGTCCGTAAAAATAAATGTGCAGCCACCTCAGTGATAAAACCTTGTGCATTCGGATTGAGATTTATTCACAGTGGAGAGTTTTGTGATCGGGAACACGCTGCTCACGTGGTCCGTAACATGAGTGTATGCAGTAAATAAAATATCATATGCTTGGTATGATAAGAATAAATGCTGCCGTAAATAATGGCCCAACTCAAATGTTTACGTACTTTTCTTCTTTTATTTTTTGAGCGTGATGAACTATATTGCTCTTGAAAATACTTGCCAGCATTTAAAGAAATACAAGTCTAGAAGTTACAAGTCACCCCTTCCAATCGGATCGAAATTTAATTCGGATCAAGCTCAATCGATTAAGGTGTTTACATGAAGGTTTTCAGCTGTCAATCCGATTACTAATGGATTATTCGGTTGCATATAAAAGTAGCCATTGTAAAAGACACTGGTGCTGTTTTTTTCTTTTCATTTTCAATACTGTAAATCTGCCTGCTTTAACGCAATACATAGTATAAAGTGGTATATAAACTTGACTTAATTGAAGTGCCAAATTGGAAAGCTTGTGCAAACATATCCTCATTGCTATGATAGTGTAACGCGGTATCCACTGGAGGCAAGTTGCTGAACCCATGTGCAGTTCTTTATTTATAATAAACAACACTTAAAACAAAGTCATGGCTAAACGAAACTCACCAACAGCAGGTTACAACAATCAATATCAGACAAAGACACATGGCAAACATGAGGGCTTAAATACACACACTAATGACAAGACAAGTGACACCTGTGAACAGTGATTAAACAATGAACCAATGACAGGACAAGACACAAGATCACATGAGGGCATGGGAGTCACATGACAAGACCAGGAAGTGCATGACAAGACTGTGAACATGACAAACTCAAACATAACCATGAACATGATAAACAAAACAGAACCAAGAACAATGAACATGAACCAACACCAAAACACCCTGTGACAGATAGCAAGACGCAGTTAAGTTAACTGCTGTTTAAGTTAACTGCTTAACTGCTGTTTTCTCACCGTTGTCAATTCTTGTTGTTTATTTTATTGTTGAAAGTGCAGCACATATTTACATATTCATCTAAATATCGCTCTCAGAATTTGAGCATTTGAACTTCGCCATGAGTATACTGGGTCTTTAGTGTATATGTGTGCACTAATAATACCATGACTGTTTGTGCAGGTGGAACTGTCGCTCTGAGCACCTGCCCCGCAAAGCCTTTGATGCCAGAGGGCGCACGGGGTCACTAGATGAGCTGGAAGAGTTTGCTATTTCGTATGGCCCACACAGTCGACGAAGAGGTGACTTTCGTGGACCTCAGCGAGACTTTGAAATGGGTCCAAGGTTGCGGGACCATCCCGCGTCATACCGAGGCGGGCCACGTTATACTCGTGATGATGATGATGAGAACTGGCGTCGTCGAGGCTCGCCACCTTCCCCACCAAAAAGGCGCGACACAGGCGGCAGTGAGCGTTATGTTGCTCGTCAGAGATCGTATGACGATACCTACCTGAACACTCTACTGGAGCGCAAGGCTAGAGGCCACGGAGAGCGGGGTGGGAGGGTTGATGATGACAGCGACACACCCTCAAAAGGCAGTTCCAAGAAGAGCAGTGACTGTTATCAAAGCAGATCACCTAGCAATCGCCCCGAGGAGGATGATCCTTTACCTCCGTACACTGAGAGGGAGGTGGAGAGGTTTAGAACTGAAGAGCTTATAGGGAGAGAACGGTACAGGACTGTTGATCCGGCCATGCGCCCTTTTTCATACACACGTCCGGCTCAAGGACTGTCCCATACTCTACAGGAGCATAGGGAGGACAGGGACAAACCCAGGAAATTGGTGAGTTACTTATAACAATCTGCCCTGGTTTTTCTACATTGAAGGGTGAAACAAACAAGCCTAAAAAGAATGGATGATTGAGATTCCATTCATATCAAATGTAAAACCCCAAATGTTAAAGAGCACAAATAAATGTTCTGTTCTTGAAAACAAGCTGTATCTTGTCAAAAAATCATCTCAGCTCAACAACCATGTATGACTCATTCAAATTTACATAATTTGAAAATGCTAAAGGGCAAACATTTACATATTAAACTTGTTTTTACAGCTTCAGAATTTAGGGAGCTACTAGACTGACGGGTAAAATTATGATGTTATGATTTTGTTATGTTAAACAGAATTCCCCAATTCCTCAGACTTACAGTTTTAGATTACTGTTATAAAGCAGTAATAAGAGTAATGGCTGATGAAAATTCAGCTTTGCCATCACAGGAATAAATTACATTTGAAAATATATTAAAATAGAAAAGAATTTTACAACATTACGTTTTTTTTTTATCTAATAAATGTAGCCTTGGTGACTACAAGAGACTTCTTTCAAAAACATAAAAAAATCTTGCTGACCCAACTTCTGAATGGTAGTGTATATAACAAATGAGGTAACACTTTACAATAAGGTTCATTAGTTAACATTAGTTAACTACATTAGTTAACATGAACTAATAATGCACTGCACTTATAAAGCATTTATTTATCTTTGTTAATGTTAATTTCAACATTTACTAATGCATTATTAAAATCTTGCTAACATTAGTTAATGGACTGTGAACTAACATGAACAAACCATGAACAGCTGGATTTTTATTAATTTACGTTAACAAAGATTAACTAATGCTGAACAGGTGTTGTTCATGGTTAGTTGTTAACTAATACATGAACTAATGTTAACTAATACAACCTTATTGTAGTGTTACCATAAAAGAATATAGAAATAAAGCTGTATTTCTTGCAATTGTGACTTTATATCTCACAATGTGACTATTTCTTATTTTATCTCACAAATAGCGTTTTATATTTTTCAATCCGAAGAAACATGCTTCCATAGATTAGACATACTCTAGAATCTTTTTGTATTTCTTTTGTATTTTTATGTCATTTGTTTTCCAAAGAGTGACTGAATATAAATATGAAATTATTTTAATTGTACAGTATGTTACTTTGTGTATGCTGAAATGTAAATCATATTCTTTACAAGAATGTTTGTTTTTGAATCATCAACAAGTTTGATTTCTCAGGCAGGTTTTATGTGTTTGTTCCGTTTTGCCTGAATGTGTCATAAATGGCATCACTAACTCTAATGGGCTCTAAGTACTGCATTACACTGGCACACTAACAACGCGTCATACTAATGGGTGTCTAATGTGTGGCTCTTGGTGTTTTTTAACAGACCACTCATCTAAGCAGAGACTCTCTAATTGTGTGACGTCTTCAGACTGAGCTGACATCATACTAATAACATCACCATCAAGCTGAAGAGAAATGCCCTGACACTAAGCCTCAATCAGTCAGCAAGACACATTTTATGCAGGATCACACAGACATGAAGAGCTTGAGAACTTTTGCTGGTCAAGGGCAAGAACATAGTGTGTGTGTCTGTTTTTATTGTCTTTATTGTTTAATTATGACCTACTTTCTTCATTAGTCCTCCAGACTGCCGCTGCACTAAAGTTATGTCAAAAAGGACTTTAAAATGGTTCAGATGATATTCAAGTGTTATAAACATTCCTTGGTATTTTGTATATCTTCAGTACTGTAATGGGACAGTGTCTCTGATATTTCAATATGGCTTTTGTTTGCACTGTTCTACATTTGTGTCAGTGTTAACCAGTTGGCTGACTCTCAAGGGAAGCATGAATGTTTGTGCTTGTTATAATGTGCCATTTATTTGTATTCCATGGTTTTAAAATATTTTTTATACGAGAGTCAAAGATGAAAAGGGGTTTTCAAGCATCAAAAAATAAAAGTGTAATACAGCTTTAAATTTTGAGTTTTTTTTCCTCCATACATTAGAATGTGGCTAATTCTATATATTTTGTATTTTGATATGGCTATCATACATTTTTTTTACCATGATTTACACACCCACTAAAATGTCATTCTGTGTAACAATAGTTTATATACCAAAAAATATTTACTTTTTATTTAAACAAGAATCATTTGATGACCAATTAAAAGACGCCCCCAAATACTAACTGTAATTTTTAAATCTTTACACTTTACCAGTATCCTTCAAACGGTAACACTTTACAATAAGGTTGTATTAGTTAACATTAGTTAATGCATTAGTTAACATGAACTAACCATGAAACACACTTCTTAATCTTTGTTAACGTTAGTTAATAAAAATCCAGCTGTTCATGGTTTGTTCATGTTAGTTCACAGTGCATTAACTAATGTTAACAAGATTTTAATAATGCATTAGGAAATGTTGAAATAACATTAACAAAGATAAATAAATGCTTCATAAGTGCAGTTCATTATCAGTTCATGTTAACTAATGTAGTTAACTACACTCTAAAAAAAAAAAGGTTCTGGCACCAAAAATGGTTCTTGGCTCGTAATCATAGGGGAACCTTTTTTAGTGCTATATAGCACCAATTTTGGTGCTTTAGTGGTTCTTCAACGGTTCTTCAGAGGTGCTATATAGCACCTTAGTCAAAGAACCGGAGAAGAACCTCTGAAGAACCGCTGAAGAACCACCGAAGCACCAAAATTGGTGCTATATAGCACTAAAAAAGGTTCCCCTATGATTACGAGCCAAGAACCATTTTTGGTGCCATATAGAACCTTTTTTTTTAGAGTGTAATGTTAGCTAATGAACCTTATTGTAAAGTGTTACCCTTCAGACCACTAGGTTTTACCCATTTGTCAGCAAGAAGCTTTTGTAAAGTGAAAAATCATTTCAAATATAATCAAATTTAGTATGATCGCATATTGTTTCATATATGTTAAAAAGTACAGGTCAGAATAAGTATATTGTTTCATTTTTACATATCTGTTACGCTGAATGAACACAGTTTTTTTACTCTAAATGACATTTTACCAAAAAGGGACATAATATTGTCATTTTTTACATAATTGCAATGTTTTTAGAATTAGTCTGACTCATTATTTTAGTTTTAATAATATTCATGAGTAAATGATGTCACAAGCAGATGCTAAAAAATAAGCATTTTATTCTACTGTTCTAATGCTCCCTGCCATGTTTAGTAAAATAATAATAATAAATAATAATCAAAAATTGCTAAAATTACTGTTGCAGCTATATTTATACTATTTTTTTTATCATATTTATACTTTCTGTTTGCCAACATAAATAACATTATCAGGATGGGTATTTTGGGTGGATAATCCCCTTCAAAGGCCTCTCTTGAACTATTAGAAATATTAATAATTATGTCCAGAAATATTAGTAAGCTATTATTCTGACAATTGCAATCCTTTATACCTTTCTCGTTTTCTTGATAAGATTGCTGCCCAAGCTAATAGGTCTGTATTTACTTTTTGGCTTTTTACAACTCTCTGTTTGTGGGCATCTAAAATAAATCAATAACACAAATAAAACATTTATGCTATTAAATATGAATACTAATTAAGTTGAACACATATTTGTCAGTGCTAAAGGCCAGAGGAGAACTGGCACCCCGACTGAGCCTGGTTTCTCCCAAGGTTTATTTTTCTCCATTAGGTCACCTAATGGGGTTTTGGTTTCCTTGCCACTGTTGCCTCTGGCTTGGCGTGCTCAGTTGGGGACACTATATTTTTCAACTAAACATCGAAATAAATCTAATTAATAAACTAATTTAACCATATAAACTAAATTACTGATCTAATTATTGATCTAAAGCCCACACTGTCACCGTATGGAAATTGAAATGAACTGATGACATCAAATGGCTACACAGCTGAATAAAATTATGCTGCATTATTTTGCTGTTTAACACTGTAAAGCTGCTTTGAAACAATCTCCATTGTTAAAAGCGCTATATAAATAAAGTTGACTTGACTTGACTTGACTAAACATTCCTAATTTATTCCTCATTTATGAAGGAAATGATCAAATATTTACGAGCAATAAACTCACATGGTCTACAAGGCGTCTTTTGATGACGTCACAGACTGTTCAATGACAGTTTTTATATGATTCCAGAATGACTTCTTGATCCTGTTACACTGAATGACCTCTAACAGACAATATATTTGGGACACAAGTCCCCTGCTATTTCATAACTTAAAATAATAATAAAATAATTAAAATTACAGCCAACACTTATTTGAAAATGCCAAGAAAAATTCAAAATCAAAATTCATTACACTGAATGACAATTTTACACTTTGGAACATTATTTCACCTATATTTTGACATTTTATTTTCACAAAAGTTATTTGAAATATGGAAGGCTACATTTTATTTGCATTTAATGCATTTAAAATCGGTTTTATAAATTTAATTAGATGTGGACATGAACATAGTGGTATCTCGTCTTCGAACCATAACCACTTGCTGTCTGTTTCTTTTTTATTATTATTTTATGTATTTTCAGATTTATCCCTATTCCTTATCACCTATAGGGCATGGACACTTCTTCTGCTCTTGCTTCAACATACATAGGAAAACAAATATGATTTTTTACAGAATCAAGGCCAAGCAGGAAACTAGACAGGACACAGTAAAGGAAAGGATGCTTCTTTCCAGGATGAGATTACAATACCAGGAAACAATCTGATATGAGCCCTCACAGGTGTTTAGTTGTCAAACTTTATGCTCAGATCTCTGTATCCGTCGCTCTCTTTTCAAACACTCTCACATTGTGCTATAGTTGCCATATTAATAATAAATGTGTGGTCACGTGTGGCATTTTACAGTAGTTTGAATGAACGCAACTTATTCCAAACTTAGAGCTGTGGCCGTTTGCATAGGCTAAACTTCTTAGACTAGGCTTAAATGTTATGCATCTACATTTTTTCTTCAAGACTAGTCCTAACTTTTTTTTTTTTTTAAGTCAGTTACACAAAAAGGTAGATCAGTCTAATCTGAATTGTAAAAGTACAACTCATGCCCTTTGGTTAACTAGGCCTACTTAGTCATACTAGTTCTTAAGACACAGTCTTAACGTAGTGGCTAAGTTTTTGTAACTGGTTCCCTGTAATTAATTGACCTTTAATCAATCTTAGCTGGTTTGCTGGTCTCCACATCTAGACAGGCTTGTCTTTTGGCTGGTGTTACAGGGGTATGGGTACTTTACAGCTGGTTCGTTATAACAAAAATAAAACAATGGGAAGACAGCCGATTCTTCCATCAAATGACGCCCCCTCGTGGTTAAATGTTACAAATTATACCAACACATTTTTTTATTTATTCTACCGAATAACACTGCAACATATATTTCATTTTGATCGATGACACATCTATTTGATCGATGAAAAAACAATTTGATTTTGAACAACAGTAGGCTAACTAATGTATCACAATTAATAGAATAAAATGACCTAACTTGCTTTTTCTCGGTGTTATGCACCTGTTGATGGGTGGGGTTTGTAACGTCATCATGAATGGGGGAGGGTAATCGGACTACCAAAGAGCAAAATTGTTTACTTTACACTGTCTCGACTCTCGAGAGAATATAGGTAAATAAGAAACTTCTGGATGTACTCGTGATGGCAAGCGTTTATTGTCTATATTTGTTTCAGTCACAAATATAAGATTTTATGTGTTCTAAAAAAATAGAGTCAAGGAAAAAACATCCGTGTAACCGAGAAACATGAAAGAAACACTAAAGCTCAAGGTGCTTGCGCTCGTGCTCTGCGTATTTCCAACAGGTAAGTTGCCATTTTAAAACCCCGACAGTCGTTAAACTGGAATATCAGGGTTTTGTTTACTATCATGGTTATCATGGCTTTTAAAAAAAAAAAAATTCTGAAAAATGTGTACGTTCAGTGGCGAGGTTAATGATCTGCAAGTGCAAACATTCCAGGGCTGCGTTTCCCAAAACCAACGTAAGCCTAAATTGATCGTAGAGACCATTGGTGGCAATTGTTCTACGATCAACTTAAGCCTAAAATGGTTTTGGGAAACGCAGCCCAGGCCGATAAACCCGGTCACGTGATTTAATGCCAGCCATTATTTTAATATTGCGTTTTATTGAACCTTAATTCTGTGTATGTAAGTATTTTTTAAATAGTGATTTTTTTCGCAAGTTCAAAATTATATAGTAGGCCTATAAAATATTTTTTTTGTTATGCTCAGCTCTAAAATATTTAATTGGTTAAAGATAATAAATTAATAATAAATGATAACAATGACTGGGAAAATAAGGGAAAATCGTTGGCCAAAAGTTGTGGGAACCCTTATGCAAACAGTGTTGATTGATCCTCTCTCCCTCTTCTCCCAGAGCTGTTGTCTATCCAGGTTAATGTTCCTCAGACAGAGAGAAACACAATGCTGTTTGCTTCTATCACTCTGCGTTGTGACTATTCCACCTCTGCGAACATGCAAGATGTCCGGGTCACATGGCGATACAAGTCCTTCTGTTTGGATCCAGTGCTGGAATACTACTCAACTGGTGAGTGGTGTAGGTGAACTGTATATAGAAGTCTTGAGTGCTGCAAATCTGTTGTGTGCAAAGCTTTTATTGTTCGATTAGTTGGCATGTGTTGATTGATGTGGCCATGTATGGTTATTTCTTTCTTTAGCATATCAAGCAGCTCTGGGTCTGAAGCAGGACCCAGCCAATGATTGTCCAGACAGTCAGCGCACTGTCCGCGTAGTAATTCAGAAAAGAGGCATCGGTGAAGCTACTCTGGGAACAGAGTATCGAGACCGCAAGATCTTCATACAAAACAGTGAGTCTGGACCTACTGGAGCTTAAAACTCTGAACAAGGTGTTTAACCCTGTAAAGCCTGATATTTTTAATGGAAAGGTTTATTGAACTTTTAGGGAAGTTAAAAAATAAGTAAATAAGTTTCATATTTGATAAATCAGGCTTTTATAGCCCATATAGGATGATATAGAGAGAATATGAAGCTCTTACTCTGGGAGGATGCATTTTATCCAGTTATGCAGTTTTGTGCAGCTGTTATTATATGGCCAAAAAGTAAGATGAAATTCTGATAGCTTGTAATGTAAATACATTTTAAAATGGTATAGCAGAATAATTGCAAAAAAATCAAATAAACTTTTAAATATCAAGTGTCACAATATATCTCCCAATAATGTCTTCATAAGATTTTGTTTCTGTCCAGTACATTAAATATTACTAACAATTTTAAAGTTATTCTTACTGTTTAGTTTATAAAATTTACTAAAGAGTACACTGCAAAATACATGTACATTACATCCTGAAGGTGGACATTTTTATAATTATAATAAAAGGACTTTGACTTACTAAAAAGTAGGGCAGAAGATTGTTTGCAACAGGTTTTTTTCAGTAAGGTTTTGATCAGGTATCAATTTAGAGAAATTAATTTATCAAATATTAAACTGGAGGCTTTATATTGTTAATAACAGTGTAGGCAACTGTGTGACAACCACTGCCAAACAATGCATTACAATCTCAAAAATTGGTTTTTGAAAAGCTAATTAATCAGGATATATATACACTCACCTAAAGGATTATTAGGAACACCTATTCAATTTCTCATTAATGCAATTATCTAATCAACCAATCACATGACAGTTGCTTCAATGCATTAGGGGTGTGGTCCTGGTCAAGACAATCTACTGAACTCCAAACTGAATGTCAGAATGGGAAAGAAAGGGGATTTAAGCAATTTTGAGCGTGGCATGGTTGTTGGTGCCAGACGGGCCGGTCTGAGTATTTCACAATCTGCTCAGTTACTGGGATTTTCACGCACAACCATTTCTAGGGTTTACAAAGAATGGTGTGAAAAGGGAAAAACATCCAGTATGCAGCAGTCCTGTGGGCGAAAATGCCTTGTTGATGCTAGAGGTCAGAGGAGAATGGGCCGACTGATTCAAGCTGATCGTTAAAATGCCATTGTCATGTTGGAAGACCCAGCCTCGACCCATCTTCAATGCTCTAACTGAGGGAAGGAGGTTGTTCCCCAAAATTTCGCAATACATGACCCCGGTCATCTTCTCCTTAATACAGTGCAGTCGCCCCGTCCCATGTGCAGAAAAACACCCCCAAAGCATGATGCTACCACCCCCATGCTTCACAGTAGGGAGGGTGTTCTTGGGATGGTACTCATCATTCTTCTTCCTCCAAACACGTTTAGTGGAATTATGACCAAAAAGTTCTATTTTGGTCTCATCTGACCACATGACTTTCTCCCATGACTCCTCTGGATCATCCAAATGGCCATTGGCAAACTTAAGACGGGCCTTGACATGTGCTGGTTTAAGCAGGGGCACCTTCCGTGCCATGCATGATTTCAAACCATGACGTCTTGGTGTATTAACAACAGTAACCTTGGAAACGATTGTCCCAGCTCTTTTCAGGTCATTGACCAGCTCCTCCCGTGTAGTTCTGGGCTTATTTCTCACCTTTCTTAGGATCATTGAGACCCCACGAGATGAGATCTTGCATGGAGCCCCAGTCCGAGGGAGATTGACAGTCATGTTTAGCTTCTTCCATTTTCTAATGATTGCTCCAACAGTGGACTTTTTTTCACTAAGCTGCTTGGCAATTTCCCCGTAGCCCTTTCCAGCCTTGTGGAGGTGTACAATTTTGTCTCTAGTGTCTTTGGACAGCTCTTTGGTCTTGGCCATGTTAGTAGTTGGATTCTTACTGATTGTATGGGGTGGACAGGTGTCTTTATGCAGCTAACGACCTCAAACAGGTACATCTAATTTAGGATAATAAATGGAGTGGAGATGGACATTTTAAAGGCAGACTAACAGGGGCTTTGAGGGTCAGAATTCCAGCTGATAGACAGGTGTTCAAATACTTATTTGCAGCTGTATCATACAAATAAATAGTTAAAAAATCATACATTGTGATTTCTGGATTTTTTTTTAGATTATGTCTCTCACAGTGGACATGCACCTACAATAACAATTTCAGACCCCTCCGTGATTTCCAAGTGGGAGAACTTGCAAAATAGCAGGGTGTTCAAAGACTTATTTTCCTCACTGTATATATATATATATATATATATATATATATATATATATATATATATATATATATATATATATATATATATATATATAATATAATATTATATTATATTATATTATATTATATAATGTGTGTGTGTGTATATATCATGTTTTCTAATCCTTGTTTTTGTATGTGTGTTTAACAGATGCAGACCTGGTTATCAATGAGGTCATGTGGTGGGATAACGGCATGTATTTCTGCTCCATCGATGCAGGGGGTGATGTTGTGGGAGACTCTGACAAGGAAATCAGACTTGTTGTGTATCGTAAGTATTAGCACACCGAAGATTTGCTTTTAACCAAAAAACGTTTAGAGATGCTGATGAAGTCACATCCCCTCTTCTTCCCAGATTGGCTGACTGTGTTGCTAATCATCCTCGGGGCATTGCTCCTGATCATGCTGCTTTGTATCTGCTGCTGCCAGTGTTGTCCTCAGAACTGCTGCTGCTATGTCCGTTGTCCCTGCTGTCCTCGTACTTGCTGCTGCCCAGAAGAAGGTATTCGCTTGCATTGAAGTTTGTCTGTACATCTATCACAGACAATATATTACATGTATTCACAGTGTTCTACTTCTGGTTATCAGCTCCTTAATATAAATGTCTACTGATGACAAATTTGCATTCCACATAATAATTGATTAGTTTGTTGATTTTATTTTTTTTATACATATAATACATGTGTATGCATATATATGTATCTTATTTATTTAAATCATAAGATTTAACAATAATATTTTAAATAATAAATTATTTAAACAATAATATTTATTAATTACCATTAATATTAAACAAGCCCATCCTATAAAATGTTATTGTATTTAAATGTAGTGAAATATTTCTTAATTTGTTAATTTGTCTTTTTAGCTGTGATGCGCCACAAAATGATGCGTGATGCTCAAAAATCAATGGTACCATGGCTCCATGGCCAGCCAATCTATGCCCCCATTGGCTCAAATGCATCTTCTCAGGGGAACCCTTTACTTTATTCAGGTCAGTATTCATGTCTTACTAATATCTGCTAATAACACTGTAGCTGCTTCAAAGAACAGTGATAGAGTGACAATAGAGTAATAATATGTCCTCTTCAGGGTCTTTTTCTGAACCTTCATCCAAACACAACCTTCCCATGGCCCCGATGGCTATTCCTGCCCCTCAACTTGCCCCACAATTTGTACCTCAGCATGGATACCACGCCAATGGCAGCATGAATGGAAGTATACGTGGCAATAACCAGGTGATAGATTTTCTGGAGACCCAAGTAAGAGGGATGGATATGGCCGTCCCAATGCTCCAACCTCAACATCACTACACCGGAGTCCAGCACCAAAACCATCAACATCACTATGCAGCCCCACAACCCCAATATGTAATGCCACCACCTCAACCCATAAAACAAGCTGTGTCTTTTTCAGCCAGGCCGCCCAGCATGCTCTCAGCCCTGGACGAGATGGGTGTCCAGGGTGTAGAGCGCAGGGTCATCCAGCTGCCTCCCATCATGGGCCGAGCGAAACAGAGCTCTCGGCGGGCCAATGATGGTGGAAGACCCCGGCAATCTAGTCAGACCAGCAGTAGCTCTAACCGCAATGGTCATCGTGATAATTCCTTGAGGGAGCCAGCATCTTCACGGAGAGGGATCCCACGCAGCTACAGCGATGAGTCGGACTTGGATGATAGGCGTGGAGGTCGAGGTTTAGCAGGACGCAGGGGAGGTTCTCGTCCACGTGTTCGCAGTAAAGGGGAGCTGGTGGAGGAGTTGGAGCGTGCGGCAAACCATAGAGACAGGAGCTATTCGCCTTCACCGCGTAGGGGCTCCTGGAGTTCAGACGAGGAGGACAGTTATAGAAAGGGAAAGCGATATCAAGGGAAATTGTCTGAGAAACCGCCAGCTTACACTTCCATTGAAATTTTGTCTGGCCACAGCAGGAGGAGCGACCACTTCTCGGTAAGAATGTAGATTTATAATTTGTTCATCACTAAGAGGCTATAATTATATACTGTTCTCCCAAAAAAGGTCATACTTAAAGTGATTGTTCACTTAAAATGGAAAATTCTGTCCTCATATACTCACCCTCATGTTATTCAAAACCTGTATGACTTACTTTCTTCTGCTAACACAAAAGGTATTTTGAAAAATGTTTGAGTTTGTTTGACCTTCATTGTATGAACAAAAACTTTTCTTCAAAATATTATCTTTTGTGTTCCTCAGAAGAAAAACATACAGGTGAATGAAATGAGGGTGAGTTAATGATGGCAGAAGTTTCATTAAAGGATTAGTTCACTTTAAAATGAAAATGACCCCATGATTTATTCACCCTCAAGTCGTCTTAGGTGTATAGGACTTTCTTTTTTCTGATGAACACAGTCAGAGTTATATTAATAAATATCCTGATACTTCCAAGCTTTTTAATGGCAGTGACGGGGTCCATTGGGTTTAAAGCTCAAAAAAGTGCATCTATCCATCATAAACATACTCCACATGGCTCCGGGGGGTTAATAAAGGCCTTCTGAACTATTCCTTGGGTTTGCTGACATGGAGAGAGGGCATGTGATTTGAACAAAAATAAAACAGCATTTTTAGTATTTTTGAGTCATTTTCGATTTAAAAAATGTGTCTTCAATCCTCAAATACATCTAAATAATTGTTATTGTTTGTCTCTCTTACAGGATAAGAGCTCTCGCAGTGGCACAAGCGTTGTGATCTGAGCCCTTCTCCTTCATTTCCAACCTGATCTGTCATTACCCATCATCTACAAATGAATTTCTACCGGACCACTGTCATTGGGACTAATGGTGCACTTTAGCGCAAGAATTAACCGGTGGTCACAGATGGCCTGCAATAGACCCCTGGAAGACAGTAAATGCACTGTACATATTTTTTTACACTTACTATTTTATGTAGCCTATTTTAAATTGATTGATTAATTGAAACTTTTTTGTTTCTTACTTTTTACAACATTTACTGTTTTCACAGTACATTGTTTAATTATTAACCACAGCAATGTTTTTGGTATTTGATCGGTACAAGATGAGACTCTTAAAGGGGTCATGAACTGGCTTTTTAAAAAAAATGTATACTGTTTTCTGAGGTCAGCTTATGACATTTGCATGGTTTTTACATTCAAAAACATCTGCCCTGGTTTTGAGCCTCTCTCATGGAACGCTCGGTTTTTATGTGCCTGCCACACTGAAGACTTGGAAGTAAATGCCCACTGCTATGATTGGATAAGTTTTGCATAATTAATGAGCTTCGGCTCCCCCATTAGTACACGTGAGGCATTGTTTTGAAAGTGTGTGGGAAAACGACAACCGGAATGATTCGTCCCACAGCTAGGGCTCGCAAAATGTCTTTATCAAACAAACACAATGATTTATCTCTCATCTACCCTCAATTAATTGGAATGTTATTTTTATATTACTTGGCCCAGCCCGATCGGTGGATATATAACCGCGAACCGTGCAACACACACACACACACACGCCAAGTACGTTGCAGACGGCATGATCAAAACTTCCGTGATTGTATTTTTCCTTCAAATATCAAGTCAAGAGGGTGAACAACGCACATCAAGAAAGGAATGTTATTTCACTATTTAAGATGATACGTATTGGTAGCCCGTCTGGAAAACACATAGCCCCGGGACCTTGGGCTTTGCGAGCCCTGTAACAGCATGGTAAGTTATGTTTAGTTAGACATAGTTAGACATGTTTACATGTACACAAAATCAATAGATATCAAACGATCTGTAAAAATGCAATACTATCACAGATTAAAAAAAACAAACATTTTTACTCACATTGTGTTGCTTCATTCATTCATGTAATCTAATCCTGTCTACAAATCCAGTCTCTAGTTTACAAACGAATCCGTGGAGAAATGAAGGAACAAACGTGCAATGTCTTACTCACGTGAGCTGGAACTTCATTAAAATTAAAGTTCAACCACACATTCCCAATCTGTAATCCGAAGGAAGCTTATGCAGCGACTGTTCTTCCACAACCAGGCACTGCGCAATATCTTGCTGTTTATTGATCGGTAGCCGATCAGTTTGGCTTCAAGAGTCGGTGGGCGGGGCTACAGAATCAGACGTATTGTTGAGGCGGCGTTTCACCACGCGATGACTTCAAGGGTTAGCATATTCTGAGATTGAGCGTTTGCTGTGCCTTTTTTTTTTTTTTTTTACTAACAAAGTAGTTTTCGGCTCCGAAACTTACAGGATATTCTTATATCACGCTGAACTTTTATATATCAAAGGCTGAATGAAAAGTAGATTTCTCAATTCATGACCCCTTTAAGATTGATGGCACTTTAGTGAAGGTTCTACATAAAAGAGCCTCTTTGTTTAATTTAGGCTTTGTTTACTTTTGTTAGTCTTTGTCTGGAGTAGTTTGGTTTAGTTGTCTTTTCATGGTACTATTATCCAAATTCAATCATTGGGAAGAGTTCTGTTTTATATTTGAGTATGTATGAGTACATATGTATTTGTTATTAGTTGCAACTCCTACTCAAAAGATCTGTACCAACAGTTTCTAATAAAAAAAAAAAAAGTATTTGGATTGTCTCGAGGTGAGAATTGATGTAGATACTGGTTGGAAACTGCAATAAAGTTACTTTTGCATGTTTTTAAACTAGAGATTTTTGAACTTTTAATAATAACAATATGCTTAATTCTACTACTACGACAAAGAATTGAATAAGGAGTTTATGGAGTATGTTTTATGTTTGAACAAAATTGACCACACAACGTAATTTTAAAGAACATGTTTGAATAGATTCCGAGCGACGTACACGATAACGTGTCTGTTTTTAATCTGCTTATTTTAAATGCAAATTGCAAACGTTTGAACAAACAAAAAGATGGGGGAGTGGCATACAAATCTTCGGTTTATATGGGAACTTCGTCATACGCATCGCCTCAACCTATTGGCCGCTTCTGTCCAAATGGGGCGGGCCTAAGGCGAGAGCTTTTGGGAAGCGAAAGTGCTAATGTCAAACAAGCCTGGATCGTTCAACTCAGTCGATTTAAACATCATCTACAGATAACGCGCGTCAGTGGAGAGCAGGAGCAGCAGCAGGAGGAGCAGCAGGTCAGCGTTTGGATTAAACCCAGTGAAGCAGAAAGTGCCGGTGGACTGGCTGTTCTGAGGTACGCGGCTTTGCTTATAAACAAATGTCTTGTAGGACAATGACAATGCTGAACCTCGCTGTAATGTGCATTTGGCCTCAAACATTGATTGTTTTTCAACTGAAGAAGCGTAGAGAACTTCTACAAATCGTTATACAATAAGGCATGTGTGTGGCTATTTGTGTTCTACCTAAAGGCCTTGTTTACAGTCGGGAGAGGACGAAGTTGATGAACCTGCAAAATTTGTATTAGTGATGTATTCTTTACACCGCGGCAGCCCATTATAATGAAACATACCATGGTGGCCACAGTTTATGATCGCTTTGACAGTTATTCTTATCAACTTACTATAAAAAGAATTTAGTTTGAAACCCATCTTAATTTGGTACAGTAGCTGGTCATTAGTTGGATAAACAGCTAACAAACAAAAAAAACAGCTTGAACATCTAATAGCTGGTTTGTTGCTTTTTTTTTACTGGGTTGTGGTTTGTTGGTTGCCTACCAGCTAAAAACCAGTTGCTAAAACTGCTTAGACTAGCATTGCTAGTTGATCATCTTACTTTTAAGTAAGCTACTAAAACAGGCAGATGAGTCTAATTTGATTGTTACCTTGGTCAACTGCTTGTTGGTCACACTAGTTCTTATGATACAGTCTTAACATAGTGACTGTTTATGCAACTGACCCCTGTGTTTTTGTTGGAAACTTTGATTAGCATAATTAATTTGATAAAAGAATTATCTCTGAACCTGAATTCTCTCATTTTGCAGGAATCATGAACTCTCTCTCGGGTAAGAGTGTGCTGGCGCTGTGCAGGGTTTTCTCCAGTCCCCTGTCACTCTCTCCTGCTATCGTAGGGGCAGTGAGGGTCTGTCACACAGGTGTGAGCTCCAAGGGCACGGTCTTCACCAAAAAACGAGGCTATGATATCACCAGGAACCCCCAATTCAACAAAGTAAGCACCTTAAGGGCCCAAACGTGATCTACGTGACAAAGCAGGTATTAGATTGTCAGCAGCCGGTGCTTTGATGTGATTTTATAACATTTAGTAATGCTAAAGTCCCCAGAGATAAGAACATATAAAAGTGGCATTGTGAGATCTTTAATCTGAATGCTGACTTTGGCCCCTGCCAACAAGCATTATGAAGCATTAAGAAGAGAGGCTCTGAATATGCTTAAAATTAGTGCAGGATTGTTGCAGGATGTGACTCAGGAGTTTTGCAAAGCACCTTTGACTGGGCCATTGAAATGTGTCTATGTACATGTTTCTTTCACATTCTTTATCCTGTTTGAAAATACTTTCTAGTCCGAATGAGATCCAGGATGAGGAGTGGGTATGATTAAAACGTGTAGAACTTAAAAGCCTTGTCGAATGGAAACTGTTAGACGTAAACAGTGGGCAGAGAATATAACAGGGGAGGGTGGCCATGCTTACTTCCCATTGGTCAGAAATAAATAGATCCAACATGTGATGCATCTACCCTAAGCTGAAAGCTTGCCCACTTGCAGGGTGATAATTTGTATTCCAACCAGACTGTAGGAGGAGTGTTCATTTTTCTTTTACATTCACAGCTGTCACATGTTTTTAATGACGTTATGGTGCTGTTAACAGGGCATGGCGTTCACCCTGGAGGAGAGGTTGCAGCTGGGAATCCATGGCCTTCTTCCTCCCTGTTTCCTCTCTCAGGATGTCCAAGTGCTTCGTGTCATGAAGAGCTACGAGACACGCATTAACCCTCTCGACAAGTAATCGAACTTCGGTTGAAACATTCAGGATAAACTCAGCCTGATCCATGCCATGATGCTTTTGTTGGTCCATTTCCCATTCATACTCAAAATACCTGTTCTAACTCTACAGATACATATTGCTGATGACCCTGCAGGACAGGAATGAGAAGCTTTTCTATCGTGTGTTGACCTCTGACATTGAAGAATTCATGCCAATTGTCTATACTCCTACTGTGGGCCTGGCCTGCCAGCAGTATGGCCTTGCATTCAGAAGACCAAGGTGAGGTATAAACATTCTCTGGACCTGGAACGACTTGTTTAGCCAGACCTATTCTGAATATAAATGCTTTATAAACACTCAGACCAGTCCAACCAGTTTTTCTTAGCTGCATGGGGAAAAAACAAACGTATAAGATTACAATTTTTTGGTTTTCCTCTAGAGGGCTGTTTATCACCATCCATGACAAGGGCCATATTGCCACCATGCTGAACTCATGGCCGGAGGAGGACATTAAGGTATGTGCAGATTGATAAAGGTTCATTCAGTGGCAGTAGATGGATGTTTCATTGTATGTGCATTTAATAGGCCATAGTTGTGACGGATGGAGAACGAATCCTGGGCTTAGGAGACCTGGGCAGCTATGGAATGGGCATCCCAGTGGGCAAACTGGCTCTGTATACAGCATGTGGAGGAGTGCCACCTCAGCAGTGCCTGCCTGTGCTGCTAGATGTAGGCACTGATAATCAGGTAAAATGAGATTAGCATAATTACACTACTGTTCAAAGGTTTGGGTCAGCAAGATTTTGTTTAAGTCTCTTATGTTCACCAAGGCAGCATTTATTTGATTAAAAAAAATACAGTAAAACAGTAATGCTGTGAAATATTATTACTATTAAAAATAAAACTATTGTAATCTATTTTAAAATGCTATTTATTCCTGTGATGGCAAAGCTGATTTATTTTTTTATTTTTTATTTTTTAAGCAGCCATTTGTATTTAGCCATTAGTGTTCAGTGTCATGTTTTTTCAGAAGTCATTCTAATATTGGTTCTCAAGAAACGATGTGCTGCTTAATATTTTTGTGTAATGTTTTTTCAGGATTCTTTGATGAATAGAAGTTCAAAAGAACATGATTTGCATTGATTTGAAATGTATCTTTTGTAAAAATCTAAATGTCCATTGTCACTTTTGAACAATTTAAAGGTCCCGTTCTTCGTGATCCCATTGTTCAAACTTTAGTTAGTGTGTAATGTTGCTGTTAGAGCATAAATAATACCTGTAAAATTATAAAGCTCAAAGTTCAATGCCAAGCGAGATATTTTATTTAACAGAAGTCCCCTTTCAAAGCCTACAGCGAACGGCTGGCTTGGACTACATCCTGGTACTTCCTTCATAAGTGACGTCAGTAGAACAGACTAACCTCCGCCCACAAGAATAAGCGAAAAAAGGGGGCGTGGTCTTGTTGCTGTCCCACGTGGAGAAGAGGACGTGTCGCGTGGAGAAAAGGAATTGTTGCGTTTGAGTGTGTTTGTCGCCATGTCGTCGAGACGCTGTTATTTTCATCCCGTATTCAAATCACCTTTGTTTGGCTTTCCCAGGGACGCTGTAAAGATCATTAAGCGCATATATCTTCCGTTAAGAGGCGTGACCTTTCCACGTGCGCTAAGCTGCTGTCGAATCACAACACAGGAACCGTGCCACGTTTGCTAAGCTGCAGTCAAATCACAACACGGGAACCGCTGGCACAATCAGAACTCGTTACGTATTTCTGAAGGAGGGACTTCAAAGAATAAAGGAAGTAATCAGCCGTTTTTAGGACAGTGAAAACAGCGGTATACAGATAAGTAAATTGTGTTAAAAATACTGTTTTTTTTTTTTTTACACGCAAAACATGAACACATGTTATATTGCACACTGTAAACACAATCAAAGCTTCAAAAAAACACGAAGAACGGGACCTTTAATGCAATATGCTGAGTAAAAGGTGTTATTTCTTTCAAAAAACGAAACATCGTACTAACCCGAAACATGGTAGTGTATACTGTAACTGTACTCTGTTTTTGATAGGTTTCGTTGGATTTACAAACATGGTTGTCTTCTCTTAACTTATTTCTGTTCTGTTTTTGTTCAGTCCCTCTTGGATGACCCCTTGTACATCGGCTTAAAACACAAAAGAGTGAGGGGCAAAGAATACGATGACCTCATTGATGAGTTCATGCAAGCAGTCACTGACAAGTATGTTTGTTACAATTCTGAAATGAAATTTACTCATTTACTCAACATCATGTTTTTCAAGTAATTGTTTTGAGCTGATATTTTCAGTGAAACAGTTGATCAAGTTCACAAATGATTTGTTCATGATTTCAACTCAAAGACTCAATGATTTGGTTAGGTAGTTCTCAAGTTTACAGTTAAGGGTAAGATTATGTGTGTGAAATGCTTCCAGATTGCAAAAACATGCTATATTTTTATTTTATTTCAGGTATGGGATGAATTGTCTCATTCAGTTTGAGGATTTTGCCAACAGCAATGCCTTTCGTATTCTCAATAAATTCCGCAACCGTTATTGCACCTTTAATGATGATATCCAGGGTAAGTATGCACACTGTAATATCAAATGTATTACTGTAATAATTTGTATTCTTTATAATGGAAAATTATAGTCTCACTTTAATCAAAGCCGTTTCTCCACCTTTTCAGGCACAGCTTCTGTTGCTGTTGCTGGGATCCTTGCTGCTCTTAAGATCACAAAGAATAAACTCTCTGACCACAAGTTCGTATTTCAGGGAGCAGGAGAGGTAATGTTCATTCAACTGAAAGATGCTACAACATTTTATAGGGAGATGGCAAATTCAAGACCCATAAAGCTTAAGGCCCATTCACACCAAGGACAATAACTAATGATAAGGATATTGTTCTAAAAATCATTCTAGCAGAGACCACACCACACCACAACTATAACGATAATGATATCATTCGAATCACTTTCAGAACGATATTTGCTGCAGCTGATGAACAATAAAAACAGCCAATCAAAATCCATTCTGCTCTAAGAGCTTGAAGCATTTAAAGCGATAATGGCAAAACTGCAGCGCACGATTAGAATAAACAAATAATAATATCGTTATAGTTATCTTTCTTGGTGTAAAGTGTGAATGGGCCTTTACACTAGTTTGTTCAGGATAATCAGATGTGCTTGGTCTGTCACATGATTAGGCTGCCTTGGGCATTGCTCACTTACTGATAATGGCCATGGCTAAGGAAGGCATATCTCATGCTGAGGCTGCCAAGAGGATTTGGATGGTGGATTCTAAAGGCCTAATTGTCAAGGTAGCAATCAAACCTTCACTAGCTTGTCTTTTTTTGTCATGTCTTTCATTCAAGCTATATTTGTCCTCCTACTAAACATCTGAATATACAAACGTACGTAGGCTTAATTGAAATGTAAATGCATAAATTACAGCAATAAACTGCATTTGAACACTTCCAAAATTAAATGTTATACCAAAACTGTTATTTTGTGTAATTTGGCCTTTTAGGGCAGAAGTCACCTGAATCACGAGAAGGAAGAATTTGCACATGACTATCCACACATAAAGACTCTAGAGGAAGTGGTGGAAACTATTAAGCCCACAGCTATAATTGGTAAGGAGTGTTTGATCCCTTTCTATAGTAGTGTTATTTTAGTATTATTTATATACTATGATGGCTTTTATTAATATTTTGAATTGGCTTTTATAATAAAAAAAAAATCTATAATTGTAATTATCGTTTTTGATTTTTATATATACAGGTCCTTCTCAATAAATTAGCATATTGTGATAAAGTTCATTATTTTCCATAATGTAATGATAAAAATTAAACTTTCATATATTTTAGATTCATTGCACACCAACTGAAATATTTCAGGTCTTTTATTGTTTTAATACTGATGATTTTGGCATACAGCTCATGAAAACCCAAAATTCCTGTCTCAATAAATTAGCATATTTTATCTGACCAATAAAAGAAAAGTGTTTTTAATACAAAAAAAGTCAACCTTCAAATAATTATGTTCAGTTATGCACTCAATACTTGGTCGGGAATCCTTTTGCAGAAATGACTGCTTCAATGCGGCGTGGCATGGAGGCAATCAGCCTGTGGCACTGCTGAGGTGTTATGGAGGCCCAGGATGCTTCGATAGCGGCCTTAAGCTCATCCAGAGTGTTGGGTCTTGCGTCTCTCAACTTTCTCTTCACAATATCCCACAGATTCTCTATGGGGTTCAGGTCAGGAGAGTTGGCAGGCCAATTGAGCACAGTAATACCATGGTCAGTAAACCATTTACCAGTGGTTTTGGCACTGTGAGCAGGTGCCAGGTCGTGCTGATAAATGAAATCTTCATCTCCATAAAGCTTTTCAGCAGATGGAAGCATGAAGTGCTCTAAAATCTCCTGATAGCTAGCTGCATTGACCCTACCCTTGATAAAACACAGTGGACCAACACCAGCAGCTGACATGGCACCCCAGACCATCACTGACTGTGGGTACTTGACACTGGACTTCAGGCATTTTGGCATTTCCTTCTCCCCAGTCTTCCTCCAGACTCTGACATCTTGATTTCCGAATGACATGCAAAATTTGCTTTCATCCGAAAAAAGTACTTTGGACCACTGAGCAACAGTCCAGTGCTGCTTCTCTGTTGTGCAGGTCAGGCGCTTCTGCCGCTGTTTCTGGGTCAAAAGTGGCTTGACCTGGGGAATGCGGCACCTGTAGCTCATTTCCTTCACACGCCTGTGCACGGTGGCTCTGGATGTTTCTACTCCAGACTCAGTCCACTGCTTCCGCAGGTCCCCCAAGGTCTGGAATCGGTCCTTCTCCACAATCTTCCTCAGGGTCCGGTCACCTCTTCTCGTTGTGCAGCGTTTTTTGCCACACTTTTTCCTTCCCACAGACTTCCCACTGAGGTGCCTTGATACAGCACTCTGGGAACAGCCTATTCGTTCAGAAATTTCTTTCTGTGTCTTACCCTCTTGCTTGAGGGTGTCAATGATGGCCTTCTGGACAGCAGTCAGGTCGGCAGTCTTACCCATGATTGCGGTTTTGAGTAATGAACCAGGCTGGGAGTTTTTAAAAGCCTCAGGAATCTTTTGCAGGTGTAATTTTGATTCAGATGATTAGGTTAATAGCTCGTTTAGAGAACCTTTTCATGATATGCTAATTTATTGAGACAGGAATTTTGGGGTTTCATGAGCTGTATGCCAAAATCATCAGTATTAAAACAATAAAAGACCTGAAATATTTCAGTTGGTGTGCAATGAATCTAAAATATATGAAAGTTTAATTTTTATCATTACATTATGGAAAATAATTAACTTTATCACAATATGCTAATTTTTTGAGAAGGACCTGTATATTAATTTCATTAATTGTATGTCTTTTTAATTTATTTCAGTTTTAGTCATTTTAGTACATCACGTTATTTTAGTTAGTTGCCAAGGCAACTTTTTTTATTTTAAGTTTTTCATCTGATATTTGTTTATTGTAGTTTTATTTCAACTGCCAAAAACATTTTTGTTTTTGTTTTAGTTAACTATAACAAGTTAACAACACTGTTTTAAACACGCATAAGTTTGTTTTATTTACAGAATTTGACAATGAGTACTGGGCCGATTTGGTTGTTAATGAAACTGAAGTATTGCAGATATATATCTCATGTGCTTTATAGTTTGGTGAATCTTGGCGAATCTTAATAGTTTTAATATATACTGTAAGAATTGCAATGGCATATTGAAGCCACTAGGGGGCATAAACGTTTAGATTTTTACAAAAGCCAATGTATTTTTCTGTTTATAATGCTAAATGCATAATACTTTTACTGTTTTACCAAATATTTTATTATATTATTATAGTTTTATCTAAATTTTATTTGTTGTTTTATGGCAATCCACTGGTACATTTTTATTCAGCAAAGTTTACACTTTATAGAAATGTGTTTTTATATCAGATTGCAGAGGCTTAGTTTCATTTTACTGCAGTTTTGTTTTCTTGCAGTCTACGGAAAGGAATATTATTTTCTATGACATTGAAGAGGTTTCATTTTATATTAAGTTACTAGTTACAGTCACAGTTACAGTCTCCATTTTTGCATTTTGTATGCAAATATGTCTATGCTATATTCCTCCTATGTTCTGTTCAGAAGATAACTGAGCCTTTAAATCTCCTTTGTAAAACTTTACGAGGCATAATTAGTCTTCACTTTAGATGAGCTCACAGAAATAGTTTACTGGTAAATGTTTTATAACAACCTGAATTAATCATGAATTACAGTAGAAATGCATGTTAATAAAGCATTTATTAACACACTGAGTAACTATTGCTATGTCTAAATAATATGTATAAATGTATATTTAAATAGTTTATTAATCTGATCTGATTAAAAATGATCTGATGAACCACTGACAACTCCTAAATAACTGGTTTGTAAATAATGTAATGCCTAATTTAGAAATTATAAATTGATCATTTATATAAAGAATGAAAATTACAATTATTAAACACATTATAGATATGCTTATAAATCAAGAATAAAGCATTTATAGCTGTATTTATAAACTGCTTAATGTCTATTAATGCTTTATAAATTATGAATGAACTATTTACTAATGCTTCATAGCGTGTAGTTATTATAAAGGGTTTAAACTTGTTTTTTAATGAAGTTTGTTGTTCATAATCCCATCTACAGGTGTGGCTGCTATAAGTGGTGCTTTTACTGAGAAGATCATCAAGAACATGGCTAGTTTCAACGAACGTCCAATTATTTTTGCCCTCAGCAATCCCACAAGCAAAGCTGAGTGCACAGCAGAGCAGTGTTACACGCTTACTGAGGTAATCCTCACTGAAATCAAATGAATAAAACTGGTAAAACTGGTCTCTTATAATAGAATCCCATATAGCAGTTTCAGACCAAATGCTTCACATCAGTTAAAAGGGCGTGTGTGTGTGTGTGTCTGTCACAGGGAAGGGGCATATTTGCCAGCGGAAGTCCCTTTAAAAAGGTCACTTTGGCAGATGGGCGCAGCTTCTACCCTGGCCAGGGAAACAATGCTTATGTGTTTCCTGGAGTAGCATTGGGAGTCATCGCCTGTGGTGTTCGCCACATATCAGATGACATTTTCCTTACTACAGCAGAGGTAAATGCGCATGAAGAGTAAAGATGGAACAATAGTAAACGTGAATTTGTGCTTCAGTACACAACATAGTGATTACAAATGTATTGAATGTGAAAGCAAAAATAACGGCTTTGATTTCTCTTTTAGGCGATATCTGACATGGTTACTGAGGAGAATCTGGCTGAGGGTAGACTGTACCCTCCTCTGAACACCATCAGAGAAGTGTCCTTCAAAATTGCTGTTAAGGTCAGTAACTGTTCCCATATGCAGATGATGATTACTTCAAAAACGGGTCTCATTAGCCAACTCTGCATTTCGGCACCCATAACAAATATGGAATGAGACCATGCTAAATTAAGAGATTTATTAATATAGCAAAGTAGGTTGTAAGAGCTGTCAGGTCAGATTTCAGTAAATCAGTGCTGTAGTTACTTTTTCAGATGTTAGTGCTAGTGCTAGAGAACTAAAAACAATGTTCTCAATGTTTAGATTACTTTTTTTTTGGCACCCTTAGATTCCAGATTTTTAAATGATTGTATCTCGACCAAATATTGTCCTATCCTAACAAACCATACATCAATGGAAAGCTTATTTATTCACGTTCTGTGTGATTTATAAATCTCAATTTAAAAAAAATGGACTCTTATGACAGTTTTGTGGTCCATATTTTGGCACCCACAAGAAATATGGAATGAGATCATGCTAAATTTAAGAGATTTATTAATATAGCAAAGTACACTACTGTTTAAAAGTTTGGGGTGAGTGTTTTTCCCCCAACAAAATTACTTTTATTCAGTACTAATGTTACAAAAGATTATTTTGAATTTTTTATTCACCAGAGAATCTTTAAATGTATCCACAAAATATTAAGCAGCCAAAATATTTTGAACATTGATAATAATAATAATGAATGTTTCTTGAGCACCAAATCAGCAGAATTATTTCTAAAGGATCATGTGACACTGGAGTAATGGCTCCTGGAAATTAATTTGGAAGTGTTCATCACAAGAATAAATGACATTTTAAAATATATTAACATGGAAAACAGTATTTCAAAATATTACTGCGTTTACTGTATTTTTATCCAAATAAATGCCGCCTTGGTAAGCTTTTTCAGATGTTAGCACTAATCACAATAATACACTAGCATGCAACAAAGTAAACTTCCCCTCAACTAAAATCAGCTTCAAGCAAAACTGCTGAATGTCCACCAAAGATTTGATGCCATGAAGTTTGTAAACATTTGTTATATTGCCTAAAAATCCCAATTAAAATTATAACAAATGGATGATTTTTGTCTTTGCATAAGTTTTAATAGCAAACATGAGCACATCTGTCACTCTACTCTGCAGTAAAGCTATAATTTTGTTCACTCACTGTTTTACTTTTTTCCTCCCAAACTGTAGATTGTGGACCATGCCTACAAGCAGGGAATTGCCTCCTGTTACCCTGAACCCAAAGATAAAGAGGCTTTTGTTTTATCCCATGTCTATAACGCTGACTACGACTCCTTCACTCTGGATTCATACAGCTGGCCCGAGGATGCCATGAAGGTTCAGAATGTGTAGATTATTTGACCACCACTCTCTAATGGCATATACTCATATCAGTCACATGCCTTATTTCTCAGTTCATAATCATCTGATGATATACACTCCAGCTCCAGGCCACCCAATCCTAAAACAGTAGCTTCTCCCACTGATTTGACTTGAGATGAGCTGTATCCACTGTGGGCTAAAAGCGCTAAAAGAAATGTGGTTCAGTTCAAAGGGGAAAAATGCAGCTCTGTTTAAAGAAGTTACAAGCACTTTCCCACTTAATCAGGCCTGTTTCTCAGTGGTCCTCCTCTCCAGTATATTAGTTCTACATTATTGTTCTGCCAGCCCTTTCATTTATTTCTAACCAGTTATCCACTCCAACTATTTAGTGCTCCTGCAAATGAAAATGTCAGTGTCGGGAGAGACTTTTTTTTTTTGTACACAACTCCCACTGAGACATGACAGACTGCTTGGTCTGAATGTTTGTATAAGAAGGGATTTTTATTCGGTAGGTTAAGTAAGTTATCCAATTGACTGCTGTGTGAATTGAGTTATTTTACTATGGATTTTTTTTTTTAAACAAGTGTCTCCTGTTGTCTACACCAAAGTTTGTCTAATTTTAAACGCGTAATTATCATGTATGATAAATACATGGAATGGTTAGCTTGAGTATATCTGTTTAAGTGTCCACCTGAGAAGCGTGTTATTTTTCTCTGTTCATTGCAGAATGTGGAATTGTTTTGACGTTTTTTTGCTCATTTAGGAATATGCGTTGCTTATTAGTACTGCTTGATTATGGAAATGTATTTCCAAATATTCAAGGAGATTTTAAAGGGACGGTGACTTTTAAATAAACAATTAAAAAAACAAATGGGTTTTATGTTCATGATATTGAGCTGGTGTCTTCTTGGTCCTAGGCTTTGGAAAGAGAGACATGGAGCTTCGACACAGTGGTTTTCTCTTCAGCATTTGTTTTTGTTTGCTGTCAAACTAATATAAAGGGATCTACTCAGATCAAAACAGTATTATAAAGTTTACACATTATAAAATACATGAACATTGTTTAATTGTATTTTAAGATTTCATCACAACTTTAACTTAAAAAAAAAATGTTTTTGGTTTGTGTCCAAATCCATTATTATTCCTAATTAGGCTTATTGCTTGGTATTTTAGCCTCATTTTAAGCACAAAGTATGTGTTTTATGCAAATGTATTGTTGTTTGTGTAATTGTGTATTGAGGATAGGTGTGCTATGACTTTTCTAAGCAATGGGACCTACAAAAAAACAAACAAAAAACAGACTTGCATTGACAAAATGTTCATGAATTTGAATCTCACACAGACACGGAGAGAGAGACAGGGCCTTCTCTCACATTCATTTGACTGTCATGAAGCCAATAAGTAATGAAGTAAAATCTTCATAGCCACACCCTAGCAACTACTTGCATCACTCTAGCAACCACCCCATAGACTTCCATTGAAAAATAGATAAGAGAGAGATATGTATGAATATTTTTTTTGCAGTCTATGGTATGAATCAGAACATCATTTAGGGTGCGTCTCAATCAGCTCCCTAGTTCAGTAGTCAGGGCACTGATCAGGGAGTCAGCCCATTGATTTATTCCCTGATCAGTGCCCTGACTACCGAACCAGGGAGCTGACTGAGACGTACGCAGAGACATGTGAGTTCGGCGCTTGATTTGGGCAGACACCCGGTCTATCCGGTCTCTAGCAACCAGAATTATGGTTTTGCTCTCTTGCATCACAGTAGCGACTTCCTAGTGCCGAATTTTGCTACGGCAAAAGTTTTCTTCAGAAAATGTACATATCTAGTTGTTAATAGTGAGGTGTTCACCTCGTCCAGGTAAGGAGCTGAAGGGTCAAGGTCAACATCACCTGTCTCTTCATCAGACACATATCCTTCAAGAATGGTTTTATGATCAATATTAAAAATAAGAATCAATGATAATCAAGTAACAACCATTTTCTACATTTGATAAATCAGTTCATCTATAACCTCTCTATATTTAATGAGTGATTTTAGTATTATATTTGCTGTGTGCTTTTGTATCCACATTCTACAGGTACTTCTCTGATGTCTGTGTCAAGGCGGGCTGACAGGCAACTGTCCTTGGGGTGTAAAACACTCTGGGAGTGAAGAGGCCTCTCTGCATGTGTTGAGCTATATGTCATTCTAAAGTGACCTTATGTCTACATAGGTTACAGGTCTACGTGACTTTTTGGGGACTCAGAGAAATGTACCTCTTTTATGTGCCTTTCTTACTAAAAGAATAAATTCACTTCTGTACTAAGATGTAGTATCAGCATGTTTGGAGACGTGCCTTGTTGATAGTTAGTTAAGATGTTCTCAACCTTGAGGAAGCTGTTATTCTTTGGAGCTTTTGTGTGTATGTGCGTTGCATGATCTGTGCAGGTTCAGTATTGGAGATGGGGTTTCTGCAGACGATGCCAGACGTGGAGACACCATTCTGTGACCTCCGAGGTCATGGCGATCTAAATCTAGGACTGGGCGACAACGAGTCTACGCATTTTTTGTGATATGTGCTCCTATCTGTCTACGTGTGGAAAGTTGCTTACATTGCATGTTGTTAGAGCCAATCAGAATCATTCCACATGACAGTAATGACGTGGTTGGACCTTGAAAACAGTATAACTGTTCAGAAATTGTATGTACGTTAGGCGGAGGCGGGGAGACTGTTAGAGGGAGTGCAGCCTACGAACTCCTTGTGAGACTTGAAGCTGGCTTCTGCTGATGAAACTGCAAACTATTCTTCAGTAAATTTTTCTTTAATTAATCTAACTCCTGACTCTTGGTCTTCATTTCTCACTACTGGTCCTGGGTCCTAAGCTGTTACCCCAACAGAGCGGTATCAGTGTCGCTTGTAACCCCGTCTGTTGGTAAAAATGATCACTACATGATTGCTCTCTTCTCAACCAGCAGACTATGTTGGACTTTTTTGCTCCAGGACACCAAAAACCTGTCCTCGGAAAACTGGGAAATCCTGGACATTCGTAAACTTTCATGCCTGGATTAAACATGTTTATAATGAACAATACATAATTGTTAACCAAAATTGTTTAGGTTATTGAAGTGTAGAAATTAGTCATCTGAGAATACAGACTTCTTATCCACGTGTAAAACTCTCACTTCTCAAAGAGCCATTTTTTTTTCAGTTTCTCAAACTTCCTCTATGCTCAGTTTCAGTTAGGGTTAACCCTAACGTTTCCTTGATGGATTGGCATCCATTCCTTTTTTATTTCTTTACAAAGAACAGTCCACTATTTTCAAAAGGCATGATGGGAGATTAGCGTCTACATATGAGTAAATATTTTTTTACTCAAACTCATTTTACTAGTAAAAAAATATATATAATTACTAATCTGCAGTACCAAAGATCATTCAACAAATGTTTAGACAAAGACACAAAGGAATTTATTTTGTTCAGTCATGAGCAACACTGGATGATGGATGAGGAATGAATCTCTCTCACTTGCAACAACAGCTCTTCTCTGATGGGGAAATAACCTGTCACTCACATGAGATCGCAGCAAAAGCAAATAATCCAACAAATTCAAGATGGACAAAATGAAGTCTTGCCCTACATTTTCTCTCATTAGTGAAGCTGTTACAGTTATATATCACAATAGAGAAGAAAAGATTATCAGAACTTCTGTTCCATGTCAGTATAGTAGGATCAGAGACCCAATTTTCCAGCTGTAAATAACAGAAATGGAATGGGAACAATTAACACAAAAACAGGAAGTGTTAAATAAGGCACATTAACTGACTGTAAACAACATGGAATAATCATACTTGCATTGAAGACAAAACATGTTATAACTATATACATTTTTGGATCATTCAGAGGTAAATGCAGATTGGGAGAAATTATATGAATACTTATAGAAGGCATGAGGGGCAAAATAATTATAATATTGATTATTCAGGTTATGGAAATAATAAAAAGAAACATTGAGAAGGATAGGTGTATAAAAGAATAGACAGGTATCTGACCTGCCCCTTCAATACAATTAAAAAAATCAGTTGTTTTGGACTCAATTGTATGAAAAAAAGGTTTTTGCAGAGTAAAGAAAGGCATACAGGTTTGAAACGAAGGGCTGAATTATGAATGAATTATCCCTTAAAAGTAACCAATGGGCTTGGAAAAAAGCACATTACTGAAATCTGAATTTCATCATGCTAGATTAAGAGGTCTGCCACAGTCCAACATAAATTCAATTACAATAAGAGCTCTATTATACAAAACCATCTTTAATCGCTTTGGCTAAAACAAGTTAATTTTTTTTCCTAAAGCAAAAACAGATTCTGCATACCTCAGAATATTGCCATGAAAGTATAAAGGGCTACATTAACTGTTTGGTTTTGCATTTATAATATGGTCAGCATAATCATTATGAACATTTGCAAGCCAAACAGATAGTAAATAATGGCTGAATAGAAAGCTGATCCCAAAGAAGGGTTTGGAAGAGGCCAGTTCCTCAAGATTGCCCACAAATGCCAGAACCGGCATTCTCATGGGCAACACTCTGATCTGTATCCACCTTTTTTTTAATGTAAGATCTAATGCGGCCATTTCTAGATCAATTAACATGTTTTTTTTTTTTGCTATAAAAAACGGCTGATTATACAGTTTGAAGATGCAAACTGGTATTTTTTTATATATTATTTTAAATGTAAACACTGTTTTGTAGCACAAATGGTTTTACTTCGTTCACTTTGTGTTATGTAACTTTATGTAATGTAACTATAATGGCTAATGAATCAGAAGTCTCGCACATTCACAGTAAATAGCTTACTTCCGCTTTGAAAAATAGTGGATGCTGTCCTATCCAATAAAGGACTAAAAAGGTCAAAAATATAACTTAAAAAAAACTGCCCTAAAATACTGCTTGAGAAGTTTAGCCTTGCATTAGCCCCGCTTTCTCTTTCTCTTTACTGGGCAGATGTGGGAAAGGAGGAAGTTAACCATGTTTGATATAATGTCAGGTGGAGGGTGTAGCTGATGAGGGTGGTGGTGGGCCAGTGTCATCTCCCAGGCGTCCACCAGCTGGACGTTCAGACCTTTAAACATGGCTCGGAGCACTGTGTCAAGCTGTTGGGAGAACCAGTCGCTGTTGAACAAGCTGGACTCCGGGTCCAGTTTCTGGAGATTGGCTGTGCGGATCAGGACCAAAGTCGCTGGTTCTCGGTTCAGCAGGCGGATCACCGCCCTGCGAATGTGGCGCAGGCGCCGTATGTACACCTGCACTGGGAAAGTGCTGAAATGTGACCAGATGCTAATCAGGACCACCGTGTCCGAGCCCCCTCGTAAGCTGTCCAGCTCATTCGAGATATAGTGCATCTCAGCTGAAGACACGGACGTGAAGCGGATCGGCGGCCCGTGGCAGCGGTATCTCAACAGTATGTTGTGGTTGCTGTCGACTGCCATGTACGGGCCAACATTCTTCGGGCTATGAAAGTTGAATTCTTTAAACTCTATAATGTTGAGATAAAACAGGCGAGATGTAGATAAGATGCAGGAAAAGAAAATAGATTCACACCCACACAGGAGGAAAATGTTCAAAATACGTCTTTAGCATGAGGATATGTGGAAAAACTCACCATAGACTACAAAGAAATCTCTCTACTTACTAAAGTTGTCTCAGGACACATTCACACTGTTGTTTTTAATGGAACCTATTCAGTAGGACTATACTATAATGATAATAATAAAATAAATATTTTATATTTATATTGTATTATGAATCAAATAAAAAAATGTAATGATAATAGTAATTATATAATAATAAATATTTTATTCAATTATAAAAATTAAACAAACCGTTAAAGAAATACTATAGTAGTCATTATATTGTACTGTAAATTAAATATATAGTGCATTTAATAATAGTAATCATTTAAAATAATAAAAAGCTAATACTAATATTCATGGCTGTATTAATTTCTTTGCTTGCAAATTTAAATCATAGAGCTTTTATTTGAGCAAAAAACACCAGAAACAGACCTCCTACCCCCAATTAAAAAAATGTATAAGATCTACACAAATGACCCGTTTTGTTTTCAAAACGGCAATTTTCGGTTTGTCTGCAAAAGTTTGCATCCCTGACAACCAAATCAGAAAATTTCTCATGTGAATATGTGTGTGTGCTCTGGTTTGTTGATGTTGGTGAAGATGTGATCAAAGCCACTAAAATCCCTTTTAAAAAGAGTTCCAAAAATATTACTGACCTGGAACACGGGCAATGAGATACTCGTACCACTGTCGCACAGTGGAGTCTCCATACATGTACACCATTTTCCCTCTAAGACACTGGGTTATGACTGAAGAGCTATTAAACTGACGCATGGCGACACCACTCAACGGCTTCCATGATCCCTGGTAGTAGTACCCAGAAGGAGTGAATTTAAGGTGCATCCCTTTGGTTCGTACTGAAAGGAAACAGAAATATTAAGGTTTAAGAAAGGAAAGAAAGAAGTGACAATGAGGAAATGTTGATTGAGTTATTACAAACTGAGCAGAAGGTCATTTTAGAATTTAAAAAAAAATTGCTGATGAGAACTTAAACTGGTTAATACTGTTGTCACATCCTTGGATGTAACTTTGTGTTTTTACTCATATGTCCCTGTTGTGTGGGAGGGTATATGTGTGGGCTTGTGTGTTTGTGTTCTTCTTGTTCTCCACCTGCAAGTGACAGGTGTGGCTGATTATATGGGTGGGTTGGAGTGGCTCCAGGGCTATGCTACAGCGGATATAAGCAGAGTGAGGATGTCCATTCTTCGATTTCCCCTCTCCTGCTTCAGACACATTGTCTGTGTTCTCTTAGCCTTTGTGCAATGCACCAAGCTCACGTTACCTCGTTCCGTGTGGGGAGTTGAATTGTTAAACGATGTAAACTGATCATTTTTTTTATTGAATTAAGTTACTACTTTTAAAGGGGCTAAGTTCTTAGGGAGTGGGGTGGCAATTTATTTTACAATGCATTTTTCTCCTGTTTACGAAATAGCAGGGAGGTAAGAACATGTTTATTTTGCTTTTTGTTTTGATTTAGGAAAGAAGTATAATTGTTTGTATTTTGGTCTGTCTCCTCCCTAAAGGTTTTCATTTCATTTCCTTCCCTTTCTATTTTTTTTTCTAAAATAAAGACCTACATTTGCTCCATTCAATTGCTTTGTAGTGGACAGCACATTCCAGGGCCCAGTTTATGGCCGGGCCCCTCTCTGTCCATAACAGTGGAGAAAGGTTTGCTACATTTTGATTGGATCTTGGTAGACTGACACAAACAAACTGTCCAACGCCATCAGATAAAGATGCTTGGACAACAGCAAGACACCTCTTAGAGGCCAAAAGGACCACCTCTTGTACCAAGCCTAGGAAGGACAAGACATCTCATTGGTCCACATGCAGTTTCTGCCCTTCACCCAAATCCCTAGTGTCCTGGTCTATGACTGCCATAAAAATTCCACAGGACCTTAGCAGTAGTTGGTGAAAGAAAGACCACATCCAAATCCATTCATAACTATGTTTGAAAAAAAAAAGACTGATGTAAAGTACACACATCCATTTCATACTTATTCAGAGAAATAAGTATTCCCAGTGACAGCTATTTGTAATGCAACATCTCACACAGAGTCAGCTGTTAATGAACAAATCAATGAATGAACAGTTCAAACTTTTTCCATTATGTTTGGTTTCTATTTGTTTAGAATATTCCCAAGGGTATTCTGATGGTGGTTTGGAAAGTGAGAAATGCATTGGTAAACTTTAAAGACACTTTGAAGACTTCTAACTGTGTACAGTATGCAAATGAGTTCCACAGGAGAAAGGAGGGTGGGCCACACGGTGAGCCTCCTCTGATGCCAGCAGCCAATCGCAACACTGGAATGGAGAAGCGCCAAAATGCAATCTCCTCCTATTCGGAAAAGGATAAAGGTACCCTTTCAACAGGCACACCTTGTTCTGAGTCTCCCTTCAAGAGAGACATAACAGATACACCGTAATGTTCTGAGTTTCTCCTTGAGAGAGACAAACAGTTCACCAAGTTCTGAGTCTGTCCCGCGAGGATAAGACTGTGACAGAGCAACCAAGTTCTGAGCCTCTGGTTCATCCAGAGAGACAACAAAAATCCAAGGATCTGAATCTACAGCTTGTGAGGCAGCAACAGATATGACCACGTTCTGAGCCTCCAGCCTGTGAGGAAAGAGACATTAACAACCAATACGTTCAGAGTTTTAGTCCAGTGAGATGCTGTAGGCATGTCCCGAGTCTCCATGCCAGAGAGACCAAAGCGGATTGACCAAGTCCTGAGTGTCTGACTCATAGAGTCAGAAGACACACAGAGACATTTGCAACAAGGTTAAGCTCAGGAGAGCAAACCTTCACTTCGAGGTTCCTTCGTCTGCGTGTTCCAGATTAAGGACCTTCTGCACCTACTTCAGGGCCTCATCTGCGTGTTCCAGATTTTAGGACCCTTTGGTGCTCCAGGAGATCAGCATCCCACAGATCTTCGTGTTCAAGAGTGTTGAAACGGATTCCAGCTCCTTTCCCACTGCATTGTCACCCAGCACAACCAGTGGAAGAAGTCACCTCCATCAGACTGCTTACTCAAAAAAGTGGAACGTAAATATCACTTAACCAAACCTCTTTCCAGAAACCTTGGCATTGTTGTATATATCAGTATATGATTTTCTAATTTACATTAGAGCTAATTTAACTGATGCTAGTTAATAACAAATAATCTTTCGTTATTTGTTTGATGCATAATAAGGTTCGTCACCTTAGTTTCAGAGAAACAACAGTTTATCTTTCCATAAGATAACGCAACTCTTCCATAGCCACACTCAACTTAATCACCTGTATTTTATGTATCTTATGCACTTTATTCATTTATCATTCATTGTATTCATTTAGTAGTGGTGTTAGTTATTCTTGTTTATCTTTTGCTAATAAAATCTATTTTATTACAATTGTGTCTTACTTGTGCTGATAATACAGAAAAGGCTCTACAAGTTAGAAATCTCACCAATCTTTCAGATAAATCAGCTGACCAACTCTCCCCACTTTACATTCAGTCTAAAATGATTGAACCGCCTCTCGTTTGGAGCGTTCTCATAGAGCCAAAGTAAAAAAACCTTGATTAGTGTCCCAAACTTAGAGAGGGGATAGGGTGGATAAAAAAAATGTTTTTGTATTTTAAAAAAAAGAACAGTTAATTCATATCCTGCCCAATGTTGTCCTACAATGTTTATACTAAAGGCTATGAAAACAAATATAGTGAAGGCAGCATGTAGTCTATGCTATAATGTGCAAAAAAAGGCTAAAAATCACATTATATCCTCACATTGTAACAACATTAGAATCTAAAAACAACACAATAATGCTGTATAAAGCTATTAAGTTAAAATCACTAAATTAAAAATGAACCTAAATAAAACCAAAAGCACAGATTAAATGTTAACTGGAAAGAGGTTGGAGGAAAACACATTCACTCATCGGAGCTTATTGATCATACATTCAATGAAGTCTCTGAAGTTTAGCGGAGACTCGCTTGCATAAGGCTCATCCACTTCTGACAGCAAAATGGAAGTATTTGCATGACTTGCATTAAACTATATTCATTAACTATATTTTATGAGTAATTTTGAAGCTCTTGTGTGATGTTTAAGGACCAACTGGATTATGCACTTTTCCCACAGTAGCTCACTCTGTGTCCTCAGCTATTTTGCTTTTATATAAACGGTACTGCCTCATCCTATATTGTTTATATATATTAAAGCACATCATACAAACTCGATATATACCATCCAGCCCTAATACATGTGACACCATTACTTCCTCTTCAGTTTAGCTAAGCTTGCAATTAACCCACCCAACCCCCCTTCTTTTGACACCAGTAACAGTTATTCCACTTGGATGTGTGTTCACTGTGGCTGTGTGTTCGCTCTTTGCAGGCTCAGCTATATTTCATTTACTGCTAAGCAGAACCCCCATAATGAACCATATTGCCAAAGACAATTGTTACGAATCAACAACCAAATTTGTATGTTTTATTGCCAGAGTGGTCCTGTGGCTAAACTGTTTTTGATTCAAAAAATGCAGACCTGCACTAAAGAGAATTTTACCCACCAAACCTTTGAACGGTTTTGGAACGGTTATGGAACATATTCCATATGGCACATTACCTTTATTAGCAGGTAGAACGGTCACATTGTCCACCCCTGCAGAATGTATTGGTATTTTAATATTTACTCCACTAGAACAAAACAAAATAAAGTGTCATTCAGCATTCCGAGCACAATAAATATCGTCAAATAAGAAAAAACAACAACAACAAAAAAAACAGTATTGCTGTAGTTAACTTCTCACTCACCTTTGGAAGAACTGTGACTCATAAACAGTAAGAAGGTGTTTCTTATACCCCCCTTTTGAGTGGTTGATCCGTGTATCACAGTCCAACATCTTGGGCTTATAACAGAACCAGGGTTCTCCGGTCTGTGGGTCTGTGTAGTTGCAAAGTGGCTGCTGTTTGAGTGGCAGACACAAATTACACAAAGTGGTCTCAGAGAGGTACCCTGAGCGGAAGAGGCTCTTGAAGAACACTCGGTCCGATTGCTCCTCTCTCAGTCGCCTGAGGACCATCACGGCCTCGCTGGAGTGAATCATGGTCAGTTCCACCTGCACAACACCTCCCCAAAGCAGTGGAAAAAATACAGTGTAGTTTCCATTGTTGTGGTCGTGTACCCGCCCTGCCACACCTGCCGCCATCTCTGGTG
Source organism: Romanogobio albipinnatus (assembly GCA_023566225.1). Lineage (NCBI taxonomy): Eukaryota > Metazoa > Chordata > Actinopteri > Cypriniformes > Gobionidae > Romanogobio > Romanogobio albipinnatus. The sequence continues at coordinate 19,681,109 of CM042243.1, forward strand.
TGTGAAGTCGCGCTACTAGGAAGTCTCCGCCATGTTTTTTGGGCTGGCCCAAAAAGTTGTGCATCTGTACCTTCACTACCAGCTGCCCACCAACCTGCAGCTCTCCAGGGTCTTGAATAGTATAATAGCTCTGTGCAGGATCGCTACTTTGACGCAACGGCAGTCCTAGGATCGATGGCTCTGGCCAGGCGATGGATTTGAGAAGATAGCTCTCCTCCCTGGCTTCCTCTGCGGAGGGCTCCTGGCCGAGGTGGGCGCAGAATGAGTAGTTGAACTCCACAGGTAGGAAAAATTCAGAGGTCTTTAAGACTGACTGGATGCTGTTTTGAAGCTGATAGAAGGTAGATACTGTCTGACAGTTCCAGCTCTGCAGGAGACAAAAACACAGAAGCTTCAATGTGTCATTTCAATACAGAGAAGCATGGGTAAGTCTTTCAGAGTTTAAAACACAAGATTAAATTGTGTTGGCTTATTGTTGGCCTTCGAAAATAAGTGTATCATCATTAGAACAATGCCTTTAAAAGTAACAGAGACCTTATTGTAATGTTTTTGCACAAGCAAAACTGTAAAATGGCAATAAGTGAATGATCTAATCATACATTACTGCTGTGTGCTAAACTGAATTATCCTATATTTACACTGACAAATTAACATGAATTGTGTTGCCGAACATCCTGTTATGTGACCACAAACCACTAAATTGTAGCATTATCTTCTTCTAGGAAGTTAGCCAGCAGATGAAAAATAAAAGTCTCGCACAAAGAAAAGAAATATACTGTCTACTTACACACTGCAAAATAAGATATAGTTAATGATGTATTTTTCATTAACTAGAAAATTGTTGAACTAGATCCTCTCCCCTCCAACTTCTCTTATAGCCTGACAAGCCAGACTCACATCAAGATGTTGGGTCTGGGAAATCACCATTGGCAGGGCTCAAACCGAGGGGCGGGATAAACGGTTGTCTTTCAAATTCCCTCTGAACACAATAGGATAGCGCTACAACCAACCAGAGCAAATGAAGAAGGTGAAGCGGAGGTAGTTGATAGATTAAACTTTCGCCGTATCCGGTTGGCAAACCTCCGAACACATCTTCCTTTCTTAAGAATGACTTCAGTGTCGTTCTGTGTTCTTTTCTCAAAGAAAATCTTAACTCCAAGTCTTCTAGAGTCGCGGCCAAAGCCGATTCGAAAGACCGCTGTTCGCCAGCTTCTTTGTTTACAAGTAGCACGCGGAACCGCTGCAACTCTGCCGTCATTATGTTAAGCCCGCCCACCGACTCTATACACGATGTGATTGGCCTGACCAGAGTTTGGTTTTTCCAGCTCGCAAGCCAACGGAGAATTGCTAGACTACCCTGGCTGCAAATTAGATTTGCTGCCGCTAGGGTGCGTCTAGATTTCTAGGCTACTTCTCTTATTTTTTAAATCCAGAATCTGATAAAATGTGCTGTAAAGTACTTACAAACCATTTTAACAAACTAAAACACAAGATGAGGCTTCTACTCACTTCCAATGAGGTGATATTCCACAGCAGGAATAGGAGTCCTGACAGTGCCAGCAGAGTAAAGAAAGGGACATATTTGGGAAGGTATTTCTCCATGGTTTCCTCTGTGTCATCCTTCTGTCCAACACTAAAGTGGGTCATGGCTGGCCATTATTGCATGCTAAGCAAATAAGACAAACCACAATGACATGTAAGCAGCAGGATCCAAATGCTTTAGGTCCATTTATATATACACATACATGCATACATATACAGACACACACACACAATAAGACTAACCATGTTGATGTTAATAAGAGGATCTTATTAACTAAGTCTCTTATTAACTACTCTAATTCTAATTTAATTGATTGATCAAATGTAATAATTTAAAATGAAAGATAAAGCATACATTTAATAAGACCAGGGAAAAATGCCCTTTATAAAAAGGTTTCAATAAACAGTTTAAATCAATAAGAGGATCTTATTAACAGCCATGATCTGAGTGTTGTTATAGTAATGTGATTTTAATTTTAGAGCGAGGTAGCATTCGTGCAGCTGTATTTATCTATTTGTAAGTGTTTAATAGAACTGTTTGGTAACTCAGCAAAAATGTTATTGCAGTAGTCAAGACATAACATTAAAAAAAAAGTTTCTCACATACTTTGGAGATGTTTCTGAACTGATAATATGCTGTTTAAGTAACAAAGCGAATATGTTTAGCAGGGTTTTCAAACTTTATGATGCCAAGTACCACCAAATATGACAAACCTTTTATGAGGGACCCCCTTCCTAAAATCCATCTATATATTTTTATGTATGAAAAAAACATTTAAACTGTTTGATAAATAGTAAGTGTGTGACAAGGCGATGATATTAAGCAGCACCTGAAAATAGGCTAACTTCCATTGACATAACCAACGTGACAACCGGCTTGCACAGAGAGCGTGCTGGGGACTATGTTCAGGCGCTGGGTAATATCGTTCTGCCGCTGCATCCATGGTAGCGGCAACGTTCCTTGATTATTATGCAGGAATGAGAGTATAGTTCTTAGCCATATCGGCCTAGAAAATCACAACTTTTCATTTTCCGTCTGTCTTAGTACATGATGTAACTACAGAAGAGTCAAGTTTTAAATAGTAAAAATATCGAAACTCTTTTATCATTTTTGAGTGAAATGCTAACAGTCTAATCAGATTCAATGATCTATGCTAAGCTATGCCAAAAGTGCTACTGCCAGACCCAGGGCTGAATGGGTTCAAAAACTGTAAAACTCAACGGTAACGTTCCTGACAGATGGTTGCGCTCGCGCAGCCTCTCAAGGACAAATCAAAACAAATTAGCACAGCAGCACACACGAAGATTTCCTACAACAGTTCGATAAACAGTTTAAATCAAGTCACTTACCGTTTTTTTTCTGTTTCAGCAGCGAAAATAGTTACAAAGATCACAGCAGAACAACAGAGTGTCTCACAGCAACGTGTTTTATTACCAAATGGTTCAGCATTTTGAAAGAATCGGTTGAGTTAAAGATTCAATGACCCATTCAAACAACTGCCTCATTCTTGAATGAATCACCCGTTTGAACAAATCTTTTGAATTAATGACTCAATGACTCATGAAGACGGTCACTGCGCCACCTACTGGTGGTTTAGTTTCATGTTTAAAGATTCATTCTTTCCAACATTTCTTATTTGTATATTCAAAATATATTTTAACCAATCTCATAACATTATTTGATGCAACTGTAATTTTTCAGTGTAAATTATTTCATTTGATTGGTAACCGCCCTATAGTGTATTATTATTCTAATTTAATTTATTTATCAAATTTAATAATTTGAAATGAAAGATGAAGCATACATTTAATAAGATCAGGGAAAATGCCCTTTATAAAAAGGTTTTTTTTTAAAAGCCCTCAGGGCAAATATGCAGATTTAGGCTATGATAGAACACTGGTAAGAATATCATTATAATTATATAAATTATATTTATAACACAAAAATATATATTTTTTCAGACAAGCAACTTTTTTATTCTGACAATTGAATGACCGATGTATTTGCCCTTGACACACACACACTTAAACATTATATTATATAATATATAAATATTTTAATTGTGGTGCTCCTAAATTTTTGAAGTTGGGAGCACCAGTGCTACCAAGTAAAAAAGTTAATTTCGAGAACTGATATATGTAAATTGAAGTGGCAGGTGATTTCAGACTCCACACCCTTCATTGGTAGTTGCGTAGCTGTCAACGGAGGGACAGAAATCGCTCTGATTTTATTAAAAATATCTTAATTTGTGTTCTGAAGATGAACGGATTTGGAACGACACGAAGGTGAGTAAATGATATATAGTTTGATACATAAAAATATATTCAACTTCAAAAATGTTTAATAAAGCACAGAAAGTATTACTTAAATCATTAATTTAATTTTTATATAATCAAATATTACTTTCAAACTATATTAATGCAAATATATGTTGCCACAAGAAAAGATATTTGCTTTATTATTGTATTACTAAATTTTCATTTAAACTTTTAATGCAATGTTTACTTAACTGAACAATATTTGGAGGCTACATGCTAATGTTTTAATGTATTATTTAGCAAATAGGCTGATATTTTCTTATTATAAATAGCATTAATAATAAACAAAAAAAAAATTCTCAAACAGCGTACAAATACAGGAATTTTGCTATGGTGAGATACACACGCACACACACATACATATATACATACATATATATATACATACATACACATACACAGATATATATAGATATATATATATATATATATATATACACAGATATATATATATATATATATATATATATATATATATATACACAGATATATACACACACACACACACACACACACATATATATATATATATATATATATATATATATATATATATATATATATATGTGTGTGTGTGTGTGTGTGTGTGTGTGTGTGTGTGTATATATATCTGTGTATATATATATATATATATATATATATATATATATATATATATATATATATATATATATATATATATATATATATATATATATATATATATATATATACATACATATATACATATACACACATCTGAGGCACTAACTGAACTGTTTTTTGTCTAGAAAGATTAAGACAATGAATCTAGGACCCTAGTGCATTAAAAAAAATTTGCCACACAACTAGGCTTTTAGAGTCTGAAACGCCAAAGTCAACTTTATTTTGGTGCATGACCAAACCAGGGATGCTGTTTAGATGCCGCGGCTGTTAATGCATGCGTGCAATGACGTAAGGATTGCTAGTATAACTCATTTAACTGCATATTCTCGAGGCTGTGAACGAATGTAGCATCACTCACTCACCTACTGCACTGATGCTCCTATCCAGACGTGCTGCTGCTGCTGTTGACTGCTTTGTTTTTATCCATTATGACGCCAACAACAATGATCGAAATAACCGAGTCACTGAGGCAGCCTAGAGCAGAGCAGACCAGATTACCGGACAACCAGCAGTGGCTGCAGTGCACGTCGAGATGGTTTGCTAACACTCAAATCACGCAACGCATCATCAGCGTTTCCGCCCCAGTTGTAAACGGGGGGAAAACGGGACCCAGATAACGGTCATTATTTCACGTTGTCACGTATTGCGCATCAATAGGAAATAATGAGAAATAAGTCGTTTGAATGTTGGTCCCGTTAACATTTTTCTTACGTTGTATAAGGACGTTCATGTTGTTTTACATCCAGAGGTCGCATTTGTCGGCTGCATACGTCATTGATGCTGCTCTGTATTAAACACCGGGTTTGATTGGACAGCATTCCAAAATTTGCAATTTAATCCCAAATTGGTCCTTTTGTTTATTTTATTTTACATGCGCCAATCTACAGAAGCACTTTTGGTGGTGGGATTTATTTGTATTTACTGACAAGACCAAAAACAATAAGTGTTGTTCGGTAATATTAAAGAATGTAGTTTCAATGTAAAAAATAAATAAATCTACATAAATAATAATGTTAATGCAGCTCTGCAGTTAGTACCTCTTGCCTATAGATGCCTCTGATTGGTCGAATGCGTCGACGTCACCATGATGACATTCAGATTTGGCGCCAATCCAAACTCATGTTCGCGCGTGCTAACCAGTCTTTCGTTACATGATGAGCAATGTTGTGGAATTATTGTACTACAGTTCTGTATGGGGCTGCTTATTATTTATAATGACCACAGGCATTGTTTTTAAAGCAATGTTATACGTGCAAACAAAATATAAGATAGGCATCGTTTTACTATGTGGATGTAATCACAAAATCCCCATTTCCATTGACGTCTCATTCTCATTATACTGAACACAATGCAGTTTATTGTAACACCACACGGGGTCAGCAGTGCAGGGGAGAGTGGGCTGGTTGGATCAAGGGGTTGGTTGGCACGCAGTTAAATTCCAGTACACTAAAAGGCGCTGCCTCAAAAATCTAACATTAAAATGACTGCCCTCTTGACGTGAACACACCCATTTATTGCAATCATCCAACTGTCACTAACTATTGAGGTGAGGACAACTTTTCTATTTTACAGTGTCAAAACAAAAAAATAAGTCCCCTCCACTAAATATATTTTAGAACTATAATAGATAGAGATATATAAAATGTAAGGATTTCAGTTGATAGAGATAGGAATTATCTATATTTTGATATGAAATTTAACAGTCTCTGATGAGCTATGCTATGTGGCTAGCATCCTGTCAGTAAAGAGGTGTGTCCTAATGGGGGAGGGGTTGGTTGACACATGTGCCAACCAACCCCAGTATAGCCATTTGGTTATAACCCTAATCCTAACCCTAACTCTCTTAACCCTAACTCTCTTAACCCTAACTCTCTTAACCCTAACATACACGCACACACCTACACGCACACACCTAACCAACACCCTAACCCTAATCCTAACACAAACCCTAACCCTAACTCTCCTAACCCTCTTAACCCTAACATACACGCACACACCTACACGCACACACACACACACCTAACCCTAACATACACGCACACACCCTAACACAAACCCTAATCCTAACCCTAACTCTCCTAACCCTCTTAACCCTAACATACACGCACACACCTACACGCACACACCTAACCAACACCCTAACACTAACCCTAATCCTAACACAAACCCTAACCCTAATCCTAACCCTAACTCTCCTAACCCTCTTAACCCTAACCTACACACACACACACACACACACACACACACACACACACACACACACACACACACACACACACACCTAACCCTAACATACACGCACACACCCTAACACTAACCCTAATCCTAACACAAACCCTAACCCTAATCCTAACCCTAACTCTCCTAACCCTCTTAACCCTAACCTACATGCACACACACACACACACACACACACACACACACACACACACACACACACACCTAACCCTAACATACACGCACACACCTACACGCACACACCTAACCAACACCCTAACACTAACCCTAATCCTAACACAAACCCTAACCCTAACTCTCCTAACCCTAACCTACACACACACACACACACACACACACACACACACACACACACACACAAACTGTTGTTTAGTTCAAATAATATACAACCTCGTTTGTTTTGAGTTTTAAAGGAATAGCCGGTCTGGGGAAGTTTGCCTTCAGTGCCACTCGTACACACACCATGCGTACAAACTGTTGTTTAGTTCAAATAAATACAATCTGGGGAGAAAATGGGCAGAAATTCTGTTGAATGTTTTTCTTTTTTTAATTAAATTCTCACGTTATTTACATTTGTCGCCTCATTCTTTGTAACTATAGCAGCTGTGCCAACCAGCCCCATTGCATGTGCCCCATACTGGTGCACAACATGACTTTAATGATGAATAAAATAAAATAGGAATCATTTGAGAACATTAAATGTATCTGTTGATTAGCTGAGATCTTAACCTTTCAGTTTTTACTGGTTAGACTATTTTCACATAAAGCATGACTGAGAAATATGACGGAGAGTGAAAAGTGTGCCAACCAACCCCGCTCTCCCCTACTGTCACAAAAATAAACTTCCTGCTATAAACATTGCAAATAGTAGCATGCAAGAATGATATAAAATGTGACTTTACTACATGTTTAATTCAGGAATTAGTGGTGAAAAATCAGTTGATAACACCTCCAGTTCATGTGTCACTGGAAATGTTCAAGCTGCATGCTTTTTATTTTAGGATTTAGTGCTCAGGCTGTATGCTGCATATTCTTAGCAAAATGTAGTATATCACTTTCCTAAAATTATTGCCTAAATTAAATGACATGGGCAATTATCTCCAGTAGGGGTTCAATCTTCAACTGGCTGGGAGGTGCCACCACTGGAAGATCATGTGACCTGTCAGTGGGTGGTGGCAGCTGCCAGTCTGATTCTGGGTGGTCACGTGATCTGCCAGTGGCTGGCCGGCCAGCTGCCAGTCTCAGCCGCTGTAGTAGAGCTACGAGACGATATGCAATTAATGCACACTTTATATCCGATTTTGTAAACCCGCACCCGCCGTGCTTAAAACCGCATCCGACCCGTTTTCCGACAAAAGCACTAAATAAAATCCGCATCCGACCCGCAATAAAATCAGTTTAGCATATCACATTATAGACACACTTACAAAAATGTTTATTGCCAGCATACAGAAGTTAGTACACGACCATTAACGCAAGGACAACTTCAGCAGGGACCTTCTAAAACGCTTAACGTGGCTTAATGTAGGTAAGACACTGTTATTAAGAGACCAAACTCAGTAAACATAATAATAACGTATACTATGTACAAAAAAATCAGATGAGCCCAGAATATGAACGCAACGCGTTTAATTACACGTTAAGCGTTTTCCTCTCATAGAAAACCATTATAAGAAAACGCTTAACAGGCTACTAAGACAGTGTTAGGTCCCGTTCTTCGTGATCCCATTGTTCAAACTTTAGTTAGTGTGTAATGTTGCTGTTAGAGCATAAATAATACCTGTAAAATTATAAAGCTCAAAGTTCAATGCCAAGCGAGATATTTTATTTAACAGAAGTTCCCTTTCAAAGCCTACAGCGAACGGCCGGCTTGGACTACATCCTGGTACTTCCTTCATAAATGACGTCGATAGAACAGACTAACCTCCGCCCACAAGACTACGTGGAAAAAAGGGGCGTGGTCTTGTTGCTGTCCCACTTGGAGAAGAGGAAGTGTCAGGTGGAGAAAAGGAAGTGCTGCGTTTCAGTGTATTTGTCGCCATGTCGTCGAGACGCTGTTATTTTCATCCCGGAGTCAAATCACCTTTGTTTGGCTTTCCCAGGGACGCTGTAGAGATCATTAAGCGCATATATCTCCCGTTAAGAGGCGTGACCTTTCCACGTGCGCTAAGCTGCTGTCGAATCACAACACAGGAACCGTGACACGTGCGCTAAGCTGCTGTCGAATCACAACACAGGAACCGCTGGCTCAATCAGAACTCGTTACGTATTTCTGAAGGAGGGACTTCATAGAATAAAGGAAGTCATCAGCCGTTTTTAGGACAGTGAAAACAGCGGTATACAGATAAGTAAATTGTGTTAAAAATACTGTTTTTTTTTTTACACGCGAAACATGAACACATGTTATATTGCACACTGTAAACACAATCAGAGCTTCAAAAAGACACGAAGAACGGGACCTTTAAGAGACCAAACTCAGGAAACAAGTTGTGATTCTTCTGGGAGGGCGTGCACCGCGCGGCCACAAATAAACTGATGGATTTGAAATTATTTTATCAATTTGAAATACAGGCAAGGGATATTTTTGGGAACAATACAATATACATGCATATATTTTTATATATATAGGCCTATATTTGTTTGCACGTGACTGTTTAAAACCCGTGTTCTCCCTTGTCCGCGACAGTAGGATGTTTTTCACCCGTTTCAGCAATATTCGCGGGTCACCCGTCGGGTACCGCACCCGTGCAGAACTCTGCTTTATATACCTTATTTATAATGCACCACGACAGGTGAATAACTGAGATTAATGCACATGTGGACTTCTAACAGCACAAAAGATTGTAAGCAAGGCGCATTTAGTAAATCTGACTTTAATGTTACTTTATTTATGTGAATTAAAAATCCCCAGTATTACAATACACAGTCCAGTTTATATTTTTCGTAACATGGGTTTTCACAAATTATTTCATGTTATGGATATGACAATGTGGAATCAAATAAAATACTAAAAAAATATTCACCTAAGAAATACAAATAATAAAATAATTTTCTAAAATGTATTGTGAGACATTCTGTTAATAGTATGACAGAGGCTGAATGAAGAAATTAACTCAATAGTAAGAATCATGATGGTAACTCAAGTATGTTGGATGGAAAGCACCTTTTATCAAGATGCATTTCAAAAACAAGCATTACTAATATGCATCACTAATATGAAAATGTAACATGTTGTGCGTTTTTAACAACCGTAATAATAGTTGCTATAGGTACTAGTGGCACAGGACAATGACCTGAACTCTAAAACAATCAGATGATCTCTTTTCATGAAGAAAGTGTATGAAGGCTCTACTGGATGACTGATGATGGAGGGGAAGTTTCTGGGGTGCCAGTTGAGGAGAGTCCCTTTGGGTCCTCTGGATGCACTTTACACAGCATTGGTATCAAGCCTGTGCTTCCTTCTCCTTTGCCTTCTGTTCCCTGTTATGCCTGTGGGGATTAAAGTGCTCATATATTGAAAATCCCCCACCTTAGTCACACACCTAAATTGTACAATATGCTAGAAGACCCTGTCTGTTTTCTTGCTACTATTGAAAATCTTGTTAAAGTGTATATAACCAAAAAAAACAAGCTTTGAGTTCACAGAAGATAAAATGTGGGAAGAATTTTAGACCAGAACGTTTTTTTTTAAAGACACAACAGCAACAAAGCCCATTTAATTTAGAGAGGTGGAAAAAGGCCTAACAAATTAAATTACAAGTGTTTGGGTGCAAAAAAAAAACTTTAACAAAAACTAAGTACACCTCAAAGGAAGAAAATTTACGTAACAACCGCTTTAAATGACCATTTTGGGTATTGTCAGACATTTAATTACAGTACAGTTGATTCCTTTTATAAGCTCTTTTATTATACATCTAGATACCTGATGTTTACGTTTCCCTCTGTTGATCGGTCACAGTCATCAACTGATAAAGGGGGCTGTTCTTTGTACCTCGCTTAATACATCTGAGATGATTTGACAGATGCCAGATCTTCTAATCGTGATAACTGATCTCTGGCTAATTTGGTTCTTCAAATGAATTTGCGGATTTGATTAAAATATCTGGATTAATTTGGCTGAGATTAATACACATTCTTGTGTTCCCTGAAGAGGGCAGATGCATCGATACTCGAAACCACGATCAGCAATGCAGCGATTGGCTGGCGGAAAGACAGCAACGTAATGACATATAATTAAAAAAGACACCTGACGAAAAACTTTTATAAGGTAACAGCCAAGCGACCAAAACAACCTAAAAGTTATAATAGATAAATTAAATGTGCACTGTTGTTTTTTTTAACCATGATTCCCAATTATTTATATTCACAATTTCTAGTATTTGTACAGCCTTTACATTTTTAATTCAATTTGTAATTAGCAATTCATTTAATTTTATATTTGAAGCAGATTTGTTATGTGACAGCATTCATTTCTTAGTTTCTTAAGTTTCTCAAGTTCTCTGCATCTCCTGCGCTGTATCCCATAATATTTGTCACCACTAAAATTAATGCACGGCTCTGATTAACTGTACAACGTGTGTAAGACTCCAATAAAAAGATAAAGTAATTATTCTATTAAAAATAAATCTCTCTATAGAGTGTCTGGCTGTGTCTATAATATTATACACAACATAATATTTTTATATTATTATTATTATTTAAAATTATTATTGCCCCTGGTTCAGTAAGGAACTCTTGTAATAAAGTAGCAGTGATTGGGACAAATTTTAAGTATCAACGGCGCTTAAAAAGATGCAGTCTAACCCTGTTTACATGAAATAGGCCTGCTCCCGAGCAGGTTTAAGCTTGCGGACATGTTGCTATGACATGAAGTCCAGGAACCAAACAATCCAAGATCATGCCAAATCATTGAAATGAGTTAGCGATGTACGAAGAATAGACCCCAGAACTGGTTTACATGTAGCTGTGAATGACATGACATCAGCTGGCTACTATGCAAGTCAAAAATCCTAATTCCCCATTTATGTGATTGTTAAGCCTTATGGGTGTTATATTTGTGTTTTGTGCGTGCATGCTCGGATTTGTTTTCTTTCTCTTCTGAGTGTTGTTAGGCCCCGCCCCTGTGCACCTGTGCCCCATTGCTCTAAGGGCTCCTGGTTGAGAGTATATAAGACGCAGCGGTGAATCCTGTGCACGTCATGATGCCCAATTAGCCGCTGAAGACAAGCTGTGTTCCGTTTGATGTTTTGTTGATTTTTTTCTCTCTGTTAAGTATATTGTGGTTTCAGTATTTTCATCTGTTGCCTTTTGTGCATTCATTATTTATCCTTATAATAAATGTTTAAACTACACTTTGCCTCACATGTCCTTTTATGTAGCTTACCCCTTTCCCCACGAGCAGTTTAAAACAGGGGTTCGTAACAGTGATTTTACATTTCACACTCCTGAATGTATTCTATAGGTGAATGAGTGTACTCACTGCCATATTCTGTAGAGCTGTGATCCTCCTGCACCTCCAACAAAGAAGTTTACAGCAAACAGATTCCAGTTCTTGGGTATAATAACCAGGGAATACCTGGACCAAATAAGACCTGAAAAACAGAGAGTGAGGGAGATTTGGAACTTCAAAATGTGCATATTTATAAAAAAAAGAGAGATGTGATATATACCAGTGGCTGTCAGCACAGCAGATTGGGAGGTACTGAGTTTATCTGCTGGACGTGCCATGTCTGCCAAGCCAGCTAAGACCAGACCCTGTGTGAAATCACAAATAAGTGAATAAAATTTAAATAAATAATAATAATAATAATAATAAATATATATATATATATATACCAAAGAACGTCCAGATACTGTATGTTATTATTCTTACCCATTTAAACATTGGTGCCCAGAAAAACACAGTCTTTGGACCTAAATAAAGAGCAAATCAATTCAGTTAAACTCATGGTTCACAGGTCAAATGTTCACAGAGAATATGTGTAATTGTGACAGGTGTCAAATATGTTTCAACTTACAACAAAAGATACTAAAACTTGATCTTTACATACTGGCACTTTGTGGTTGTGTTTTGGTACCCAATATCCTTCCGAAAATCAAAAGGGAAATTTAAATATATATTTTGTCTTTATTTACTGGACAGGAAAGTAGAGGAAGGGGCAGGGATACTGGCATTAAGATGCAGATTTGAACCTGCATCCCTGTGGCTCTGTGTCGTCAGCATGTGCACTACAAAGCTCAAACTTAAATTGATTTTCAAAAAGAAGTACAGTGTACAATGGATGATGATACAATTATGGACTATTATCTGTAAACACTGAATATTTGAACATTCAGTAAGACTAAAAGACATTAATCAGCTTACATTGCCATCAGTGATCTACATATCACAACAGATTTGTTTTAGAACATTGAAAAAACATTCTGCATTAATTTTTTTTAATATAATTTAATAAAAGATCAGTTATCTCTAGCACTTATCTTAATATGACATTCTCCCTCTGGCAAAGGTGAAGCTAAGGTCAAAATCTGCTGTGCTATATGCCAACACAGTTATTTTGATTAACCTTTTTTTAGTTTCTTTCTTGTCAGTCAACCTGTTTATCAACACGCATGTAATTTGATCTCTATTTATTCTACCACCAAAACCTAGAACTATAAACACACTGACTCTCTTAAGAGAAATCATGCAAGGTTATTATAACAGACAACATATTTAGTTATTTAGTCATTTCTGTTTGTAAAAAGCACTTTGCACGAATACAGTAAACTTCGGTGACCTGTGACGTTTTTTAAAAGCTTTTGACCTGTTTCATTACATGTACAATTAAAGAAAGTCAAACATGCACAATTAATATGTCATAATACTAATACTTAGTAATGTAATAGCTGTGAAATTACAATCACACAAGGATTATAAACTGTATTTAATCATGTCTTAAAATTTGAAAACACATCAAATGAATTAAAACGAAGAGTGATATTTATCACTTATAATATGCAGAAATACTTATATGTATATAAGTGCAAATATTAGTCCCCATTTTGTATTTGTACTCATATGATTGACGCCAAAAACACTAAAAAAACATAAGTATGCCAAGACCAGAACTGCAGATATAACAAAAATAATGAGGAAATGCTGTTTACTCTGAAGCTTTACATGTAAATGTAATTTCCTGAAAAGTGTCAATACACCATGGTTTCCATTAATACAAAATAACATTTCTACATATTATACAGCGGCTATAATTACTATAAAATACATGTCCCTACAAAATACACGTCTAACACATATATCTAAGACCTCAGCTCTATTCTATTCTAGGCTACATCTACATCAAATGAGACTCATTCTGTTCTATTCGTGTACCAAGCTAATTATTACCTTTATTTTAAATATCGGAGTGACTGTTTTTTGACCAGTAAGACAAAAACTCCTGCTCAGGTAGCAGTCTCTATGGCTGCACCGTCATATGACACACCGCAGCTTCAAGAGGTTAACAGGATCAGTGTCACACTAACAGCATTTGTGTTACCTGCAGGATGGTTATAAAAAGGTCTCAGTTTGGCCGGCAGGATATGCTCGATCCTGCCGAGGATTCTGTGGTAAGAAGCTCTCAGCCCAGCCATGGTGACTTCTAAACAAGCTAAATGCTACCACTTGCACGCACGAAAATACAGCGTAGAACGTGCAAAGCACTCTACTGCTATTGGCTCGTGGTATTTCCAAAAGGCAAGAGCCCGTAGTCAAGAAAACAAGACCTTTGGACGAGCATAAAGTACAACGTCTACGTTATTGTCCTACTCTCGACCTTGCTAATGCAGTGTACTAGTGTGTTGTCAGCGGGAACGCGTCGCAAAGCTAATTGCGTCATGACGCGACTGAGCCTCTGAGGTATAGGATTGGTTGCTATGGTCACGCCTCTTTGTGTGATTGGCTGGACGGCGTTCGCACCTTTTTAAAAGGCGGGACCTTTGAGAAGGTAAAGCCCTAATGAGGAAGTTGATCATTTGGCAAAAGCACTTGGTGCAGAAATGATCACATATCGAAATGAATATTTCACTAGGTATGGAAGAAGTTAAGGCCAAAATCAGAACAACTATAAAAGGGAAATGGCAAGAACTTTCGAACGTGGAGGGAAGAGGAAGGCATCTTTATCATATTCAAAATCAAGTATGGGGTGAAAGAGGGAATTTTAGTAGTAGAAGAGAGGACAATCATTACCAGACTTCGCCTTGGGCAAACAGCTCTAAAGTATTCCCCATATAGAATGAACAGGGAGAATGAGTCTGGGAATTGTAGTTTATGTGGTCAGCAGAAACTGTAGAGCATGTAGACTTGTAGGGGAGAGTGGGGCTGGTTGGATCAAGGGGTTGGTTGGCACGCAGTTAAATTCCAGTACACTAAAAGGCGCTGCCTCACAAATCTAACATTAAAATGACTGCCCTCTTGACGTGAACACACCCATTTATTGCAATCATCCAACTGTCACTAACTATTGAGGTGAGGACAACTTTTCTATTTTACAGTGTCAAAACAAAAAAATAAGTCCCCTCCACTAAATATATTTTAGAACTATAATAGATAGAGATATATAAAATGTAAGGATTTCAGTTGATAGAGATAGGAATTATCTATATTTTGATATGAAATTTAACAGTCTCTGATTAGCTATGCTATGTGGCTAGCATCCTGTCAGTAAAGAGGTGTGTCCTAATGGGGGAGGGGTTGGTTGACACATGTGCCAACCAACCCCAGTATAGCCATTTGGTTATAACCCTAATCCTAACCCCAACCCTAACTCTCCTAACCCTCTTAACCCTAACCTACACGCACACACACACCTAACCAACACCCTAATCCTAACCCTAATCTACACACACACACACACACACACACACACACACACGCACACACACAAACTGTTGTTTAGTTCTAATAATATACAATCTCGTTTGTTTTGAGTTTTAAAGGAATAGCCGGTCTGGGGAAGTTTGCCTTCAGTGCCACTCGTACACACACCATGCGTACAAACTGTTGTTTAGTTCAAATAAATACAATCTGGGGAGAAAATGGGCAGAAATTCTGTTGAATGTTTTTCTTTTTTTAATTAAATTGTCACATTATTTACATTTGTCGCCTCATTCTTTGTAACTATAGCATCTGTGCCAACCAGCCCCATTGCATGTGCCAACCAACCCCCATACTGGGGCTGGTTGGCACAAGTGCACAACATGATTTTAATGATGAATTAAAAAAAAAATAGGAATCATTTGAGAACATTAAATGTATCTGTTGATTAGCTGAGATCTTAACCTTTCAGCTTTTACTGGTTAGACTATTTTCACATATAGCATGACTGAGAAATATGACGGAGAATGAAAAGTGTGCCAACCAACCCCGCTCTCTCCTACTGCTTATGAAAATGAAAGGGTATTTCTGATGGAAGAATTAAAGTCACAATAAGTAAGAATTATATATTTTGTTGTCTTGTGTAGCTAAATTATCCCAAATGTTTCCAAGAATGTTTAAATCTAGCGAAAAAAAATCTATTTTAACCGTGTCAGTGCGTCATACCCACATTACCCTCGATTTCCGGTTTTATTTTGTAGAAATCTTGGCTACACCAAAGATGCTTTAATATATTGTTTTATTAGACAGGTGAGAAACTTTTTGGATACATTCATCCAGGGGCGTAAATGTCATCTAAAAGTTGGGGGGGACAATAAACATGAAATTTCTCAAGAGCAATTTTTGAAGGGGACACAAATAATACAGCCAAAATCGTACTTGTAAGGATATGTGTACCACAAAAACAAAACAAAAAAACATTTCGTACTTATTTGGCGTTTTGGTGTACTGAAAAATTATCTAATGTCCGTTTTTCTTTTCTCTGTCATTTTATCTGACCAACAAAACAAAGCGATAGTAGTTTAAATACGATTAAGGTTCACCACGCAGTCATATTATAATTATTAAATTATCTTGCGTCCTCCACATAGTATTTTATACTATGATATTCAGATATTCAACTGCAGAAGCCTCTGATCTGCCACTTATTATCATATTGAGCAAAACCCTACACCGATCTGACTCAACTTACGGTTTAGAATTAGCCAATTTTTAGAATTTGGGGGCGGGTTGCTTGAATTTTGGGTTCATTAGCCTATTATTCGTAATGAAAAACACAACAACAAAACAGTCCAATGACACACTCCCTTAAATAGGCGCTTTTACGCTTTGAAACCAAATCTTGGATAATCTTGTCTGTCAGCTGTTTGCTCGTTCGGCTCGTGCTGTATTGAGCAGACACGTTCAGTTTTTAATTGTTTTGTCAGTTCTCTAACTGAACTAAATGATTTTATTACTATACAGCGATGTTAACAGTGTTTTGCCTAATCTGTATTAAAGAGAAAAGAATCACTTCATCTGACGTTTAAAGTGAATAAAATAGCCTTGACAGCTTACTGGTGTTTCACAACTGCTGTCTGAAGAGCCTTGTTCTCTCCCCAAACTTGTGTGGTAGTTTTTCTACGGTCTATGGGTAACGTTAGTTGAGGTGCACGGTGGATCAAACCACTGTGAGGCAAGGGGGGAGAGGGGACTCAAAATGTTTCTAAACTTAAAACGCATTTTTTTTTTGTCCCATTTGCGTTTGTATTGTTTTACTACATACACATTTATTTTAAGTATATATTGTTATATTATTTACAATACTCAGCATGGTTTTTAGGGGGGGACAGCCCTCAGATAGGGGGGGTCCTGTCCCCCCCCCCCCCCCGCGATTTACGCCCCTGCATTCATCTGCAGAAAATGTATCATTGTGATACAGCTCAGTCTTATTGTTTAAATCTTGTTTTCTTGATTTACCGCGTTTTACCATGCCTAATATTGATCTAAAGTTTCTCTAGCCGCCGAGCGAACGCACAGAGTAGCATTATAACATAACTTCCAACACACTCAAATGTATCTAATATGATAAAACAGCGCTGCGTTGCCCTGCATGACCGGAAGAAGTGGAAGTGGCATAATAAAAGCTCCACTGCTCAATCACTCCAGTGGCCTCATTCCACTCCAACGGCTTTCAGCCCCACCCTTCATACTACAGTAACGTTAATAAATCTTTAATACATTAGCTCATCCATGAATACATGGGCGTCGGAACCATTGCATGTGGGTGGGACAAGACCCACCCACTTTTTACGATCAATGATATTGGACCCACTCACTTTTATCGTCTCTAACATTCAGCACATGTCTGTTTACCTACCCCTAATCGATAAACACTTATTATTAAACACATGTTAGACGCTTTATTTCCACTTTTCTAATATTTTCTTAATTTTTATTGAAAATAAATGCCTTTCCGATCTGATATGTGATGGGAAAAGGGAGAGGATTGAGTTCGGCGAAAGGCAGACTCGAACCGCGGGTCCATTTGTGTCAAAGCTAGATAGGCTAATGTGCGTCTTACCCTTACACTACTGCCACTCTCAATGATATGGCGATTTCCGTAACTTTGTCTTTCCAAACTATATGTTTAGCAAGCAAAGCGGTATATTTGTACTTAATGTAATTGGCATCTACTCCAGTAAAAAAATTCTGAGGACCCACCCACATTTTTTTTGCTTCCGACGCCCATCCATGAATATGATTTCTGCCCCAGTCCCGTAGGATTCTTTTCCACTGGCTGTAGAGGTGAAGACAACAACTACCATGTTAAAATAACGCTATGTTTAGAATATATAAATAAATAATGTTATGTCTATCTTTAACGCCTATGTTTTGAATAAGTGACTATAAATATATGATACATTAATGAGATACTTAAGAAAGGTAGAACTAAAAGGATTTATAAGGTAATAGAATTGTATTTTTCTTCCCATTCCATCAATGGTCCACACTCCAGCACAGTATAGTTTTTTAATTTTTTTATTATTGCTTGAAGAAACATACAAGATCCAGACAAACCTAAAAAAAGACAAAGCTTAATACAATTCCAAGAAGTCCAAATAGCAAGTAGAAGAAGTCAAAGCTCTTTGAGAAAAGATGCTGTTTTCACGGTTATGTTTAGAATATAAATATTCCCTGAAGTTGATTGTGGAATTCTGGGCGTGGAAGTTAAGTGTCTATGCAATTTATTAAAAACAAATTGTCCTTCACGGTATCTTTTTAAGTGAAGAGTGTAGCACGAAAATAGTGTGGTTGCAAATTAATTAAAAAATATTGATTATTTGGTTGGGTTGATTTGTTTAGTTTTGTTTAATATATTACAGTGTGTTCAAATATTGTATGACATTTGTATTTGCATGACTTGTTTGTCTATTTTGCAACAAAATGTTTTAGTCTAAAAATATTTCTAATATTTTAACTCCACGTATAGCCTATATTTGCAATTCAATGGCAATTAAAATGTTTAATGTGTCTGTAGCCTATTTTTTCTTCCAGACTATTATAGTTTTTCAATCCCTTTTTTGTTTTGAAGTTTTTTTTACTTCTCAACGCTTTTAAGTATGAACCAATCACTTGCCTTTTAAAAAAATAAATAAAGACAGTACTATGTCGAGTTTTCATTTGTATGCCAGTTACAAAATATTCTGAACAACTAATAGACTTAAGCTATTTGTTTTTTTACTAATATAGTGTACAAATACCTCAGGTGAGACAAAAAAAAAAAAAAAAAATTCTTGAGTTTCATCGGCGTAATTTGTGCGCACACTTGACGTTCTCGAGAACGAGCCGCTCATTACAGTCAACATACTGCGCCTCTCTCCCTTCATTGGCTTTGGGCTCGAGATGGATTTGACGTACCAGAGCAGCAGAGGCTAAAACGGATAGCCAAACAAGAAGCACAATATTTTTACTACACCTTAAAGCAATCATGGACATAGTGTCGGAAACGGATCGCCGCGGGGGTGTCGATATCGAGGAGTAATATTCTCTCATTCATCCAGTATCAGTTGTCGATGAACTTATATGACCGACTATTAGGCTTCGTGCAGGGAAACAATAATAATCAAACGACACGGAAGGAAGACAAACACACAAGAAAAGCGTCTGCTCTCCCCTTTTCATCCATGCATGTCTCAACATTAGAGGTTTAAACACCATGTCCTGCTCTGGCAATCTCATTTGGGATGTAAGAAAACGCACCATTGGAAGCACAGATCCATATGCGGTCAGGACTAATTATTTAGGTAAGAAACTACGACCAGTAAATGTTTGTATCACACACTTGAAAATCAGACTTGTTTACGAAGACCTTTTTAGGTGACAGCTGTCATTTGAGCTTGCACACAGGACAGGGACACTGGTTAAAGATCATCTGACCTGTTACTCTGATGCTGATCTGTTTTCAGAACGACATAATGGAATCGTACCAGTGTTACTGTTAACATTTTGAAAAAAAAAAAAAAAAATTCAATAGTGTCTGGAAAGAACACTGTCTTAGATTTTCAGATTTAAGGGGAAGTACTTGTATTGGCTACATTTTTTTTTTTTAATTTAATTTTAAATGTTTACCCATTTTTAATTTATGCATTTCTCACAATTGCATATTATATAAAAAAATCAAACAGACCCCACAGAAATTGTTACAAACGTTGTTATTATTGATTAATGGTAGCATTGATTCATAAGTCCTTTGTTTATGTTCCAAAATATCTAAGAAAAAAAAAAGTATATATGAACCATCTTTACAAATGGCTTATAAAGTACCAAAAACGATAAAAAAAACAAAAAAAAACAACTAAGAACAATATTACTTAAGAAGCATAAGAAGAAAGATCTACTGTCATGAAACATTAGATATTAGCAGGTTTGTTTTTACATTTTATGTATGCTGATTGGTGTCATTGTCAGCACAAGTCTTAATGTTATTGGAGGGATTCATAGTGTGAAGAGGTAGTAAGAATCCATCAAAACATGCAAAACACAATACTGCCACTGATTTGTTTTATTTGTTGATCAGTTATGTTTTTAATAACTTTAGACAATGTTTTTCTTTTTTACATTAGCAACCTTTTCATTTACATTTTCAAGGTTCTTGTATTGAATAACAGTACTAGCGTTTGATTTATGACACAAAACAGAAAAAATGTATTGTTGTTTTCTGGAATGATTTTCAGTGTTAGGTACAGACTGATATGGCTTGCAGGCATCTTTGATTTATTGCCATTATGTAGTTTAGCTCTTTTTATTTTTAGATAGAGAATCTATAGTATTGTGTTTTGCAGTGTTATTATATCAGGAGGATTGTAAAATGTTTCGAAAAAAGTTTGTAGTTCGCACAAAAATTTTAAATCTGTCATTTACTCACCCTCTTATTATTCAATACCTGTATTTTTTTCTTTTGTAAAACACAAAATGAGTTAAATCATGGTATGTCCATGCTGTACTTTTCCATACAATGAAAGTGAACAGGTACAGAGGCTGTTGAGGTCCAAAATGACAAAAAGCAACATAAAAAGTACCACAAACCTAGTTCATATGATGTTTGCACTATTTTAGTCTTGTAAAGCCATATTATCTCCTTGTGTAAGGGTTAGGATTTGAAATGAAATGGTAGACAAAATAACAAATTTTGGATGAACTTTCACTTCAGCTAGCGGAGCAAGAGGCATGTTTTGAATAAACCTCTAAAAGTCATTTTATTTTACTACACTGGTAAATTTGTAGCTCTGTTGTGTAGTCAGACATCCCCCTCTGCAATATTACACTTCAGCTGAGAGGCCTGAGAGAAGTGTCAGTCGGTCTTGGCAGACTTCAAAGCACGCTTATGTAATAGAATCCACCTAGTCTGACCCAAATATGTATTTTAGACAAGACCAGTTCAGCTCATTTCTTCTCTATGCCCTAAAAATTTGGATGCTGAATTCTGTTTGGTTAATGAACTGTGCCAATATGTTCAGTGTTTTGTGTCTGCGAGCTGTTTTGCTCTGGATCTCGCATTCAGATAGTGATGATGATAGCATATCATTCAGAGTGTGCCGAATTTAGCTCTGCTCTTGTTCATGTTATAAAACCTGCCAACGCTAACGGTTAGGAACAAAGATCAGCCAAAAACACAGAGTATCTCAGTTTCATGCATTTGTGAATGGAGCGAGAGTGGATTGAACCTACATCCCTACAAATGTTCACAAATTCAAGTCTACAAATTATAACCCAATTGAAAATACTGAAATTTAGCATTTTATACATCTTTTGCTTTATTTTGGCATGTGTGATCTGCCAGTATAGAGGTTGTACGGTCAATGCATAGAGCAATGTCATCTCAGGCTGCTGCTCTTCTCCAGGCTCACACCATTGAAAACGGTTGGCCTAAGTTTGGCACTTGCTATTTGTAGCTCCTTATTACACAGGCTGAAAATACAGCCATGGAAAGATCTGTCATTTACCAACCACACACAGATATCTGCTTGTCAGGAATTAAAACATAAATGTTGTAAATGTCGCAAGGTTTCTTAATGCAAGAAGTGCCATGTGTGACTTGGTATTGTAGTTGTAGTGCACCAGCATTGTTGGCTCTAAACTACAGTATTTGCATGTCAAATAAATCGGAGGTATTTGATAAGAGATTAGACAAAAAACAAAACAACATCAACAAACCAAATCAGGGTGGCTGAAATTACCACATCAGTGTATGACAGGATGTTTTCCATCTTTGGACAGCGACTCAGCAAAGGCAGGAGGTAACGTAATAGTGTTGTGGCATTTCTCCAAAGCAGTGAAGATATCAGCAGCCATTAACAATAATTCCAGTCTCCTCATGCACATAATATAGTTTCATAGACACTCCATCTTAGTATACAAAATAAATGGGCTTTTAACATTAGATTATTGTGCATGTTATTCATACAAACATAAAGTAAACTGCCTCCGATTGTCTATAGCTAAGCTCAGTTTAAGAGTAAATGGGACATTATGATCTTGAGTAAACTGAAAAGTGTTTTGGCAATAGTGGTTGACTTCCAACTTCCAACTAAAAACTTTAAACACTGTGGTGCTATTAACACATTGCTGTTGTTTGTTTGAGAGTTTCAGAATTGGATCAACTTGCACTACCATTTTTCATTTATTTAATCAAATATGCAGTAAAAACAGAAATACTGTCTGAGACATAATATTGCCATTTTTAGAATAGAATTAAAGTACCATTTAAAATGTAAATGTTAAAATGTAAATTAATCGTATTGCAAAGATGAAACGGGCATTACCGTTACTACAGTCTTCAGTGTCACATGATCCTTTCGAAATCATTCTAATGTGCTGAATTGCTGCTCAATAAACATTTCTTATTATTATCAGTAGGGAGGCACAATATATCGGCCACCATATCAGAATGGGCCGATATATGTTAAAAAGGTATCGTTTATTGTTTAATCCATTATTTATCAGCTTTAATATATCGGACAAATTTTCTTATTGGGCCGATATATTAAAGCCAATAAATAATGGATTATCTTCTTCAGCTGAGACTTGCATTATGATGGAAATCACTTACAGTTATATAAAATACAGTTAAGTACAACAGCCATAACAACAGTCTGTCATATATGCTATATAAGTCAAGTCAAATTTATATATATAGCGCTTTTAACAATGCAGATTGTTTCAAAGCAGCTTCACAATGTTAAACAGGAAAATAATGCAACAGAATTTTATTCAGCCGTATAGCCATTCTGGAGAAAACGGTGATGTCATCAGTTAATTTCAATTATCATACAGTGACAATGTGGGCTTTAGATCAGTAATTTAGTTTAATAATTAGATTTATTTTGATATTTAGTTGAAAAATTTAGTGTCCCCAACTGAGCAAGCCAAGCCAGAGGCGACAGCGGCAAGGAAACCAAAACCCTGTCAGGTGACCTAATGGAGAAAAATAAACCTTGGGAGAAACCAGGCTCAGTCGGGGTGCCAGTTCTCCTCTGGCCAATTAACAAACAGCGTATGATTATTATTCTGACAACTTTACAGGTCAGAGGTCATAATAGATCGGAATATTCGAAAGATCGGAGGTAACACACCGGAGATGGTTTTAATGAGGATGATGTGTCGATTAAATAATTATTTAAATAGGAATAATCAAAATATCGGAGTTATCACGCCGGAGACGGGTTTATTGAGGATGCCGTATTGATGAAACAATTATTAAAGTGAGATATTCGAAAGATCGGAGGCAACGCACCGGAGACGGGTTTTATTGAGGATGACTTATCGATTTAACAATTTAATAAATAGGAATATTTGAACAATCGGAATCATTACGCCGGAGACAGGTTTATTGAGGATGCCGTGGGCATCCATTGAGGATAAAATTATAATGAGAACATTATAATTGTGTGCTTGGCTTTTAATGGCGAGACTTTTGTTTTTGTAATCAGGCTCTCAAAAATTTGATACAAATTTGGATCTATTGGCTAATATATCGGTTAGCGGCTTTCAAATATAAGGAATTATTGGTTATGGGTATCAGCCAAAATGTTCATATTGGTGCATCCCTGATTATCAGTGTTGAAAACAGTTGTGCTGCTTAATATTTTTGTGGAAACTGTGATGCATAATTTTTCAGGATTCATTGATGAATAGAACATTCAAAAGAACAGCATTGTTTGTAACAATATAAAAGTCTTTAATGTCTCTTATAAACATCTTGCTAAATAATAAATTTCTTTACAAAATTCTGATGATGGCCAGAAACCTGTTTGGAAACAGTCAATTGTGCACTTACATTTGGTGCTGCTAGTACCACAGAAATTACAGCTTTAAAAGACTGAATTAAATGTGTATTGAATGTGGGACAGGTCAGCTTTATGTCCTTGTGAATACTCTCTTGAGTGGTTTAACAGACAATACAAATGAGTTTGTAAGTGAAAAGAGATGCCACAAATAAAATGTTTTTTTTTCCCCTCTCTCCTATAGGTAGAAGAGAGTTTGTGCAACGACTGAAGCTCGAAGCCGTTCTCAATGTGCATGATGGATGTGTAAGTCACTAAAGCCTTTGTTTCACCTGTACTCAAGGCTCCATTTGTGTCTGATGCTCTTGCCCCCCAGCAGTCTTTTTTTGTCGGCTAATTTCTTTCCTTGATAAATGTGCCTGTAGGAGAATGTGTCTGTCTGGGTTATTTAGTCTCAGGGGAATCTTTGTGCTTATATTGTGTGTGTGAGTGTTGTGTGTGTCTCTTTCTACCCACTTATCAGTGGGTCCTGTTCTTTATCTGTCAGTGATTTAAACTCAAAAGCTGATCGGCGCCAGACAGCCACCGGGGACGTCATTTTGTCAATTCTGCTTTACTGCTGGAACATGTACTCTATTTTAATTGCAAGTCTTGCAAGTGACAAACACTCCAATATATCCGTTAACAGGCTTTTAAAAACTTGAAAACCCGAGCTGGTGCAAGGTTTCAATTTGTATCACGGAAAAGGATTCTGTATTTGACTACAGTACAACTGAGTCTGATAGTGATAGTGAGATGGCCACGGTGAGGATTTGAGGCCTGATCATGGCCAGGATCAGAATGCAGCACTTTAATATGGTCTACCAATGATTGTTCACAATAAGCAGATACAACGCATCATGTTTGTAAAACCCCTCCTGTTAGATGCCATAACTACACCATCTGGCTGCAATGAGCATCTTTCTCAATTGACGGCCATTCAAAAAAAATTGCATCTTTGAATATATTATGTATTCTGACGAAATACACTACCATTCAAAAGGTTTGGTTCGGTAAGTTCTTCTTTGAAAGAAATGAATTCTGTTATCCTGCAAAGACCCAGCAAAAAAAGTGACAGTAAAGACATTTCTCTTGCAAATAAATGCTGTCCTTTAAAACTTTCTATTTGTCTAAGAATCCTGAAAAGGTTTATCATGATTTCCACACGAACGTTAAGCAGCACAACTGTTTTTAACATTGATAATAATAAGAAGAAATGTTTCTTGAGGACCAAATCATCATATTAGAATGATTTTTGAAGGATCATGTGACACTGAAGACTGAAGTAATAATGCTGAAAATGTAGCTTTGCCATCACAGGAATACATTACATTTAAAATTTTAATAATTTGTTTACAGTTATGTTGTTTTTACTGTATTTTTGATCAAATAAATGCAGCTTTTTTTAAATCAAAAACTATCCGGATCTAAGTCTAGCTCTCTCTTCGTTGGAACTAAATATTTCTCATAAATTAAAGAAAAATATGTGTTTGACCATAAACTACCCCCTACGCACAAATCTAGTTCTCTCCCTAAAAACAAACATCATAGAATTTTACAGATGCAGTTTATAAACAGTTTGTTTATTCCATTTGATCAGATGGCCTTTCTCTATGGCCTTCCTCTTTCACTCTTTTTGAACCGTGTCAGCTGATGTATAAAACCAGGACAAATGCACACTGTGCATTTTTAACTTCAAGAAGAGATAGATGTCTTTTATCACCTGACTTGAGGGTAACGTTTCAGGTTCTGTTCCAGTGTTGCCTCATTTAAAGCAGACTCTCCGCATTCCCTAATGACACAGTCCAGACTGCTTTCAACACTTCTGTTATTTTAACATGCAGTGCATCTTACTACATCCTAACACAATCTAATTCCATCTCCTCACTACACAAAGCAGAGCTGTAGAGTGAAAACAGAAGAGCAGAATGAGGGATAAATGCTTAATCCCTCCCAATGATGTTATTTTCGAAAGGCAGAGGTCAAAGGAAATGGACCCTCTGTGATGATGTTTGAGCTGCTCTAGAAAGGGGAGGAAAAGAGCGTATCAACCTTGAGTTAATGAAATATTGATTGCTTTCTCTTAAAGGCACAGGCAGCACACACTACCTCAGTCCATTTCAGCTCTAAAATGTTCAAGCAGGAATTTATATGATGGTTAAAATACCGGTGTTATCAGTGGAGCTCAGTTAATGATGTCATCAGGTAGAAACTTCTTGTGTTCGAAAGAAGAAATTATATGGGTTTTTGTGTCAGTGATGAAAGAATGTTAATTTATGGTGAACTATTTCTTTAAATAAAAAGGAGACTATGATAAATAATGGCACAGTTTTTGCATCAGAAGAAATAAGCTTTTCTTTTTTAGAGCAATCCCACGTTGGTGTATTCATATCAGGTTGTTTTTGTGTTTCTTCAAAGGTTAACACCATATCCTGGAATGAAACAGGAGAATACATCTTATCAGGTTCCGATGACACTAACTTGGTTATCACAAACCCTTACAACAGAAAGGTAAGTTAAAGACAAAACCGCTACAAATAAAACTGAATTTCACTTTTGCAATGCATGCCACTGTATGCATTATATTAAAATATTGGATTATTTTGAATCGCTGGCGTACGATCAGTACCATATTGGTTATCGGACTTATTTATCGGTAACACTTCACAATAAGGTCTCATTTGTTAACATTAGTTTGATGTATTAACTAACAAGAACTAACAATGAGCAGTACATTTGTTAGAGTATTTATTAATCGTCCCACTTTATATTAGGTGGCCTTAACATCAAACAATGTACTTCTTGTGTTCATATTGTATTTCAAAACACTTTTGCTAATATTGAGGTGGGATACGGGTAAAGTTAGGGACAGGTATGGTGGTATGGGTGAGTTTAAGCGTAGGTTAAGGTGTAAGGGAAGTGTCAACAGTGTAATTATAAATGTGACTACAGAAATTAAGTACATATGTAATTACATGCAGGTATTTTTTAAAATGTAAGTACAATGTAAAAACATGTATGTACACAATATGTGCATTGTATCAAATGATTTATTAAAATGTTAGTACATAGTAGTTAAGGCCACCTAATATAAAGTGGGTCCAATTAATCTTTGTTAATGTAAGTTCATAAAAAAGCAGTCATTCATTGTTTGTTAATGGTAGTTCTCAGTGCATTAACTAATGTTAACAAATGCAACTTCTGATTTTAATAATGTATTGGTAAATGTTGAAATAAACATGAACTAAAATGAATGCTGTAGAATGCTGTTAGTTCACGTTAACTAAAGTAGTTAACTAATGTTTACTAATGAAAACTTATTGTAAAGTGTTACCAGTTTAATGGAATCAGTCGATATTGGATAAGACTTCATCTATTTTAGACAAAATACTATTTAAAATATTATTTAGATCAAATTTTAATATCAGCCATTTATTAGTTATTGGCCATAACATGACATTTGTTATTATCTGTTTTTGTATCAGCCAGAATTTTCTAAACAATCTAGAAAATTTGATGCGTTGAATGCTGATTTGACATTTTAAAATGTCAAAGCTTTATTAGACCAAACCTGTGCTAAACAGTGCCATATTTGTTGACATTTTGTTCAATTAAAATGGTCGTACTTTTGTCTTTAGGTCAAGACGACTATTCGTTCAGGACATCGGGCCAACATCTTCAGCGCAAAGTTCATGCCCCACACTAACGATCAACAGATTGTGTCCTGCTCAGGAGATGGCATCATTTTCTACACACACACAGAGAAGAGCCAAGAAATCAACAGACAGTGCCAGTTCACATGCCACTATGGCACTGCTTATGAGGTACAGGTGTTAAAGAGTGCAGAGAGAAGGAAATAAAATCCACAACGTGTGCTTCTGAACGTTTCTCTGTGCCAGCAGTGTCTTTGTTTGTAGTCGATGTGTGGCGAGGTGGAGGTTGACGTCTCGCATAATTCTTTCTTTCTGTTTCTGTCTACAGATAATGACAGTGCCAAATGACCCCTATACCTTCTTGTCCTGTGGAGAAGACGGTACAGTGAGGTGGTTTGACTTGCGGATGAAAACGAGCTGCACAAAGGAGGACTGTAAAGATGTAAGAAGGCTTTGAACAAGTTGTAGATACATACATCACCAAATATACCCAAAGGCTCAGCATGTTTTTTCCTGGTAGTTCTCTGGGGAGGGGCTGCTGTACTGATCTGAGATCAGGCTCCCCTCCCACATCCCTCAATGTCACCATTCCAGCTGGTGAATAACACTGATGCAGTGCAGCACCTCTGATATATTTCTGAGGAAGCAGCCTCCAACCTCGATTTCTCAACCTACAGAGTGTGTGTTGTGAGGACGTTATTGGCCTGAGGGCATGATTGCTTTCTGTTGCTATCAGAAGGCATTTGTTTGTGAGGTTGAGACAACACATTTCTTGTTGTTTGGATCTCTGCTTGCGTTCTGCCAGTAGTAGAGCTTCAGCTGTCAAATAGATTTAATATACATGTGAAGTTGGATTTGGAACCACTGATGTTTTTTGACTATATTATATACAATATATTTTACTTAATAGGTGTGCTTGTACTATAATAATAATAATAAAATATAAAATAATAAAATAAATGCCATTTTGTTTTGATATTTTATCTAATGCCATCAACTGCGGAGGTACTGCAAGGTGTCTATTTTTCAATATTATACTGATGCAATAGCATTTATGCATGAAAAAAAAAAAACTTTTTGGCCAATGGAATATATTTGCTGTGTACTGCTATACACTACCGTTCAAAATGTAGGGGTCAGTAATATTTTTTTAAATTAATAATAATAATTTTATTCAGCAAGGATGCATTAAATTGATCAAAAGTAACAGTAAAAACATTTATAATGTTTCAAAAGATTTCTACTTCAAATAAATGCTGTTCTTTTAATCTTTTTTCAGCCTTCAGTTTTCAACATCGATAATAATAAGAAATGTACCAAATCAGCATATTAGAATGATTTCTGAAGAATCATCTGAAACATGAGACTGGAGTGATGACTGCTGAAAATTCAGCTTTGCCATCACAGTAATTAATTACATTTTAAAATATAAATATTAAAACAAAAAATGGGTGTTTTAAATTGTAATAATATTTCGCATTATTACTGTTAATTATTACTGGTAAATGCAGCCTTCGTGTGCTTAAGAGACTTGTTTTAAAAACATTTAAAAAAAATGCCCTTTTGAATGTTAACCAACATTATTGATTATATTCCAAATTATCTCAGTCAATCACACACACACACTTCTATTTGCACTTTGTGATTGGTTCACTAATGTTTATTTAATGATTTCCTGATAACCTGTGTGCTGTGGTTTTCAAATGTTACATCCCACGTATTTATTTTCTGTTCTATTTTACGGCATTCCCCACTTTCTTTCTCTCTCTCTCTGCTGTCCCTTATCAGGACATTTTGATTAATTGTCGGAGAGCCGCTACCTCAATATCCATTTGCCCCCTGGTCCCCTACTATCTTGCTGTGGGCTGTTCAGATAGCTCAGTGAGGATCTACGACAGAAGAATGCTGGGAACAAGAGCTACGGGTGAGAAATGGTTCATGTTCAACATTTCAGCCTTTTGTTCTTCTTTAAATCATGCTTATAGAGGAACAAATACCTACCACATGATTTCATGATCTTTTATATTAAGCATTAGGAGCCAGATATGAATCTGTGACTTGTATCGCAACGAGAGGTCTTGAACTCTCGGAACTCATTTGAGAACGATAGCTTATATTTTTAAGTTCTCCTAAAGATGTTTCATATCCTCTGAATCACCGGAAAATTAAGTTCCTCCTTTAGACTAGAAACAAGCCTAGAGTTTTAAATGTTTCATCATGTTGTCCTATAAATGTTTTTCTGTTTGGCTAGGTAACTACATGGGCAGAGGGACGACCGGCATGTGTGTGCGTTTTGTCCCTGCCCACCTGTCCACCAAATCCTGCCGCGTCACCTCTCTGTGTTACAGTGAAGATGGGCAAGAAGTGCTGGTCAGTTACTCCTCTGACTACATCTACCTGTTTGACCCCAAAGATGACCAGGCCAGGGAGCTCAAGGGCCCTTCTGAAGAGCGGCGAGAGGAGGTAAGCTGATGTCAGCAGGATGTTCTTTAGCCATTTTCAACCTAGAGCTTATGGTGAGTACCTGAGGTCATTTGTTTCAGAGAATAGGTCATTTACTACATTTTAAAAAACATTGACTGATCATTCAATATGCTTTACATCATTTTGAAAGACCAAAAATGAAAGTATTTTGTCTGTTGAGTTTCCCTACTTCAGAAACACTCCCTCAGTACGGGACACTAATAGGGATTAGAAGTGAAGAAGAAAAGTAGAGATTTAAAGCACCCTGTGAAAATAGGCAGAGAGAAAGATTTGAGTGAGAATTTGTGGATAGAAATGATAGATTCCAAGTGCAGACCAGTGGAATAATTCATGGAAAATAATTAAATTGGATAAGAAGATCGCAAGAACACAGTGTCTCTTGTCTTTTTCACATTGTGAGAGCAGAACAAAAAGGAAATACTTTAAAAACCCACAACACAGAGCTTGATTAGACTGAAACATATCTCTTGTGATATCAGTCACATTACAAATACCAAGCATTTCAGTATTTAACAGTGACATGGTTAACTTGAGGTCTGTTATACGATTTAAAGTCACCATGAAATCAAATAAATGTTTTTTAATAAAATATTGCAGCATGCAATAGAGTGGTGCAGGTATGACAAGCTCTGTGCTCAACAAAAGTTTATGATACTTAAACGATCTGTCTATCAAGATAACTTTCACAGATGAACACAACTTTTATTCATTTTGAAGCCTAAATGCAGTCACCAGAAGTAAAAAGCTAAAGGTAGGCTATAAACAAACTGCACCACGGTCGCTCGACTTCTATGTCACCATCACTAAGCTTCTGACAACTCTTTCAGTTTTTATCTCAAAACAATTATAAGCATAATGAGGCTGTAAAAGCGGACTGAGATTACCTGTTCGGTGTGATGAGGTTTAATCTACCCGACAGCCTCTGTAGTCCCTTTTAGCCACTTGTTAGCAACCGCCTTTGTCAAGACACAGCTTCAAAAAATCACGAGTTATGTATTTTATGTTGTAGATAAAATATAAAGCGTGAAAGTGTCTTAAACATGTAAGTATAGATTGTCTGAACTGTAATATTTTTTTTGGTTATAAATTAATTTTTGAAAGTGTGTAACTCAGGCCCTGTGAGCGTACCCACCAGATTTCGTCATGAGTCCTTTTGTACCCACCACTTTTTTTTTGTTGAAAACCTCGTTCAATTTTACGGTGAAGCATTGCTGCCATATACATATTATTTTTTCCACTCAATTGTGTCGTAATAACGATATCTTATGTCGTTTTAACAATATCTTTTCTCATAATAACGAGATCTGTCGTAAAAACGTTTGACAAGCAGAAGCAAGCTCTGTAAAATAGGCTCTTCCGCTGCCTGTATCAGTGGCAGTGCCCATAGCACGAAATTGTTGTAATGTATTGATGTAGCCTACAGTTCTTAACAGCCATGGGTAGCAGGTGCCATGGACCGCTCATGATTAGCGTAATGACGGACCCCGGTGCAGCCACAAATATCATAACTATCTATAGGCCTACTGTAATTAAGACATTCAAGAAATGTATTAAAAAGAAAGACGCTTTCAGCCTTATTCAAAGTAGAGCCGTTCATTTCTGCCCGAGCCCAACGGGCCCCGACTTTTTTTCGATTGTGTGGCCGGTTTCTTTTGCGCGCGCCGTTGCGATCTGCCTGCCTCATCTTGTCAAAAATGCCTTTTTACTGTGATGGTGGTGATAGTAGGCTAAACGTTTAAACGATGCTTTAAGTGTTTTATATGGATTTTATAAGCAAGACAAGTCAAGTGTTGATTTCAGAGGCTAAAGTGTTTGGTTAACTCACTGTCGGCCGCTGGCCACTTGGTCATCACTTTAAAAAACAAAAACTTTAGTTTAACAAACAAAAAAAATGCTTCAAACATTTTTCTAAATTAATTGAATAAAGAAACGAAACAAAATATAGCCTAACTACTTTGACAAGTGTTGATTTGAGAGGCTAAAACGTTGGGTTAACTCACTGTTGGCCGCTGGCCGCTTGGTCGTCACTTTAAAAAGCAAAAACTTTAGTTTAACAAACTAAAAAATGCTTCAAACATTTTTTGAAACAAATAAAGAAACAAAACTAAATATAACTACTTTGACATTAAAAACAAAACTGAACTATTTTAATGGCTGCAACTAATGTGTAATAGGGAGGATAAAAAAAAAAAACACGGGCTCCAGTCGGACTCGGGCTGATAATTTTGATGAGCTGTCAGACACGGGCCGGGCTAGGGCCTCAGCGTCTCGGGCCAGGGCCGGGCTAGGACCTAGTTTTGAGGCCGGTGCAGGGCTCTAACTCAAATGGCCGCGGAAACATGGCCAGTGGGTTACGCACGTCAATCTGTATTTTGCTTATGTATTAAATATACAGGCAATTCGTTTATGAAACCTTGATCAAAATTAAAATACAATTTATAGAAAACGAAATTCACTTTAAAGAAATTATTTCTGCAAAACAACACTCAATAAAAATCATGTCTGACCCCACTCCATGTCTCCAGACATATTGTGCGTCTTATAGCCTATCTTACTCATGGTGCTCACTTTTCATCATCAACATATGAAATTAAAACAATAATATAATAGGCTAATATTTAAATATTTAGGGGCATACTAAATGTCTCGCCTCTCTTCATCAGTTTGCACTGGCTGCCAATAGCCGCTCGCATCAAATTCAAGGCACTGGTGCTCGCCTACAGAGCAACCACTGGCTCTGCACCATTTACATTTACATTTAGTCATTTAGCAGACGCTTTTATCCAAAGCGACTTATAAATGAGAGCAATAGAAGCAACTAGAACAGTCAAAGGCTACAGTATGCAAGTGCTGTAACAAGTCTCAGTTAATCTAACACAGAACACACAGGACAAAATTATTATTATTTTTTTTTTTTAAATAAATTAGACATACAGAAAATGAATAGAATGTTAAGTGCTATTCTTGATTGGTCAGGTGCTGCTGGAAAAGACGTGTCTTTAGCCGTTTTTTGAAAATGGCTACAGAGTCGGCTGCTCGAATTGAGATAGGCAGGTCATTCCACCAGGAAAAGTCCAGGAAAAGGTCTGTGAGAGTGATTTCATGCCTCTTTGGTATGGCACCACAAGGCGTCATTCACTGGCAGAACGTAAGCTCCTGGAGGGTGTGTAAGTCTGAACAAGCGAGTTTAGGTATATTGGTGCAGAGCCAGTGGTTGCTTTGAAGGCGAGCACCAGTGTCTTGAATTTGATGCGAGCGGCTATTGGCAGCCAGTGGAGACTGATGAAGAGAGGCGTTACGCGTGCTCTCTTCGGCTCGTTAAATACCACCCTCGCCGCTGCGTTCTGGATCAGTTGCAAGGGTTTGATAGTGCATGCCGGAAGACCCGCTAGAAGAGCATTACAGTAGTCCAGTCTGGAGAGAACAAGAGCTTGGACCAGGAGTTGTGTGGTCTGCTCTGATAGGAAGGGTCTAATCTTCCTAATGTTGTATAATGCAAATCTGCAGGACCGGGATATTGCAGTAATGTGGTCAGTGAATTTTAGCTAATCATCAATCACAACTCCAAGATTCCTGGCTGTCCTGGACGGAGTAATGGTTGCAGATCCTAGCTGAATGGAGAGATTATGATGAAGTGCTGGGTTGGCTGAGACCACAAGCAGTTCTGTCTTTGCAAGGTTGAGTTGCTGGTGATGCTCCTTCATCCAGAAATGTCTGTTAGGCAGGCAGCAATACGAACACCAACCGTGGGATCATCTGGTTGAAATGAGAAGTAGAGTTGAGAGTCGTCGGCATAGCAGTGATAGGAAAAGCCATGTTTCTGAATGACAGATCCCAGTGATGACATGTAGATGGAGAAGAGAAGTGGTCCAAGCACTGAGCCCTGTGGAACTTCAGTGGCTAGATGATGTGACTTAGACACTTCACCTCTCCATGATACCCTAAAGGACCTACCTGAGAGGTAAGACTTGAGCCACTGGAGAGCAGTTCCTGAGATGCCCATCTTCATGAGAGTTGACAGGAGGATCTGGTGGTTAACTGTGTCAAAAGCAGCAGACAAATCCAGTAAGATAAGTACTGTGGATTTGGAAGCCGCTTTTGCCTGTCTCAGTGCCTCCGTAACCGAGAGCAGGGCAGTCTCAGTTGAGTGGCCACTTTTGAAGCCTGATTGATTGATATCCAGGAGGTTGTTCTGTTCAAGAAACGTAGAGAGCTGGTTAAAAACAACTCGCTCGAGTGTCTTTGCAATGAAAGGCAGAAGGGATACCGGTCTGTAGTTTTCTAAAAGTGCTGGGTTCATAGAGGGTTTCTTAAGCCTGCTTAAATGCTACCCGAGCCTGCTTAAATGCTGTGGGGAAGGTCCCGGTGTGAAGAGAGGTGTTGACAATGTGAGTGAGTGCAGGAGAAGAAATGGCCTGAAGGAGGTGAGTGGGGATAGGGTCAAGCGGACAGGTAGTGGGGTGGTTGGAAAGGATGAGTTTGGAGACTTCAGCTTCAGAGAGCAGAGAGAAAGAGGGGAGCGTATGTGTGATGGTTGTTGAGATGTGCGTGTCGGTTTGTGGTGTGGAGAATTGGCTGCTGATGGAGGAGTTTTTTTTTGTGAAAAATTATGCAAAGTTGTCAGCTGTAAGAGCTGATGAAGGAGGGGGGGAGGGAGGACAGAGGAGCGAAGAGAACAATATACCTATGCACCAATATACCTAAACTCGCTTTTTCACACTTACGCACCCTCCAGAAGCTTGCGTTCTGCGAGTGAACAATGCCTCGTGGTGCCATCCCAAAGAGGCATAAAATCACTCTCACAAACCTTTTCCTGGACCGTTCCCACCTGGTGGAATGACCTGCCTATCTCAATTCGAGCAGCCGAGTCTGTAGCCATTTTCAAAACATAAACTTAAAGGGTTAGTTCACCCAAAAATGAAAATGATGTCTTTAATTACTCACCCTCATGTCATTCGACACCCGTAAGACCTCCGTTCATCTTCGGAACACAAATGAAGATATTTTTGTTGAAAGCTGATGGCTGAGAAAGGCCTCAGCAAGCCCTCCATAGGGATTCAGTACATTTACACTCACAAGACCCATAAAAGGCACTCGCGCATGCGTCATGGAGGCCAAAGTTTGTGTTGAATAAAGTCGTTATTTTGATTTTTTTTTTTGCGCACAAAAACTATTGTCGTCGCTTTGTAAAATTATTGTAGAGCCACTGTTGTGAGATGGACTTTGTAACAATGTTTTTAGTACCTTTTATGGGTCTTGTGAGTGTAAATGTACTGAATCCCTATGGAGGGCTTGCTGAGGCCTTTCTCAGCCATCAGCTTTCAACAAAAATATCTTCATTTGTGTTCCGAAGATGAACGGAGGTCTTACGGGTGTCGAACGACATGAGGGTGAGTAATTAATGACATAATTTTCATTTTTGGGTGAACTAACCCTTTAAGATGCATATTTTCCAGCAGCACCTGACCAACAAAGACTAGCACTAAACTATTTGTTTGTTTATTAAAAAAAGAAAAGAAAAAAAAAAGAAAAGTAAGTGTACTACTCCGCGAGTTTAACTGAGACTTGTTACAGCACTTGCATGCTGTTGCTGTTGCCCCTTGTTTGCTTAGTTGCTTCTATTGCTCTCCTCATTTGTAAGTCGCTTTGGATAAAAGCGTCTGCTAAATGATTAAATGTAAATGTGAAAGCATGAGACCCATGCAGTCAGTACGTGCACTTGACTGCAGACACTGAAGCATTCAAACTATATATTATGTAATCAAATTTCAACCTCTTGCCATTTATTAATCGTACAAGACCAAATCACACTTTCAATTTTAATTCTATGAGATGTGCAGCCCTAATGAAAATGGAGCCAGACATCTGAAAGTCAAGAGCGACTGGTCTGGGGGCAAGTGTGTGCAGTTAGTCTGTTCTTGCCCAAGGCGAAAACTAAATAAAGGACTTCTGAAGTTCCCTGCGCTGTTGTCTCATGCACTCTGTGTAATCCTCAGCAGTATTATGCTTCAGTGATGCAGTTTGAAATTAGTTTTTTTAGAGAAGTGTCAGAGAAGATGTATCAAAAGACGCTGCTGCTTTGGTTTAGGATGTGGATCACTGCTTGCTGCACTGTTGAGAGACATTCCCCTGTTAAGACTGGTTCTGGCCAAGGAATGAAAATATGCAATAGGGATCATTATATCTTAAAAACCATATTAATGGTTTAATTAAATTATTTTGCGAGTGAAATTTTACAGTTTTCAGTACCATTTCTTTATTTGACGTTTAATGAGGAAATAAATGACTGAGGGCACCTTTAAGGGAATGAAATGGCAAAGGAAGTTAGACAGGCTTTGTGATTGTTATACCATGTACTAACCAGGCTTGATGCAACATGTTTCCAGGAACAAGTAATTTCTCTGTCACAATGTTTAGATTTTTTCGCAACCAGAAAAGACAATCGAGGCCAATCAGCCAGAAGCATAACGTCCATTCCGATGTGCTCCTGAATTTTTCTCTTGCGCTCACTGAGGCTACATTTTATTGATCAATAGTAAAATAAAAACAGTATTGTGAAATATTATTACAATATACAATGATTGTTGTCTGTTGTTTAATATTATTTAAAATGCAATTTATACTTATGATTGAAAGCTGAATTTTCAGCATCATTACTCCAGTCTTCAGTGACGTATGATCCTTCAGAAATCATGCTGGTTTGGTAAACATTATTAATCGCTACACTTTTTTTTAATCAACTCTCTTTGATCTAAACTGCCAGTGTACAGACTTGTGTTGTATTGGGATAGTAGTGGTGAAATGTGCTGGGTCACTGTCCAGTGCCTTCAGCTGTCGTACGGTGTGATCAGCTGTGTCCGGATCCCCCGCGATCACATTCCTTTCCAAATAGAGGTGCAGAAACACGCAGAGCTCCACTGCTGAGACAGAAATAGGCACCTAGTGCACAATGACTGCCAGAGAGAGTGAAGGAGCTCCTATTGACTTCAATAAATCTTTGCTACAACAAGAAGATTTTACTCAATTGATCTATCAGTGAATGTGGAGCTAGTGCGGTGTCACATCTTTGAGGGCTTAGTATGGTTTACTTATGTATGATGTTAACTAGGTTAAATCAATCAAGAATCAAATCTACATTTGAAATATATTGTGTCTTGTAACTGAGCCATTCTGCACGTTTTACTCAAAATAAACAGCCCTTTGCATTAAACCACAAGCACCTTGACAGTCTGCATGTGTCCTCTCCAGCCTCTTAACAAAGTAAAAAAAGAATAGCTCATTTTATCCCTTCATGTGAAGTGGGGAGAAGCTGCAGTGCTCATTATTACATTATTTTTAGAATGAATGCATTAGTCTCTGATGTGCTCTGTTTAGTCTAATGTGGCTATGTTAGAGCTGGTGCTTGTCTTGTTAATGCACCCGGACACCCAAAATAGAGTGTCCTGACTGACTGAGATGGTAAAAGAATGAGAGTGAGGCAGTTGGAAAGGTGGCCTCAATAGTTTATTCCATCACCATCTCAAAGTCTTTAACGTTTTCAGACCACGGAGCCCTTGTTGGATACAGAGATCTGTACACATTGTATCAAATTTAGTGTTGAATTTTAAAGGGATAGTTCACCCCAAAATAAAATCATCATTTACTTACTTTCTTCTGTGGAACAGAAAGCCATACAATGAAAATCAGTGATATCCAATGTTGTTTGTACTCAACTGACTGAAAACATATCTTCCTTTGGTTTGGAACGATATGAAGGTGAGTGAATAATGGCAGAATTTAATTTGTTTTGGTGAATAACCTCCTTTATGGCTAGTATATAATAGCATGTATTAATATATTTACAAACTTTATGATACAGCTAAAGCCATTTAAATAATCAATATTGATGTACAGAGTCAGTACATTTTAATTGTACTACATTGTAATGTTGGTGAAACAAAGAAACATTACTTTAACTTCTTATTTTGACCTTTGGTTGAAGTGAACTTAAAGGGGTGGTAAAACACATTCTTTAAAAGGCTTGATTGTGTTTGTGGGGTGCACTGTAACGTGTTCATGCTTCGTTTTTAAAAAATTACATTAATTTTCATATACTTTTACCTTTATTCTACACTGCTCTGTCCCTCCTTGTAAAAACGGTCTGATGGTTTCCGGTTTGTATGAAGCCAGTCCCTCAAAAATACGCAATGGGCTCAGATTGGTTAGCTGGCCCAGTGTGTTGTGATTCGCTAGCCGCCTAGTGCACGTTTGTCGGAAACGTCATGCCCCTTACCTTTACCGGTAGACTGTGCTTTGGGTAGTATAGAAACAATGGTGTCAATAAAACCATATGAGCCCGAATCAGACCCAGAAAATTTTAGTGAAGATGATCAAGCAGAACCTGTTCAGTCCTCAAGACTAAAGACTACGGATCTATAGTGATCGCTACTGAATGGCACTGTTACTTTTGTATTTTTAGAACGATTATAGCCAAATATCTGTCGCAAGAACGAACACTAAACATTGGCTTTACTAGTAGCCAACTCAAACACAGAACCATGTTTAGCATGCATGTAGATAAACAATACATAAATACAATACAATACTACAATACTATACAATACTAATCAAAGAATAATTTACACTAATGAAGTGAAGTGAAGTGACGTGTGGCCAAGTATGGTGACCCATACTTGGAATTTGTGCTCTGCATTTAACCCATCCAAGTGCACACACACAGTAGTGAACACACACACAGCCGGAGCAGTGGGCAGCCATATTGCTGCGGCGCCCAGGGAGCAGTTGGGGGTTCGGTGCCTTGCTCAAGGGTCTCACCTCAGTCGTGGTATTGAGGGTTGAGGAGGGCGCTGGTTATTCACTCCCCCCACCGACAATTCCTGCCGGACCTGAGATTCGAACCCGCAACCTTCCGGTTACAAGTCCGACTCTCTAACCATTAGGCCACGACTGCCCTAATGCCAAGTTCGCTGTTGAGATTTTTAAAAAAGTTTGTAACTTTAGGTGTTTGTCGGATAACGTTAAGTATGAATAAGCATTTAAAAAAATTGGTTTGCAGAGCCAAACAGAGTTGTCATGTTTACTTACGTACAATTAACAATACAAACTATTACAGGAAAACACATAGACAAAAAATAAATCATACTTACAAGTTGTGGCCCATAAACAGCTTCTGTTTTTAAATCCATCTTTCAGGACAAGCCGTTGTGCGAATCCTTCATTGAACTCGCGAAGATTGTGGAAGCTTTCCTCCGTGAAATGTGCCGCGGGAGCCGCACGCGCCCATCTCACACTGGCAGTGTTTGTCTCGCACAGCTGAACCGCGGCTCGTGTATTGCAAATACAGACGAATATTGTCCATTATGTCACATTTTCCGGTCTTCTCCTCCGACCCCTGTCTGTCTCGTGCTTTGATTCATTATGGGCAGCATATATCTGCTGCAAATGCGACCTGTTCCCCTCTGTCTCATACACACATGCATATAACATGTTGTATGTTAAACGCACTGCAACGCACCCCCGTCCCTAGGATGGCTGAACAAAGTGGACCTGCAATCCGGATGAAAATAACAGCGTTTCGTCGGCATTGCGGCAACAACACTCCAGCCTACTAACTGGAGGAATGTAGTAAACATTCATCTTCACTAAAATTTTTTGGCTCTGATTCGGGCTCTAATTTAGTTGTCCCTACCGGCCGTTTGCTGTATTCCTTAGAAATTGATTTCTTTAAAAGCAAATATCTCCCTTTGCTTTAAACTTTGAACGTTGTAACTTTGCAGATGTTGTAACAGCAACATTACACACTAGCAGTTAGAAAAGTTAGAAAAGTGAAATTGTGGTTTACCACCCCTTTAAAGGGATAGTTCACCCAAAAATTAAAAATTCTGTCATCATTTACTCACCCTAGAGTTGTTCCAGACCTTTATACATTTATTTGTTCTGCTGTACACAAAGGAAGATATTTAGAAGAATTTTTGTAACCAAGCAGATATCGGCCCCCGTTGACTGCCATAGTATTTTCCCCCCCTACTATGGTAGTCAATGGGGCGCCGAGATCTGCTTGGTAATTGAAAACCATGATGATGTTCTGTTTCACTTTGTAGGATAGGGCATCTAAACCCTCCTTTAACATTATTAGACCTGCTCTCATAGAAATGTTTGTTGGTCATAATTCCTGCAAACGTGCCAGTCTAGATAAGTGATGTCAAGGCTCGGGGTAGAGAGTGTTATTTTTAGGGTGTCTGAGAGGTTTTGACTGTGATTGACAGCTCGTTGATGTGTGTTCCCACAGCTGAGGCAGCCACCGGTGAAGCGCTTGCGTCTGAGAGGGGACTGGTCAGACACGGGACCGCGTGCTCGGCCTGAGAGCGAGAGGGAGCGTGATGGTAAGATAAGAACATGCAGGCATGCCCTATCGGTGTCACAAATACTGAAGGCTGCATTTACTCTTGGCATTAACTTGGGATCACCGTGATCCAAACAAGCAGGTCGGAACATCCGTCAATCAGGACATTGTGCGTTTATATTTGTTCACATCAAGTGGCCTCTGTATTTGGATAACTGATTGGTTTTCTGTTTCCTACACAATATTTAAATTAGGTCTGGTATAGGTCTTTATCAGAGAGTGTAAAACAACTTTCGCTTTAGCCTCTATCAATGGCAGTGCCCATATAGCACAGGATTTTTGTGATTTATTCATCAATAAATCTCAAATAGGGTACTTATAAGTTTCCCAACATTAATATTTGTATGATGAAACAAAGAAAGTTGTTATTCTGATGCATTCCATGATTGAAAGGAGAGTGTGCAAACATTTATATAGGCTACTGTATGTGTAACATGCAGAAAACGTCAGAATTTGTATTGAAGAAATACAACAACACAATAAACAACACATCAAAGAGCATTAATTAGAACTAAACAAGGGTAGGCTATACAACAGATATGATTTATTGATAAACTACGAGTGAAACTGGTACAAATTAAACAATGTTTGCATTGCTTTCATTCACTTACTTTACTTTCTGATGTGATCTCCAGTCTTAGATTAAATTAACTGAAGTTCTTTAAATGAAGAAATATTTCCAAAGTTGATTATTCAAAAATAACTGGGTCGATAATGTTAAACAAGTCATATAATCCGGGTTTAAATCCGTGCAATGCATATATTGTAGGCAGAAATGGGAGATTATTTATAATTAACATGCTGAAACAATAAAAACATTAAAAATAAAATTCATAGTGTATTCCGATTATTCCTGTGGCAGTAAGTAACTTGAGCAGCGTGCAGCTCTTCCTTTAGATCTCACGACTGATTACATCAGCAGAGCTGACAATGACCTCATTCAGGTAATTTTGCATCATGTAAGTCTAAATAAACTGTTTTAAATATTGACGTTTAATGTCAAGTTGAAATAAGTTTAATTTCTTATCAAAACTGCGTCCGTCCATTCTTTTCCGACAGCCTTCAAGTTCAGAGAGAGTGGGCATGAATTTATATGATGTCCTCCTTTGAATGCTGATACATTGTTAGATTGCGTTTACATTACACTACACTACATTACACTGAGATCACAATGCGTCCTTACTACCTCTGGACCAAGGCACACTGATCGGATAACATTCCGATTAGAAACACGTTTACACTTGTCTTTTCAATGTGTATATGGACAACAGGTTGCATGTTAATGCCAAATGTAAACGCAGCCTAATTACGGATGGTACATATACACGGGCAAATAAACACAGAGAGCTCTTTTTACAAACATACTAATGGGGTGACTAATGCTTCAGATTAATGCACCAGGAATGGATCTTCAGATATGTGTTCTTATATCAGAAATCACAAATTGATGATTGATTCAGCTCTTGAGGCAAACATACATTTTTTTAGGGTTGGGAATTTGAACTAGCAAGGGTTGAAGTATTACATTTCTGTGTGTAATAATTTCGTAAGTCATCCCTCACCATATTTAATAGCTATAAGCCCCTTGCTGATGGCTTTTTGTGGTGATTTGTAGTTAAGCGTTGTAAATGACACCACTATAATCACCAAAAACCGTTTTAATAGTTTATCAAAATATCATAGTTAGTAAAATAGTGTTTTTATTTTCATTTCAGTTCTTTTTTTAATTTATAGCATTTTGGACTGACAGGCGTTGTATAAAGCAGCATATTTTATATGAGAATCAGCACATCCTAGTCACAGCCGCACTAAATCAATAATGAAGTTTATAAAACCCTGAAAAGTGTAACCAGTCCCGCTCCATGCTTGTATGCTTTTTGTAGTACTTTGTTGTAAAGTGCTTTAAATGACACCTCTGTAATCATCAAAAACAGAATTTATTTTTAAATATCATAGTTAATCCAAAATATTGTTATTGTGTTATTATTATTTTTATATTATATCATTTTTATTTTATTTTATTTTTTGAAATGTTACAGCCTTGAAGCCTCAAAACCATCGTTCGTTGCTAAAGAGTGTCTCAGAGCAGAAACTCCTCTGCTATTCCTGATTTACCACATCTCATTTGCACATCCACTTCATCTCCAGCTGTCTCCTCTATGAACAGCACTATTATCCGCACTGGCATTCTCCTCCATTATTTTTAACAGTCTGAAGCCCTCAGTCTCCAGTGTCTTTCAATACGTTTTTAATCTCTCTCAGTACCTCTGACTAAGAATATCAACAACACTGAGTCTGTCTAAGGGGAGCTTGTTAGCTTTTCACTGAGATTTAGTCCAAAGACTGCTTCACTTCACTACTTCCCAATGTATTACAGCGAGCTCTCGAAGCGAAGAGCAGGCTTCCAGTGCTTCTACTTCCTGTGAGTGGAAAGATTTGAGGTTTTGATCTGGTTTGATATTGATTATGAAGAGATATGTCGTCTTTGCAGGAGAGCAGAGTCCAAATGTATCGCTCATGCAGAGGATGTCGGACATGTTGTCACGCTGGTTCGAAGAGGCCAGCGAGGCCCAGAGCAGCAGAGCACGTCCGCAAACTCGACCAAGAGGTATAACAGCAATGCATTGAACTCTATGGAGACAATTTCAACTTCAATTCTATTTGTCAATTAACATTAACCACTGAATGGTGTGTTGAATCATGTGTCACAAAGGGTGTAAATTCTGTAATTAAACGTAACTTTACACTTAAAAGTTAAGCTTGAGGTTTGATGATTTGACTCCAGGTACAGCGGCTCGACCAGAGGGGCCATTTGCGACCTCAGTGACACAGAGTCAGGCACAGGGGCCTGCTGAGGTGTCAGCTGAAGGAGCGATGGTGGTGGAGACGCCTGCCCCTGATGCTCTTCTTACACCTGCTGTTCCTACTGCACCAGCAGAGCCTCTCCCCAAGTCTATCTCCTCCTCTTCCTCCTCGGGCTCCTCCTCCACTGTGACAGCTCCTCCCCCGTCTAGCTCATCCTCCATGGAGAGCGCTACATCCTCCCCTCTCCTCTCCTCTCCAGACACAGAGCAGAAGAGCCAGGGTGAGGTTACGCCCACTCCCTCGGCCACACCCACTCCCTCGGCCACACCCACTCCTTCAGCCACACCCACCCCATCTAGAGAGGCAGCTTTATCTGGTAAGATGGCACAATTGGCAAAACGGTTACTTTTTTACATTGCATTTATCATTTATCATATATTATGAGACAATGAGCATGTTTACATGCACATAAATTTCCATTTTAAAGTCTTTATTTTGATTTTATTTAGCTTTTATTCTGACATTTTCTATAGCTATTAAAATATTCCTACATATGGACAGTCAACAGTTTGGTGTCAGTAAGATTTTCTATTAAAAATTGACATTAAAGACATTTAAAATGTTACAAAAGATGTCTATTTCAATTAATTGCTAAACATTCTATTCATCATGGAATCGTTTAAAAAAAAAATTGATCATGGTTTCCACAAAAATTAAGAGTTATTTGTAATCATATTTCACAATACATTTTTTAGCCTTGGTGAGAATGAGACCTCTTTCAAAAGCACTAAAAATATACAGACCCCAAACTTTTAAACTGTGTTGTATATTGTTTTATGCTAATTTCTTTAATGCTTTGGCGGAAAAAAACACATGTGTTTCTTCGATGGTTTGATTTTTTTTTTTTTCATGCAGCTCCCTAAATTACTTTAGACTTTGGCATAATCAGAATTTTCTTGTGCATGTAAATGCAGTCATTGTATCTCTGCTCCATAAAGATGATGTGCTTATTATGAACTTTCTAGT
The DNA here is from genome assembly GCA_023566225.1 of Romanogobio albipinnatus. NCBI lineage: Eukaryota > Metazoa > Chordata > Actinopteri > Cypriniformes > Gobionidae > Romanogobio > Romanogobio albipinnatus. The sequence goes on from CM042243.1 coordinate 19,725,941, forward strand.
CAAATGAATCTCATTCAGTTGATACAATAGGTCCATTTATCAGCTTTCAATCATCCAACTCTTATGCATTTCCTTTTTGAAGGCCTTTGTGTTTACTGATTTGTTGTCCTCAGGTGGGGTTCTTTCTTGAACATTGAGTGCCGTTAGGGCCTGCATCAGCAATCACACAAACAGAAGCAGGATGAAACATGCAGTTGTTGCTTTTGCCTTCTTTTATTTATGGAATGATAAATGCTTCCTATTTGCCCATGGTATCATTGCAGGCATTTTGATGTGTGCGTTTCCATTCATGACCATAGAACATGTGTGGACTTGTGAGTTTAAAGTACTTTTTTTTTAGCGGCGGGTGATGAAACCCTGCAGTCTTTTCTGTCATCAGTCAGCCTACAGCTTCAATCTTTAATTTGCGCTTTTTCCCATCATTCCTCCTTATCTATGATTTGCCTCTCTTCTTTTTCCCCATCCCATCAATTTTCCCATCCTGCTCTTCTCTCTCTCTCCCTCTGATCCCACATTGTCAGAATATGGTCCTCACCGGCTGCCGGTAAGTTTAGTGTGTAGACGTTTGCAGAGACTGCTTCTCTTGTCCGACCCCCCTGGACAAGGCAGACGAACAATCCCTTCTATACCCGTGACCTCCAGACCAGAGAGTTCAGCCCAACAGGCTGCTGCTGCTGCTGCTGCTTCTGAAGCAGGCCCTCCTGCAGGTTACCATCCCCTCATAGCCTGCATCCCCGCTCTCCTTTAACCTCCTGACCCCTCTGGCTGCCTGTCTCATGGCTTTCCTGATTTGTTGCTGCACCTCTGGCTATCGAGTGTGTTCCTCTTCCTCTGCCACACTGGCGCGCACCCATCTAACTGCTGGTCATTCGCACTTACATTCACCAACAGCAGAGCTGTTCAAAACAAAGTAACATCTTTAAGCATCACAGATGCACACCCAATGCAAAAACTGCCCCTTTGTTTTGCCCCAAATCTTATACAGGATCACAACCACCGGAGACATTTGGAGGTGGTTTTGATTTGTAAGACATTTTGATTTGTAATGCTAAGTGTTCAAAAGTTTGGGGTTGGTTCGATTTTTCACCCCCCAAAAAATCAATTTATTTGATCAAAATGTAGTAAAAACTCTAATGTTGTGAAATATTATTGCAATTTAAAATAAATGTTTTCCATTTTTATATATTTTAAAATGTAATTTATTCCTGTGATGACAGCTGAATTTTCAGCATCATTACTCCAGTCTTTAGTATCACATGATCCTTCAGAATGCTGATTTGCTGCATTATCGATTATTTTTTTCAGGATACCTCGATTAATAGAAAATTATTTTTTTCGAAATTAAAATTTTTTTGTGACATTATAAATGTCTTTACTGTCATTTTTGATCAATTGAATGCATCCTTGCTGAATATTTGCAGCGCCTGTGTAGATAGTAGACAGTGAGGTAACTTGCTAGATTTTGAGCAGAGGTCAGATGTCAAACATATGTGTATGCCATCTGTTGATTAATTCATTTGGAATGCAACCACATTGGAATTGGTTGGTGCTATTTGGCTTTTTTTTTTTCTTAATTTGTTTTTCTCTAACTTAAACTTTCAACACTGATACACATTTATCTTGTTCTTTTTCTTCTTCTGCAATATTCCACAAAATACATCTCAATACCTCCAGTGATATGTGATGCATTACAGTTTTGCAGACAAATATGAAATAGTTAGAGGCAAACTGAACATATTTGTTGTCTATGAAGCCAGGCACTTCAGGAATTGTTTGTTTTATTTGATAGGCCTACTGTGCGCTATGTATTTTGTGGCATAAAGTATTGCGCTATTAGCTTAACAACATCCTGACACATCACATCTTGCTATTCACAAACCTATAACAAAAATGAACGACTTCTGGTTGCTTTGTAGCTGCAAGTCACTTAGTTCAAGTGTGAACGTAGGTCTGGCATCTGAATAAACTTTTCTGCCACCATCATCCTCAACCCCTGAACTACGGATTGCTGTGTGACTTGTTTATTCTGCTTGAAAGTGAATACTGCATTAAAGAAGGCTGTGCATCAGTTTGTTCTTTATAAACTGTGCTCCTTTGTTTGCTCATCTCCTGGATGCTATTTCAAGTTTATGGAACAACCTACCCAATCTTTAACCCTTGGCTTTGTGTCTTTAACTCAGAATTAAGCCTCTTAGACTCCTCTTTACAGAGTTTGTGGCTTTTGAGTTTGTTGTGGGAAGGTTTTTTTTTTTTTTTTTTAATCCTGCCTGCGCTGCAGTGTTTCCTGAGGATTTAGGTCTGCACTTGTGTGTTTGTACTGGCTCTGTTGTTGTTTCAGTTTTTCAGTACGTCTTATTTTTGTTTCAGATTCTCCCTCATCTGTGGTAAACAAACAGCTCGGATCCATGACTCTGGATGAGGAGCAGGGTGCGTCCTTTCCTCTTTTTCCTTCCCTTTTCTTGATTTTTTTCTTTCACTCCCTTGCGCCTGAGCTCCCTGTGCATCTGTGATTGGAGCTGTCTTTGTTCTCAATCATCTTAAGAAGACTCTCCAGATATGCCTTTCTGTGAACAGAGAAACTTCAGAAAGATACAGAGGCTTTCTGTAAAGCATCATCAGTTAATGGACTTACGCTTAAGTCAATAATTCTCACGATTGTCTTTTTCTCCCCTTCTTTGGGGCCAAGTTCATGTAAATCTCATCTTTCAAATAATGTCCTGTACAGAGGGACACATGATTATTTGTTTCTCACTCTTTAGTTGATGAGTGCACCCTCTGTGGGAATGATGTGGGCTTGCAACATCAGAATTTATCTTAAAGGAGTCATATCACGAGATTTTCTTTTTTGTGCTATAAAAACATTCTTGAAATCCCAGAATTACAGAACTTCCTTCCTGGTTTAAAATAGTATTTGTTGAAACTCAGCTAGAAAAAATGCCTTGTTCTGAAATGTCATATTAACAATATTATTTACACTGCCATTCAAAAGTTTGGGGTCTGTAAGATTTTCTGTAATGTTTTTGAAAGAAGTCTCTTATGCTCATTATTTGCTTGCAAATGCTTGCATTTATTTGATTGTAAAAACGGTAATGTTGTGAAATAATATTACAATTCAAAATATGAATATAATTTAAGATATAATTCATTACTGTGATGGCAAAGCTGAATTTTCAGCATCATTACTCCAGTCTTCAGTGTCACATGATCCTTCAGAATCATGGTTTGGTTTTAAATGATCTTTGGTTTAATAAAAAGTTCAAAAGCATTTATTTTAAATATAAATCTTTTATAACATAAATGTATTTACTGACATTTGATCAATTTAATACATTATTACTGAATAAAAGTGGTAATTTCTCAAAACGCACACAAACTTTTGAATAGTAGTGTACGTCAACAACACCCATGCAATGGTGCAGGCCTGTTGGTGAAGTAATAAGGTTTTTGCATTTCTTTGTTGTTTTTCAATTATAATATTTTGAATTATATTTATTTATTGTCCTTGACTAACGTTTATAAATGGAACAAAAAAAAAGATTGAAATTATTAAAAAATATTGTATGATAGGACTCCTTTAAAATGATCTTGTTATTCTGCTTTGGAATATGGAATGTTTCCTAGGAACTGAGGAAACAGATTTTTGGAGATATTTCCTCTTTATGGCAGACCTCTTTACTCCTTGTCCAAACTGGTGTCTGCACACATTCCCCTTCAGAACGAGATGCTCAAAAAAAGCTTAAACTTCTTTGCTTACTTTCACTTTCATTGTACTAAATAAATCTCTTTGCTTTGAGTTAACTGCTTGCAGTTGTTGAACTTTAACAAACTCTAATCTAATTCTTTAGAGCATGAAGTCTATGTATGCAGCTCACTTTCCCCACATATATTTGTATATATGTGTACTACAGGTTTGCAGCAAAGACAAATCCATTTTTTTGAGACTCCGCTAGATATCCACACGATACAAAACAAACAGTGAAATTTCACACGATTCTCAGTAGCACAGCTAAAATAAAAATGCTGTTACTATCCTTTATTTAAAATGTTAAACATTCATGTAAATATTAACAAATAACAAAATTCTCAATGAAATCTGGGCATCTGAAGCTGCCACCTGTGTGTAGTGAATTATGCTGTTTCTCAGTATTACCGAAACTTGTACCACTGGGGCTGTATTTTTGACTGCTACTCACAAACTCACTGCATCATTAGCTGTAGTTATAACGAATGTAGCTCACTTTCTGAAAGATCAGTTTTACATCCCTTGTGTTTCCTCTGTCTTCTTTCCAGGAGGTGCAGAAGCAGCAGGACATGTAATCAGTGATCAGACTACAGGTATCAGTAAAGCTTCCCCAGAGACTACAGAAACCGTGCCATCCACATCAACGCCTTCACTTGGCACCAGCTCTGGCAACAGCAGTGGAAGCGGCAGCACTCCTCCTGGGCCTGGGCGGACAGGCACGGCAGAACCGGTCCTTAGTCTGCATTACAGCACTGAGGGCACCACCACTAGCACCATCAAACTGGACTTCACAGATGAGTGGTGAGCGGCCAGAGAATCAGCCTTGACCTCTGGGGAAAAAAAAGTGTATATATTTATAAAAAAAAAAAAAAAATAGTGTACCAAAAAGTAATGCCAAGACATGTCTTTCTGTTAAATTCAACTTTCACTGAATTAAAGGGGCTATATGCGTTTTTCTGAAAATTAAACTCGCGACTGACACCTGTGGCCAAAAAACAGAACTGCTCTTATTTTCTGCTAGCTCTCGCAGCGGTGGTGACGTCACATCCGCAGACAGCGCGGGAAAAAACGACCCGCCAGAAAATAGAAAAATAGGATACAGGCTTATAGGTGCACCCACTGTGAGCAGACAAGGTGTCAGTATGCTCATCAGGAGATGTTTGAGTCATAAATGGTAAAATAAAAAGGCTATTGTTACGTTTATTTTGGGGGAAAAGTTGCATATAGCCCCTTTAACTCATTGAGTCTGCAAGAGTGGTTACTGAATCAACATGTGACTCATCTATTGAAGTACATGTCATTACTTTCACTCATATTCTCAATTAAGATTTGTGTACTTGCAAACATTTGTATCTGTTCATGCATTACTGAGAATTGATACAGTGTTTTTATTGTTAACTAAAATTAAGACTATTAAGAACTGTTTTGCTAATTTAAATAAAGAGGAAATAAAATAAAACGGATATTAGATTGAAAAAAACCTTAACAATCTAAAAAGTGAAAATAAGAAATGTCTTGGCAACTAACTGAAATAAAAGAAGCTGAAGTACTAAAATTACTATAACATAAACATAATAACATTACTAAAATAAAAATACAATACAATAAAATAAAATAAATAGTTATTTAAAACTATAAAAAAAAATGTTTTTGTTCATTGAAATAAATGTGAAATAAAATAAAATAAATTTGAAACCAGTTGAAAGTATTAAAATTACTAAACCTAATAAAAATGACAAAAGCACATGACAAAATTACTGAAACATAAAAATTCTAATGAAAATTTAAAAATATAAAAATAAAAGCTAATTCAAAATGTTAATAAATACTATAATAGTATATAAATAATACTTGCCACATGTCAAATATTTGCTTATAAAACCAGTTCACAAAGACCTGCTTTTGTTAATTTTCAATTATGTCATTTTTAAGAATAGTTTCTTTGTAAGAACAGATGACTAACTTTTGTCGGTGTCTGTGCACAGGAGCAGTCCGGCGTCCAGTGCCAAAGGCAGCAGTGGAGGACATAAGCCTGGGGAGGTGGTTGAGAGCCAGACCAAAGAGGAGCCCGCGGGACAAACCTCAGAGCAGAGTGAGTCAACAACCACATGCCCAATGCTACAGAAGTTGTTTAGGTTGTGTGGCTCATCTTAACTTCTCTGTCACACAACCAGGGTCAAGCCCACCCTCAGAAAGTCAACCCACACCGGACGGGGCGCAAACTGCAGACAGTGGCAATGAAAAGCCCTCCATCAGTTCTCAAAACAGCACGCCACCAGCGGCACCACCAGAGGGCCTGTCTACTGAAGACACAGCTCGTCCCAGCGCACCCTGTCCCTCGGAGGAGCTCCAGGCTGCTGGTTCAGAGGACTGCAGGAGGAGCGAGACCGCAGGAACGGGCGGTCAGGGTTCGACTCAACCCTCCCGAAATAATCAGGACTCTGATGACAGCGATGACGACCCCATCCTTATCCCTTCAGCCAGGTACAGAGGAGGTCAGGGACAGAGGTATGGACTCTCGTCATGTCAAGATGTATTATGACGCAAATCATCTCGTGTGTAGGCAAATGTTATGACAGACGGGAAGTCCCATAAAACATGAGCATGTTTGTGTTAAACAGTGTTTATCTTTTGGACAGTCGTAAGTAAAACTCTACTCTTCTCATTAGATTTAATTTCAGAGGATCAGCTGTAGGTGATAGGATGATAAGGTACTGTGATGTTTCTAAGATGGCCGCTAATATAATCTAATTGCAAGGAGTGCAGAATTGGTGTATTTTTCATTAACCAGACATTTATTTTGTGTGGCTGTGTAAAATATGTTATTCACTATATAATGTATGTAATGTAGTATTTCCTATTAACTTTATTTCTGCCTGAGACTGTACAAAATGTGTCAGTAATGGCCCATTGGTTAGTTACTAACCAAGCATAATTCATTTCATGCATGAATTTATAAGTTACCTTAGGTATAATTGTTTGGAATTCAAAAACTGCATTCAGATTTCGACAAAAACAAGCAAAAAATGTAACCAAAGCTGTATGTATTTGATCAAAAATACAGTAAAAACACTAATATTGTGAAATATTATTAACATTCAAAATAACAGTTTTCTATTTTAATACATTTTAAAATGTAATTTATTCCTGTGATGGCAAAGCTGAATTTTCACTAGCCATTACTCCAGTCTTCAGTCACATGATCCTTCAGAAATCTTTTTTTAATATGCCAAATTGTTGCTCAAGAAACATTTCTTCTTGTTATCAATGTTGAAAACAGTTGTGCGACAAGTTCAATGGTAGTGTACATGTTTTCCACAGTTTCCAAAAAAAAAAAACCCTGTGTACTTCCACAGCTCGATACAAACAAAGTTGATTTAACTCCAAAAATGTTCTCTTAAAGAGACATTAACCAAAATGTATATCCATTGAAAACACATTTTTAGTCATAGAAGTTAATACTGTTGTTGTTGTTATTATTATTATTAGATCATGATATGGGTGAATGATAAAATGGGCCATAGTGTAAAGGACAGATTTGAGCTATTTCTAGTGACCAGGATATAGAAAAAACACTTGAGGACTGACCCAGAACCTCCCACAACACCCTAGCATCATGTCGAGTTTTGCACGGTCAAGCAACCCTTATATTTTCTGCAGAAAATGTAGAAATCTATTCTGATAAAATAGTGTCCCTCTTGTTCAATGCTGCAAGGCGTATCAAAACTGTTTAAGCTTGTGAAAATTTGACCATCCTGGACTAATATTGCATTGATATGCTATTGAGTTGTAGTGTGTTTTTGTGCATGGATACATTTCATGAGCGATATTCTATATGCTCAATCTTTCATAGACGCTCCGCCGCAGCACGCATCCAGGAGCTGTTCCGCAGGAGAAAGGAAAGGCGTGAGATGGAGGAGAGTGAGACTCAGAACATCAGGAGACCCTCTGTCAAGATGATGTACAAGGGCCACCGCAACTCCAGGACCATGGTACAATGGCAGTGTATTAGTGTCTGTCCACAGTCTGATGCATATTGTACACAAAAAGCACTTGCTTTTACTTTATTAGTTCTAGTACATAAACAATCATGTTTTGTAAAGAACCATTCACAGACATTTGGCTTTATTTACCTGGTTGTGCTTGTAGATTAAGGAGTCGTGTTTCTGGGGGAATAACTTTGTGATGAGCGGCTCGGATTGTGGCCACATCTTCATCTGGGACAGACACACAGGAGAGCACCTGATGCTACTGGAGGCCGACAACCATGTGGTCAACTGCCTTCAGCCCCACCCTTATGACCCCAGTGAGCAACAAAAAAAAGATAGATTGAGCAAGCCATTAAAGGCTTTATTTTAGATGATTTGGATAACATAATTTGGTTTGACATTGGGTTTTTTTGCAGTTCTTGCTTCATCTGGAATTGACTATGACATTAAGCTGTGGTCGCCTTTGGAACAGGCAGCATCATTTAACAGAGTCCTCGCTGATGAGGTATGGACAGTGTTTTCTGTTTGATTCTATGAATAAAGTTTTGATCCTTCAGACTTTGAAATGTGTATTTAAAGTGCATGCAGAAACACAGGCCTGTTGTTTGCGTTGAGATGTAATAGAAATCCCCAGTAGAGGGCACCAGAGCTCTTACCACTGTGGTTGTTTAAGCCTAAGGAACTGTGTCTGATTTATAGAGGCAGGCAAATCTATTAAATAGAGGCTTTTAAAGGCAGTTTTATTGGCATATCTATGCCTACAACTATAGGAGTAAAGTAGCCAATTATATAAATGTACATATGTAATCTGTTTCTGTGTTGTAGGTGATTGCTCGTAATGAGTTAATGCTGGAAGAGACGAGGAACACGATCACTGTCCCTGCTTCTTTCATGCTCCGAATGCTGGCATCATTAAATCACATCAGAACAGGTGAACTTCCTCCTGTTCCTTTTTGAATATCTTTTCATTTGATCCAAGTCACTTTCTCATATATTAATGTAGCAGATTTGTAGTGAGGTCCAAAGGCCTTTGGAGATTTTGAAAATGAAATAAAAAAAATTAAACAAAATAAGTTGAGCAAATTTGCAAGACATATTTAAAATTCTGCACTATTTCTAGGTCTTTAATCAACTATTTACAATACTGTTCAAGAGTTTGGAGATGGTAGGATTCTTACAGTCTTTTATGCTCACCAAGGCTGCATTTATTTGATCAAAAATACCATAAAACATTGCAAAAATACCATAAAACCAAATATTATTACAAATTAAAATAACGGTTTATATTTAATGTATTTTAAAATGTAATTTATTTCTGTGATGGGTGATGTCAAAGCTGAATTTTCAGCATCATTACTCCAGTCTTCAGTGTCACATGATCCTTCAGAAATCATTTTAATATGCTGGTTTGGTGCTCAGGAAACATTTCTGATTATGAACAAGATTTAAAACCTTGCTTAATATTTGTGTTTTCCAGGAACAGAAAGTTCAAAAGAACAGCTTTTTTTCTATCAATGTAAAAAAAAAAAAAAAAAAAAAAAAATTCAAGTCTTCCACTTTTGATCTATTTAATTCATCCTTGCTGAATAAATGTATTAATTTCTTTCAAATTTAAAAATCTTACTGACTCCAAACTTTTGAATGGTATTGTGTATTTTTCACACTGATTCACACCATTTGAATCACTCAAATCAAGCTGGAAAACATGATTATCAGCTTTTACATTTATGCATTTGGCAGACGCTTTTATCCAAAGCAACTTGCATTCAACACATTTTACATTTTATCAGTTGTTGCTTTCCCTGGGAATCGAACCCTGACCTTGGCATTGCTAGCGCCACGCTCTACTGTTTGAGCTACACGAAAGCTTTTACACAAGCTTGTGGAGTTCATGCAGCTTTAGTTCTGCTATCATTAATGCAAAAGACACCAAACATTGAGAATTTGTCTAATGATCTTTTTAAAGAAGTCTCATATAGCAATGATTTTTACACCTGCAGTGTTTGTCAGTGGACACTTGTACTACCATTTGTTTTTACAACCTTGAACGGGTGTTTTACTCACTAATCTATCTTCCTCTCCCCCCCTCTTTTTCTCAGACCGTGTGGAGGGTGACCGTTCGGAAGGCTCCGGACAAGAGAACGAGGATGAACAGTAGCTCTCCTGCTAAAAGTGAATGGTTTTTTGCTACAGTGCACTTGAGCATTTGAGATTTGTACAAGTTACAAAATAGAGTATTTCCTTATTAGTTCAGTTTTTGGCATTGTTATTTTTTAACGAGACTTTTCTAACTAATTACTCTATATGAGAGTAAACTGCGTCTGGGGAGTTCATGCAAACAAGGCGACATGTAAGAAATGAGAAGATGAGACTAGATGGCTGGTGCTTGAGAGTATTTAAGTGCAATATTAATTTGTTAAATCAGACGGTTGAGCTTTGAACTGTGTTAAGTGTGAAATCTTATTGTAGCCTCAAATGAAGAACTCAGATGTTTGTATACCATGAATTATGCATGTCAAACATGAGTTTGCTGAAAACATGTTCTCTTAGTCTCTAACAATGTTGTGTATTTTTTTTGTCATTACTGAATCTTGCGTTGCACAGGCATCTGCCTAACCCCAAGTACAGGTACTACTTGCAATATTTCATTAGCCAAAACACATTGTTACACTGCGAAATGTGTTTATGAAAGTTTATTAAAATGAGAACCCTTTTTGACTCGGTCTATACATACAACCCACTGCTGTCTAGCCAAATGGTTCTAGCATCAGTTAGCAGGTCGTGTTTCTCTCGCCTAACGGCACAGATGGCCTTTTGTTGTGGCAGCTGTTGGCTTGAGCATTCTGCTAAGTGACTAGTGATTGCTGGGAGAAGCTAAGATGAAAAATCTAGGATGTCATTCTATGCTATCCTCATTCAGCACTGTTAAGGAATGCAAGCCATCTTTTTAAATGTCTACAGATTTTCAAATTAAGTTCCAGTTCCTTTTCAAACAATGTACCAGAGGACAGTTTAAACATTAAATGTTTATTCAATGTTGATTCAAACAAAACATGACTGAAAGCTTGCGTACGCATAAAGAATTTAATAACACAGTACAAATCATAACTAAAAGCGTGCTGTGGATTTCAAACAAGTAATGCAGCTTTTTGGCAGTGCCACATTGACAAAAAAGCCTATTAATATTGGCATATAAATGACTGGCGCAATGCAAAAAAAGAAGATTCCACAGGAATGATTAATCCTTCTTATCGAACACATTTTCAGAGTATACTAACCGGAGTGAAAACACAAATGTGATCAGTCACTGATCAAACGTAAAATCTTCAAGTGCAATTTTGACTTCAGTAATAACACTGTAGACGTAGCAACTATATTGTTCTTGCTTTCTCACACAATTGCATTCAATCAAAGCATTTTAATAAGACTTTCCACCTAAGACAATGGATAAAATAATATGCATCTTAAGAGGTATTCTACCTTTAATTCTGTCCTTTACATGATTCTCCAATGACAATTCAAAGCCTTAAAAAAAACAAAAAAAAAACACTTCGTCTATGTCCGAAATTGCATACTCTCGAGTAGGTACTTATTTTGAATAAGTAATTACTTCATGACCGCCAAAAAAGTATGTAGTAATCTGGACGTACTACATTTGCCATGTTGTCATTATCATGTGACCTACCAGCATCAGTTACGTCGCTTCACTGCCATTCATAAATCCTCTCCCGTGGCCTCAAGGGATAGTAAAGTGTTCAGAATCTTGCCGGAAGAAGTAGGTCATCCAGGTACTCTTTTATGAGTACTGTAAAGTCTGACATACTTTTGTCACGTACTGTTTTTCAGGAAGTATGTGATTTTGGATGCAGCCTGAGTAAGGTTTAAGGGCCTAAAATTGTAATCAATATAACTCCAAGACATTTGGTATATTTTCTTTCAACCTTGTAGCACTTAAAATAATTAAATATATTAATAAACATGAACTTGAAAAGTTGAGAGAAGACGTTCTCTAGGATATTCATTCTTACAAACAGCCAGTACACAGTATAAAACAGAGTGGTTACAGTTTCCTTGTAAGAAAAGAGTAAACTTAATACATACAGTACCCAAAAGAGGCAAAATACCTGACAATATATGAGAGCTGTACATGATTTTGAACATAATTTATCCTGGTGAGTGACAGTAGGGCTTCTAGTACCTGATACCTTACAGGTACAGCCATCATTGTAGGTCTTTGGTCTCACCAAGGCAAGTAGCAGCAGTTGCTTCTAGAATAATCAAGTATAAGTTTGTTACCTAGTATGTAAATTACACACAAACCACTGTATATTTGTACAAATTTGCCAATGTGTGTTTGTTGAACGTTCTGTACCTTTAAAAGCTAAAGATTACAATGATTCTGGTTGTTTTAGAAGTTCACTGAGTTAAATAACTAAATGGAACTGTCACCTATTTTTTCCTCATGCTCCTCCTCCTCATCATCATCATCATCTTTAACTATTCCTTCATCGATGCTTTCCATTCTGAGTCTCTGTCCATCCAGGTAACGGGGAGCTCTCTGCGTGTTTCGTACCGTAAACAGACTTGTGGGAATTTGAGTCCATTCCCCAAAGAGTTGTAGCTTGGCATCATTTTCTATAGCCATAGCCAGAGAGGATGCAAAACTGTCCAAAGAGTTATGGATGTCTGCTGTCACTTGTTCTACTGAGGGGTCACCTTGAGAAAAATAAATGGAAGAAAGTTAAAATATTCGACACTTAGATGCTGCTTTGTTTAATTAGGTGTTTTCTGTCAGTTTGTAAAAAATCCCATTTATAGCAGTGACTTTTCAATGGAGGTTTATTGGGAAAGATGGAAAAGCATAAATGTGAAGTTTCTTCTGCATAAAAGATTGAGATGCAAGTTGTTTCAAATCTAACTTTTGTGGGGTGGGGTGACTACTGTTCTAGACAGTTAAACGAAGCATGCACAAACATTATTTTGTCTACATTTCCATAAATATAGTGTGAAAATGACCAATTTTAATGGATTAACCAGGCCATAACAGTTTAATGACTAGATATAAGTTTGCAAAGTGCTTTATATGTGTTTACTTGTGACTAATGAGATAAAGTCCTATGACTATATTTTCTAAGCGGTGTGCATGTAAACTTGCGCAAACAATACTGTTCAAAAGCTTGGGTCAATAAGATTTTTTTAAATAAAGTACTTTTATTCTGCAAGGATGCATTAAATTGATCAAAACTCTGAAAATACTTTACATGTTTATTTTTACACAATGCAAAAAAAAAATCAATCATGTTCTTTTGAACTTTGTATTAATTAAAGAATCCTGAAGAAATGTGTCAGTTTTCACAAAAATGATAAAAAATAAAAAAAACATTTGTATCATTGATAATGATAAGAAATGTTTCTTGAGCACCAAATCAGCACATTAGAATGCTTTCTGAAGGATCATGTGACACTGGAGCAATGATGTTAAATTCAAATTTGGCATCACAGGAAAAAAACTATATTTAAAATATCTTCAAAAATAGAAACCCATTATTTTTAGAACTGTTTTGCTGTATTTTCGATCAAATAAAATGCAGCCCTGGTGAGCATAAGAGACTTCTTTCATAACATTAAAAACACTCACTGACCCATTTAGTTAAACCCAACTGTATTGGTGCCAATTAAAATTTTCTTTACTACAAACATTCACAAGGATCCACTTACAGTGTACAAGTATTTGATACACTGCCGATTTTGCAGGTTTTCCTACTTACAAAGCAAGTAGAGGTCTGTAATTTTTATCATAGGTACACTTCAACTGTGAGACGAAATCTAAAACAAAAATCCAGAAAATCACATTGTATGATTTTTAAATAATTAATTTGCATTTTATTGCATGACAAGTATTTGATCACCTACCAACCAGAAAGAATTCCGGCTCTCACAGACCTGTTTTTCTTTAAGAAGCCCTCCTGTTTTCCACTCATTACCTGTATTAACTGCACCTGTTTGAACTGTATAAAAGACACCTGTCCACACACTCAATCAAACAGACTCCAACCTCTCCACAATGGCCAAGACCAGAGAGCTGTGTATGGACATCAGGGATAAAATTGTAGACCTGCACAAGGCTGGGATGGGCTACAGGACAATAGGCAAGCAGCTTGGTGAGAAGGCAACAAATGTTGGCGCAATTATTAGAAAATGGAAGAAGTTCAAGACGACGGTCAGTCTCCCTCAGTCTGGGGCACCATGCAAGATCTCATGAGGAAGGTGAGGGATCAGCCCAGAACTACACGGCAGGACCTTGTCTATGACCTGAAGAGAGCTTGGACCACAGTCTCAAAGAAAACCATTAGTAACACACTACGCCGTCATGGATTAAAATCCTGCAGCGCAGGCAAGGTCCCCCTGCTCAAGCCAGCACATGTCCAGGCCCGTCTGAAGTTTGCCAATGACCATCTGGATGATCCAGAGGAGGAATGGGAGAAGGTCATGTGGTCTGATGAGACAAAAATAGAGCTTTTTGGTCTAAACTCCACTCGCTGTGTTTGGAGGAAGAAGAAGGATGAGTACAACCCCAAGAACACCATCCCAACCGTGAAGCATGGAGGTGGAAACATCATTCTTTGGGGATGCTTTTCTGCAAAGGGAACAGGACAACTGCACCGTATTGAGGGGAGGATTATTGGGACCATGTATCACGAGATCTTGGCCAACAATCTCCTTCCCTCAGTAAGAGCATTGAAGATGGGTCGTGGCTGGGTCTTCCAGCATGACAACAACCCGAGACACAGCCAGGGCAACTAAGGAGTGGCTCCATAAGAAGCATCTCAAGGTCCTGGAGTGGCCTAGTCAGTCTCCAGACCTGAACCCAATAGAAAATCTTTGGAGGGAGCTGAAAGTCCGTATTGCCCAGCAACAGCCCCGAAACCTACAAGTCTGTATGGAGGAGTGGGCCAAAATCCCTGCTGCAGTGTGCAAACCTGGACAAGAACTACAGGAAACGTATGATCTCTGTAATTGCAAACAAAAGGTTTCTGTACCAAATATTAAGTTCTGCTCTTCTGATGTATCAAATACTTATGTCATGCAATAAAATGCTAATTAATTACTTAAAAATCATACAATGTGATTTTCTGGATTTTTGTTTTAGATTTGTCACTCACAGTTGAAGAGTACTACCTATGACAAAAATTACAGACTTTGTAAGTGGGCAAACCTGCAAAATCGCCAGTGTATCAAATACTTGTTCTCCCCACTGTATGTGTTTGGTTTTGTACTGGTGACAACTAACAAAGACATTTTTGCATTAGTCAGATTTAAAATAAGACCATGTTAGATACCTTTATGAATCTGATCCACTTGGTCCTCGAATGTGACAGAACTTCTTCTCTTATTGGCAGCACAGTGGGCTGAGTAGGAGTCCAACAGCATGACGTCTGTAGCTAGCGGGTAAATCACAGCAGGCATCTTTCAATCAAATATCAGTTTTAACACTGCTTACCACCACCCACCCACACCAGTCTGGACACTGTGGGAGAGCCGCTGAGCATCGCCGTCTGTCTGTTATGCGATACTCATGGGCTCTGTGTTTCCTCAAATGGCAAACCCTGATAACAGCAGTCTGCAAGCCAACAAACCACCAGAGCGCCGACTGCTCGTGCTGTGGGGGTTGCTGCTGTTTGTTTTTTTTGTACTCAGAGAGGTAAGGATGCCATATCATCAAAATTCATGCCTCGGAAAAAAACATTACTGGTATGCAACTTGAGACAAAACAAGGTAAGTGACATATTTTAAGATATGTCAGTGCAAGTTGCTTCAGTTAAAACCGCTTTCATGATCTTTGCAAACTTCTTTAAATACATAGTTTATTCAAGAATGAACAGTTTTGTCAATTTACTCATCCCTCATTTTAAAATCTTTCATGGAAAAGATTTTTCTTCTTCATTTTCCATTCATTGGACTTCAAAGATGACGGATGATGTGGAGCTCCAAAAAAGACTTGATAAAGTGTCCTAAAAGTAGTTTTTACCATTCATTTATTATTCAAGTCATCTAAAGCCATTTGATGTTGTATGACAAACAGACTGGAATTGAAGTTGCTATTCACTGAAAACCTAGCTTTCGAATCAGATTCGGTTTCAATATATTCAAAAGTGGTGTGAGGTATTGTGCTAGTTCTCTAATGTCTCTAATGTCTAACAAAAGTTGTAGCATGCCTTCTGGCTAAATGCAATATGTCAGTTCATGCAGAAGTGTGAATAAGATTCAAGAGCTACAGCAGAAGATTTTCAGTGAAGAGCAACATGAATTTTGGCCTGTTCCTCAGAAAATGTATCTAGTATGGCTTCAGAAGACTTGAAACACAGTCCATGGGTAGCACGGATTTAAAGCAATTGCCTCCATTAACTTTTATTTTATGAGAATGAGCACCCAGGACATTTTGCTAAATACCTTATTTTTTGTTCCACAGAAGAAAAGTAGTAGTCACATAGGTTTGGAACAACATGAGGGTGCATTAATTACGACAAAACTTTCATTTCAGGATGAACTATTCCTTTAACAGCTTTTTGACCCATGTGAGATAACTAGTAGAAGGTCTACCTGAGTCTTGTGTATAGCTGAAGCCAGTGTCTCCTGTGCTGCTGCCACGGCCCAGGAGCTGCCCACCACCAACTAACATGGCCGTCAGGTGAGGAGACATCCCCAGATCTGTTAAACAACAAAGACTCTCAGACATCCCATACAAACGCTAGGTTATGAAGAATCCCAGGAGACAGCAGCAGGCTCACCTGTTATCCGGTTAGAGATGCTAAAGAGACGAGAGGTCCGGTGTCGGATAACAAAAGACTCTCTGTAGTAGCGGTCGCCGTAGCACATGCCCAACAGCTCCTTACGTACGGTCTTGTTCCACAGCCCATAAATAAGCGGATGACACACGGCACTTGTAAAGGACAGCCAGGAGACTAGCGTCTCCATCTGTGGAGAAACACTGTATGTACCCCATAGTGCTTCGGTGCTGATAACTACCACATATGGGCCCCAAGTTGTCAGAAAAGTCCCCAGCACCACCAGAATGGTGACGAACGCCTTGCATTGGCTTCCAGAGTAGATCAGGCTCTTGCGGCTACCATTAGAAGAGGTTGACGTATTGGAGTTCTTGCGGCCGTTCTTCTGAGAGCTGGACTCCTCCTGAGCCACCACCACGCTACCGCAGTAAACCTTGCGAGCTTTGATGCGGGCCACTCGGAATATGATGCCATAGCAGACCAGCATGGCCACCAGTGGCAGAAGGCAGCACCAAGTAACCCAGAAGGCGGTGTAGCTGATCTCCTTGTGCCAAGCCACCGTGCAAGTCCACTTGAAGCGGTCAAACTCAAAAGCGGACCAACCAAAAAGTGGCGGAAGGCATCCAACCAGGGAGTGGAGCCACACGTAAACAATGGCGAGCACGGCTCGGTTTCCCGTGATTTTCATGGGGTAGATCATGGGATATAATACGGCATAGTACCTAGACATTGATATAAAACAGATACACTTCAATCAGTCCCTCATGAGATGCACATTACTAATCAAAGAAACAACAAGAGGGTCTTTCTCTAACTCTCTAACTGCCAGAAATATAGTATGGTCCTTAAGTTTCTCAGATGGGCACAAGGGTTTGTGTGTATTAATAGAGCTAAATAGGTCTGATGTTTTTCAATGTGTATATATGTGAATTCATAAAAACAGAGGAACTGTTCAAGCAAGACTAGACTTCAGTGTCACAGTGAACTGCAGAATTAAAGAATTAGGAAATACTACAGCAGTCAAAAAGCATGTTTTACCAAGAACTGTTCTTGAATTAACTTGAACTACAGATTTTATAATATTCAAGTATATTTTCTCATAGGTCAATAAGTAGTTTGGCATAAGCCGCATTTCCACCGCAGGAACTTTCCCCAGGAACTAGGAACTTTGGGGTGGTACTCTGTGTGTTTCGACCGCAGGAACCAGGGTCTAAATGAAGTTCCGGGTAAATATTTCCCCCTCCAAACGGCCCTGCTCGTGAGGTAGTACTTTTTCAAAGTTCTGGAACTTTCGGGGGTGGGACTTGGGCACTGAACATGCTGATTGGTTGAACTCACGCAGCATTTTATTTCAACCGGCATTTTTAAAAGTCTTGCAAGGTTCGTTCTGGTTTCATTAAATATCAGTCTTTCTCTTTCTGTCCGATGGCGCGTTGTCTCAGCAATCGCACGGTCAATGTCCGTAATAGCTGATAATAACATACGTTGTCTTATTTTAAATCTATATAGCTTTACGAGCTTTCATAATACGCTTTAGTATCAGTGCTCGTCTCTCTTCCGCCGTTTTGTTAATTACATATTTAGTAAACCAATACATAACAAGCAAAAGCAGTGCTGCTTGCATCTCCTCCATACTTGTTATTGTTGCAGACAGTATCGCACAAACATAATTACTGTCCGTCGCTGACTGGGAAGAAAAGCCGCGCACAGTCCCACATCTCTGGACTAATTTGCCTAATCTTCGCGGTACTTTAGACCGCAGTGGAAACACAGACAGTAGCAGGTCTGGGGGGAAAAAAGTTCCTGTAAAAAAAAGTTCCTGGTACAAATTGTTCCAGGTAATTTCGGTGGAAACTGGGCTATAAGCTTTTACTATTATTTCTTTGTAAAAAATGAAAAACTGCTCATTAATATTTAATACCAAATCTAACTAACACCAACATGCTGAAAAACAAACATAACACAGGAAATTATATCATAGAGAGGACCCTGCAAACCCTTGTGTCAAGGTCAAGTAATCTTTTAAAATACTAAATAATTTGAAATGTTTATGATGTGGAGTTTCATATTTTATATTTATGAATTATATTCATTTATATATTATATATTCAGTTATTATTTATAAAAAAAAAATAAAAAAAAACATTATATGCTGAGAAACATTTTTAAAATTTAAGGTTTTTGTTTTTGAAAGTAGTCTCAATCTCACCAAGGCTGCATTTATTTGAAAAAATACAGTAAAAACATTAATACTGTGAAATATTATTACTATTTAAATAAACTGGTTTCTGTTGTAATAAATTTTAAAATGTAATTTATTTAATTTATGGTAAAGCTGAATTTTTTATCAACCATTACTCCAGTCTTTAGTGTCACATGATATTTCAGAATTATTTGTTTAAAGGTGCCCTAGAATGATTTGAAACAACATTTGAAATTGTTCTCTGGTATCTACATAAAAGGTATATGGCTTATTTATCGTGTTGTCTCTAAGAAACTTTCAATTTAATCAGAAATTGTTTAGACAGTCAAGAAGTGGATAAAATCACTTA
Source organism: Romanogobio albipinnatus (assembly GCA_023566225.1). Classification (NCBI taxonomy): domain Eukaryota; kingdom Metazoa; phylum Chordata; class Actinopteri; order Cypriniformes; family Gobionidae; genus Romanogobio; species Romanogobio albipinnatus. The sequence goes on from CM042243.1 coordinate 19,745,010, forward strand.
CTGCTTGCAGGTATATGGTTGGAATTGCCCCTTTCTTCAGTGTCAGACGCTGAGCAAAGCCTATCAATTGATATTGTCCCAGGTTTGAAAAACTGTCCGTGGTGAAATGGGCTGAGCAAACTAACAACTTTGAAATAAATTGTTGCGGTATCCGATTATAAATAAAAATCAACCATGCCTGTTGACATGTTTTATCTGTGGGAATAGTATGAAACGTCTTCACATCCCCTGCACAGCCTGGAACATAACATTTGTTTCCATTATCTGCCATGTTCGCTATCCTCGCGTGACGCTTGTTTACCTGCAGAGATGATACGGCGGCGCAGTTTCGCCTGACAGTGAACATGCGCTTGCATATGCAAATGTTGGGGGCGTACATATTAATGATCCCGACGATTGCGTCACTGTTGGTGTTATGTTGAGATTCGCCTATTTTTCCGTGGTGTTTTTCACAAACGAGATTTACATATGAAGGAGGAGGCAATGGTGTTTGAGACTCACTGTATGTGATTTACATGTACTGAACTCTTGTTATTTAACTATGGCAAGGTTCATTAATTTTTCATTCTAGGGCACCTTTAATAAGCATATTAGAATTAATGTTAAACACAGTTGTGCTGCTTAATATTACTGTGGAAACTTTTCAAGATTATTTGAAAAGAAAGTTCAAAAGAACAGCATTTATTATAAATAGAACCTTTTTGTCATATTTATTGATTTCATAAATGTCTTTACTGTCTTTTTATCAATTTAATGTGCCTTTGCTAAATAAAAGTATTAGTTTCTCCTTTTGCACCTTTTTTTAATCTTACTTACCCCAAACTTTTGAATGGCAGTGTATCATGATAATAATAATAATAATAATAATATTTCATAGTATTACTGATTTTACTATATTTATCATTAAATAAATTCAACCTTGGTGAGATTAAGATACTACTTTCAAAAACATTAAAAAACCTTAATGTTTCCAAACATTAGACTGGTAGTGTATATGTATGTAATTATGTTTAAGAGATGTTGTAAAATGATGTAAAAAGATCTGTACACTCATATGTATAAGGTATAACAATGTGTAATTACTTTTTACTTGATAGTTACACCAAAAGGCATTTTTAGAGTCTATTTTCCTTGAAACCATATGCAAGTTTGGTCCCTTTCTTTAACATGAACACTTTTATTGACCCTTGTACACAAGGATTCCTCAAACTACATAATATGATGACACAACAACTGACCTGTCAATGGCAATGGCTCCCAGTGTAAGCATGCTAGATGAGCTGACAAGTAGATGGAGGAGTGCTGTAAAGTTGCACCACACCACCCCAAACATCCAATCCCGACGCACCGAGCTGGCCGCAACAAAGGGCAGCGTTAGTACAGACAGCAGCAAATTGGACAAAGTCAGGCTGAAGACAAACTTGTTACTGGGTGTCAGCAAATAGGGCTTCTTATATAGCGTAACCACAATGACCAGATTCCCCAAACATGCCAATATGGCTATGATGATGATAGAGACAGATTCCAAGACCACGAGCCCACCGTCGTCCAGGCCATTAGTGGAGTTGGCCACCGCTGTCCCATTCTTAGAGCTGTTCATTATGGGAGGCTGCTGGCTACCCAGGACTGGACAGACATGTTGACAAACTACAACAAATGAGAGAAAAAGCAGTCTGGTTAAAGCTGTCTGGAACTTGAGATATAATCTGGTGTGGAGGGTTTATTCAAGGGTGTACTGTGTAAAGCAAGCTGATTTTAATTGCACAAAACATTGTACAAATGTGGATTATGCACACTCACAATGTCACAATGTGCTGTTTGTTAAGAACGGAGCTGTGCTGTGAAGAATTCAGTGACCATTTGATCTCAGATTTTAAGTATAAATAAGACTCCTACCCATTTTGAATCACAGGATGTGAATGAAACATAAGTCAACTATATGTACACAAAATATGAAACTTTTACATCAGGTTAGCAGGCAGGCGTACTGCAGACAGCTGACTAAAAATAACAGGTTTACAATAATTAGATTTAAGATAATCAGAAATCATTATACAACTGAGCTGTGCAGAATTCAGAAAGCATCACATTTATTCAACTATATGCACACAATATTGCATATTTTGTACTATTATGTACATAATATATGCAGGTTTTACATATATTTAAGCTTTACATAAGGTTACTGTAGACGGCAGTAGTACGTTTACAAAACTGAGATTTAAGATGATCAGAAATTATTATATAAAACTAATGACTACGACAACACCAAATAAACAAAAAAATTGTTGGACACACTGCTCATGACTGCATTTGATAACAAAATATCAAACCATAAAATATATTATATGTTTAAGTTGTTTACAGTTTAAGTGTGACTTAAGTATCTTAATGCGTTTGGGGCCAGTGTATGTAGATCTGTCTGCCTCTGTCTGTCATGCCTATTCAATAAATCGTTCACCATGATGCCCATTCAATGAACAACCACAGCACAGCAATGTGATCAGCTAGCGGAGAGTGAAGCGCAAGCAGATTACACAAAAATGTGCTCATGATTCTTTAGATTCAAAATGCATAGTTTATCCCAAATTTAATTATAGATGCATGGATAACGTACCAGCTCCCCAGGCCAGGCGATATCCCGCTATAGTGCAATGTTGGTAACTTTCTCCGGGTGGCTTTGTTAGTGAGCCGCGACTAACTTTAATCCAAAAACGTTATCGCCTCCTGCAAGATGCTGGGGTTTCTCACGCACTCGCGGAACAAAAACGCGTTTTGAAAACACATGCTCGAAGTTTCACCGCAGTTTCAAAGTATCAGACGATGTTCAGGGATGTTAATTTGTTGCGGCTGCTGCGGTCGGCGACGGTGGCGAATAAAGAGGCGCCGCTGACGTCACAATGGCGTCGGAAACCCTCGCCTTGAAAACTTCCCTCCATCTCTACGGCAGGCAGTCCAGAGGGTCTCCATTCACCGACTACACAATCTGCTCTGCTGTGTTCTCATGGGGTATATAATACCTACACTACAAATTAATTTGCTCAATCGGCTTAAGCCCCTGATCTTTTTGAAGAGTCACTCACGTTATAAACGTCAAATAAAACAAATTTTAATAATGTCTGTTCATCACTAGAACATCTAACCATGTTAAAACCAACAGAACAGTGGCCTGTTGCACAAAACAAGTTGGGCAAACTCTGGGTTACAGAGTAAGTTTTGGGTTAACAAATCCTGGGTTAATTAGGGTTAATATGTTTCATGACGCTGGTTATCAACTTTCTCTCTCAACCCAGGTTTAACTTCAACGATTGATCATCATGCGCGTGCACATAAAAGCCACACCTTCTCCGCTATCAGCCAATAGCATTCAACATGGTGGAAGAGCAAGAATTAATAATGAGGAATTATGATGACTTTAAAGGGTTAGTTCACCCAAAAATGAAAATTCTGTCAGTAATTACTCACCCTCATGTTGTTCCAACCATGTAAGACCTTCGTTCATCTTCGGAACATAATTTAGTATATTTTTGATGAAATCTGAGAGCTGTCTCACTCCTCCATAGGCTTTCAGAGGGACTGAAACTTGATGGCCCAGAATAGTAAGTAAAAACGTCATTTAAGGAGTCCAAATGACTACAGTGGCTCTGTATTAAGTCTATCATGCGACGAAAATACTTTTTGAGCGGAAAAACAACAAAAATAACGACTTTATCACACTATTTATCCCACTATATACTCTCGTCAGAGGCTCAAATTGAACAATAATAGTGGGATAAAGTCGTTATTTTTGTTGTTTTTCCGCTCAAAAAGTATTTCCGTCGCATGATAGACTTAATACAGAGCCACTGTAGTCATTTGGACTCCTTAAATGACGTTTTTACTTACTATTCTGGGCCATCAAGTTTCAGTCCCTCTGAAAGCCTATGGAGGAGTGAGACAGCTCTCAGATTTCATCAAAAATATACTAAATTATGTTCCGAAGATGAACGAAGGTCTTACATGGTTGGAACAACATGAGGGTGAGTAATTACTGACTTTATTTTCAATTTTGGGTGAACTAACCCTTTAAGTCCATTTTAACAGCAAAAAGCAACACAGTTGCAACGGCCAAAGCTCGGGAGAATTGCTGGCAGAAAATAGCTGATAGCATAAACGCGTAAGTTTTTACACATTGATTTTTATAGGTTCACAACGAGGATAAAACCGATTGAAAACTCATAGCATAAACATATTGCATATAATTTAACTTGTACTGCAATCACTTTCAAATTACTGTAGTGCGGTGTATCCCTCTACCCCTCCCCCCTGACTCGAGGTTGCCAGATAGGCTGCAGGATCCAGCGGGAACGTAGGCTGCTACACGGAGCTTTCAATGGCAAGTGACGAGTCGTACACAGTACGTTTTTTTTTCTTTCCTTTTCCTTTGTTCGACTGTCGTGAATATTTGAAATGTCCATTTACATTAAGTACAAGTTAGCCAAACATAGATGAACCTTACCTGTCCAGGAGAAAATTAGCAACGTTGGCGTCAGTCTTCAAATTCTTCTCCGTTTTCAGCCGTCTCCATCTTTCAAAGGCATCTCCTATACAAATCCTTGTTTTATTTCGGACACTGTCACAACGTTTTTCTGATTCATATCGAGGTCGTTTAGGTTTCGTAAAGTGAGACATTGTTTATCCAAAAAGTTTGTAGCTGCAGCTGTGGTAACTAGCAGAGCTGGCAACCCGAATGCAGAAACACTACTGACTTCGTGATTGGTAGATAGGTGGAGGGCGGCGCTTCAGGCATGACACAACATGTCAACATCAACATCAGTTGAGGGCTACAACTTCAATTTTAAAATGACAATATCTTGGCCGGACAACTGTTGTCAGTGATATAAGGATTTGAAATTAACATGATTTCTTAATGTATATTGACATATTAGGGCCATTTTATGATTAATTGAAATACATTTCTTACATACAGTTCCTTTAATGTGAAATTAGTGTACTTAAATAATTACTTAGTGGTTAATAAAATGTATGTAAAACATGTTTTTACTTTTTAATAGTGATTTTAACTATTTATTTTATACTTAGATGCAACCCAAACTGCAAAAGGTCTTGGCAGCAGATAAAAATGAAATACAAAAACATTGTTCAAAGTGGTGAGTAATTGCAATGTGGTTTTTAATGTTCTTGTGTTCATGTTATAATAGTGTATTCTATGTAGCCAAGAAGAAAAAGTGTGAAAGTAAGAAAACGGGGCGAGGGCCACCTCCTCAAAAATACACGTCTGCAAAGGAACTGGCCCTGTCCAGTAACCAGGGTCGACCCATCATGGATGGCATCGATGGGAGTGCATCCTCGGATCCAGGTGCTGGCTCTTCCAAACGGGATACATTTATACAGGGTAGGTGTACATACATTTTGGTATTAGGGTTAGTTTTTTATTATTATTATTATTATTATTATTAGCTGTAAATTGCAAGCACTGACTTTGTGTTTTTCAGCTGGGGGAAGTTCAGTTACCTTGTTGGAGCCAGCACACCCACCTACAGGGTCTCATACAGAGGTAGTACCCAGGACAGAACATACCATGAGAACATGCTATTGCCATGCTAAATATGTATTTATTTCATTGCTTTATTTGGTTAACAGGGTGAAGCTTGTGAGGACACCATATCTGTGTGCTCTGAGACCGCTGCGGAGGTAAATGTGCTTTGTTTAAACATCTTTTAATGAGGAAAAAGTTTCTAATGTCTATTGTATTATAGGATTATACACAACTGCATCCTCTTAATGAGGCCTCTTCTTCACACTTCCCCGGCCAGAGAAAAAGGGTAATGCATCTTTCTGTATAAAGTTACAACTGTATACAATAAAGTCGTGACCAGTCTGTTACTTTAGCAGGAAACAGACACTGTCAGAGCCCTCTATAAGAGAAATTTGGAGCTGGGTTATGACATCAAATTACTGGAAAAAAAGAAGCTGAAACTACAGATTGAGTAGTTGGAATACCGGAAGATGGTATGTGAAGCAATAGTTGTGAATTAAAAGACTTTAAGAATGCACTAACTTTTTTTTCTTTCTTTTTTAAGCAACGTGAAAATCAATAAAACGATTTTACTCCCAAATTTGTACTGTACTTTTATTAGAAATCAATTGAAATACTGTGCTGTTATTGCATCTCTCAGTGCTCTGCCAGATGGAAAGTCCAATGTAATGGGGTCAGTTTCATCAGGGGGGAGTTGGTGGTTTGGTGGTGGCACTTTCTCTTTTCTTATAGTGGCTATATTGTGCAGCATTGCACATGCAGCCACTATCTGGGATGCTCTCTGTGGTGATCTTCTCGGGCCACGTAGACAATTAAATCGTGCCTTCAGAATACCAAAGGTATTCTCAATTCTGACCCTGGTTTTGCTGTGGGCCACATTCAATTGCTGCTGGGGCCTTGTGTCAGGGTCAGGGTAGGGGGTCAATAAATATCGCTGACAAGCATAACCCCTGTCTCCAACCAACAAGCCATCAAACATCCCTGTCAAGAAGCATAAAATAAATGATTCATTCAAAAGTCACCTTAAAACTCAGCTCTTCCGTGAGCACTTAACCTCATAAAAAAAAAAAAAAATCCTCTTTCTCTTTCTTCTTCCCTCCCCTAGCCTGTGCTACACTGAGCAATGTACACGGTCTCAGGATCTCAGGCTCTTATTGCGCTTCTCGACTCTTCATGACCTATCGCTTCATGTTCTCCCAAGTTGTAAGTCGCTTTGGATAAAAGCGTCTGCTAAATGCATAAATGTAAATGATATAAGTAAATGCAATAGTTCCATTTTAAGTATTTGTGACTCTCTCCCCTCCCCTCTCTTTATACCTTCCTCAAAGCGCTGACCTAACCCAGATTCCCGAAAAATTCTGGAGTCATGTACCGAGCCAGGCCATCTAGCATCCAAACTTGTGATCAAGTATTGATTGTCACAAGTCATCTGCAATTAACAGGCATGTCAGTATAACAGATGTATGTCCATAGGTTAAAAATCATATCAGATTTGATAAGAGTCTAAGCCGTTAAAGAGAAATGAGAAGGCATCTCGGACTGTACCTGGACATTGAGGGAGTGAATAGATTTTCTGTTCACAAAATCAGCCTCATGCTCACCTAGGGCTGCAGAAATTGCAATATGTGTGCAATCTATTGCACCAATGACCCTAGGAAATCCTTTTCAAAAACATTGGTTATGTAACTTTAAAGTCTTTAACATAAGATGAATCGTAATAGGTAAGCAGCATTTGAAATGATCTTACCAGCTATTCTGTAAAACCCATCTTTAATAGCCAGCGTCTCTAAGTGGCCAGGAAAAACAATGAATACATCAATGTATTCCTGCAATGACCACTTTCCGTATTGCTCTACAGGCGGTGTGTTTGCTTATATTTTCAGCATCACCCACTGTATGCAAATATGTACCACTAGCAAAGAACCGCAAAGCAATAGCCTACATATAAGTTGCGGTACATTAAGCGCGTGGCTTCGGCGTGTTATATTTTTAATGTTAGGGGATTATGCCTATCCCTAAAAGTTATTTCCCGACGAAGTGCCCTTCTTATTATCTGCGCTCCGATCTCCACAGGGTTTTTCAAAAACGGTGACGCTACAAACTCTAAAGAGTTGACTGTGATGTGTCAGATTTATGTCACTTTACTCACTGCTGATTGATCCAGTTTGGGTTTGTGATCTCTAACCCAGAATAAAACCTGCTCTCGAGCCGTGTAGTGTAAGTTACCATGGTCCATGGCAATGAACACCGCTAAAAACCAATCCACCTTCATAAGCCCCAAAAACCAGAGTTTGCTCAAACTAACCAAACTTACCTGGGTTAAAACCTAAACCGGATTTGTGCAACAGGCCACAGCTATGCTTATAACAACAACAAAACAATCTAGTACCGTGGTTCTCAAACTTTTTATAGGTACCACCTCAGAAAATATTTTGTTCTCCACGTAGGCTACCACCATAATGACCAAGATTAAAATACAATAGCGTGGTAGGCAAAACTATTCAGCTACATCTCTGCACAGTTCAAAAACGAGGCCGTTTATTCCTAATAAGAATATGTATTGTTGTCAACCACTTTAACATTGTAAATATACAGTTTGTACATTAACACTGCACTGTGCTTACATACAGGTAAATAAAATAATTAAATAATGATTAAATTAAAATGTGTTGTACCTAAAAGTTAAATTAAAACTATACTGTACTTAAATGTAAAAAAAAAAAAAAGTATTTCGTTTTAACATTACTTTATTTTTTGATTCCTCTGCGTACCACTAGAGGCAGCCTGAGTACCACTAGTGGTACTCGTCTCGTACCACACTTTGAGAACCACTGATCTAGTAGGATAAGACTAGTAAATGTAACTGTATTGTCAAGTAAAGTAATCTGTCTATCTATATTATTAAGTTATCTATCTATATTTGATGTCAACAAAACCCTAAATAGCCTAAATAAAAATATTTTATATATATGTATGTAAATAAATAAAATTATAGGGCGAAATGACAGGAATTGTGAAGTTAGTGAATACAACTAATTCAATAATTTAAGTAATCTTGTGGCCCCCTGACATTCTGCGTACAAGCTAAATGCATGACTAACACAAATATAATCAAAATATTTTATAGTTATATTTTAGTCAGAAATCTGAAAATGAATTTAGTTCCATGTTGAAATATTGTGGCTGTTTATGAGAGAAACAACTCTTGACAGTTCAGTGATTTATGGTTAAAGCGGATTCTTTTGACCGAGACCACCAAGGCATGTTGCATTCACTTACTGGTAGGTGCTTTTCATATAATTAGAATATCATCAAAAAGTTGATTTATTTCACTAATTCCATTCAAAAAGTGAAACTTGTATATTATATTCATTCATTATACACAGACTGATATATTTCAAATGTTTATTTCTTTTAATTTTGATGATTACAACTGACAACTAAGGAAAATCCCAAATTCAGTATCTCAGAAAATTAGAATATTGTGAAAAGGTTCAATATTGAAGACAACTTGTGCCACACTCTACTCAGCTAATTAACTCAAAAACACCTGCAAAGGCCTTTAAATGGTCTCTCAGTCTAGTTCTGTAGGCTAAAAAAAAATCATGGGGAAGACTGCTGACTTGACAGTTGTCTAAAAGACGACCTGGCTGTTCAGAGCTCCATGTCCAAGCACATTAATAGAGAGGCGAAGGGAAGGAAAAAAAAAATGTGGTAGAAAAAAAGGGTACAAGCAATAGGGACAACCGCACCCTGGAGAGGATTGTGAAACAAAACCCATTCAAAAATGTGGGGGAGATTCACAAAGAGTGGACTGGAGCTGGAGTCAGTGCTTCAAGAACCACTACGCACAGACAAAGACATTGGTTTCAGCTGTCGTATTCCTTGTGTCAAGCCACTCTTGAACAACAGACAGCGTCAGAAGCGTCTCGCCTGTGCTAAAGACAAAAAGGAAAAAAAGTGATCCAAAGTTATGTTCTCTGATGAAATTAAATTTTGCATTTCCTTTGGATATCAGGGTCCCCGAGTCTAGAGGAAGCGAGTAGAGGCACACAATCCACGTTGCTTGAGGTCCAGTGTAAAGTTTCCACAGTCAGTGATGGTTTGGGGTGCCATGCCATCTGCTGGTGTTGGTCCACTGTGTTTTCTGAGGTCCAAGGTCAACACAGCCGTATACCAGTTTTAATAAGTTTTAAAGCACTTCATGCTTCCTACTGCTGACTAACTTTATGGAGATGCAGATTTCATTTTCCAACAGGACTTGGCACCTGCACACAGTGCCAAAGCAACCAGTACCTGGTTTAAGGACCATGGTATCCCTGTTCTTAATTGGCCAGCAAACTCGCCTGACCTTAACTCCATAGAAAATCTATGGGGTATTGTGAGAGGAAGATGCGATATGCCAGACCCAACAATGCAGAAGAGCTGAAGGCCACTATCAGAGCAACCTGGGCTCTCATAAAACCTGAGCAGTGCCACAGACTGATCGACTCCATGCCACACCACATTGCTGCAGTAATTCAGGCAAAAGGAGCCCCAATTGAGTACTGTACATGCTCATACTTTTCATGTTCATACTTTTCAGTTGGCCAAGATTTCAAAAAATCCTTTCTTTGTATTGGTCTTAAGTAATATTCTAATTTGATGAGATACTGAATTTGGGATTTCCCTTAGTTGTCTGTTATCATCAAAATGAAAAGAAATTAACATTTAAAGGTCCCGTTCTTCGTGATCCCATTGTTCAAACTTTAGTTAGTGTGTAATGTTGCTGTTAGAGCATAAATATTGTAAAATTATAAAGCTCAAAGTTCAATGCCAAGCGAGATATTTTATTTAACAGAAGTTCCCTTTCAAAGCCTACAGCGAACGGCCGGCTTGGACTACATCCTGGTACAGCCTGCTTTAATTACGTCAGTAGAACAGACTAACCTCCGCCCACAAGAATACGTGAAAAAGGGGGCGTGGTCTTGTTGCTCTCCCACGTGGAGAAGAGGAAGTGTTGCGTGTTGCGTTTGAGTGTGTTTGTCGCCATATCGTCGAGACGCTGTTATTTTCATCCCGGAGTCAAATCACCTTTGTTTGGCTTTCACAGGGACGCTGTACTTAGAGATCATTGAGCGCATGCATCTCCCCGTTAATAGGCGTGACCTTTCCGTGCAACGTGTGCTAAGCTGCTGTCGAATCACAACACAGCAACCGTGCAACGTGCGCTAAGCTGCTGTCGAATCACAACACAGGAACCGTGCAACGTGCGCTAAGCTGCTGTCGAATCACAACACAGGAACCGTGCAACGTGTGCTAATCTGCTGTCGAATCACAACACAGGAACCGTGCAACGTGCGCTAAGCTGCGGTCAAATCACAACACGGGAACCACTGGCACAATCAGAACTCGTTACGTATTTCTGAAGGAGGGACTTCATAGAACAAGGAACTCATCAGCCGTTTTTAGGACAGTGAATACAGTGGTATACAGATAAGTAAATTGTGTGAAAAATACTGTGTTTTTTTTACACGCGAAACATGAACACATGTTATATTTCACACTGTAAACACAATCAAAGCTTCAAAAAACACGAAGAACGGGACCTTTAAAATATATCAGTCTGTGTGTAATGAATGAATATACAAGTTTCACTTTTTTAGTGAAATAAATCAACTTTTTGATGATATTCTAATTATATGACCAGCACCTGTATACCGTATGTGTGTTTGTGTATGTGCGTGCGTGCACACATTCATGCAACACTAGGTGGCGTATGCATGCTGTGATCATAATTATTGTTATATTTCTTTTGTGTGTGAGTGTGTGTTTTAATTCCTATGCATGTCTGTACTTTCCTTCTGCACAGCTCTTTCTGATTTTGATAAGAAATTATAACCATTATAAATGTGGAAACACATTAAAATGTCTGCGTTCATCCACCTCACTTTTTGGGAAATTATCCATTAAGTTATTCAGAGTTTTAGCATAATACATACACACAACATATTTTATATATATAAATAAAACATTAGTGAAAGATAGCACAGTGTTTATTCAAAATCACAACCAAGCAGCTCAATCCTCATAGTAATGGATTTCTGCCATTGTTTTGGAATAATTCGGATGAATCTGGAAAATATTGCCGGGTGGATGTAGTTCTTTACTTGGCCATTGTTATCTGTGTTGCCTTGAAAAGTCTGGAAATAAAAGAAGTCACGCTGTCATTCTGAAGATATTAAACACTGTAGGTTTTCCACAAATGTAATCCCAAAAAGTGAGGTTGCTTACCTTTTGTTCATAATCCTCATCATCCGTGTACTTTGTCCATCTTTTTCCATCTTCACTGTACTCCAGAGTATATGCTGTCACAAACATCTCATTGCCTAACGATTTGGCCCCCTGTGTTATAATTCCAGTTATTTTCTTTATATCCTTAAGTTCCACTTGGATCCATGGCTGAATGTCATTGTTCTGTAAATTGCAGACAGTTTAGTGAGGCTTGAGGTTTATTTGAAGTGTAACAGTACCATTAAAGGTTTTATTTATGAGGTATGTCTTAGCTACCTTGGCTTGCCATGCATTGACGGTCCCTTGCTTATTTAAGCGTGCATACCAAGGATGCCACTGTCCAGAATACCAACTGGAGGCCACAGAACTGGCAGTGATTTGAGTATCTTTAATGAGGCCACTTTCCACTCCCAATGGCAGAGAGCAACCTGTCAGCACAATGAGGAGGTTTGGTACAATGGATCTGAATCTTATGAGGAAACAAAATTTGATTTTCATCCATACCATCAATCTCACAGCCAAAGTACTCCAAACGGACAGTTGGGTAGTTGTAAGAATGTAAAGGATGTAGCCTCACGTATCGACCAATCAGAGGTGGGAAAAATATATTCTCCTTCGTATTATAAGCGTCACTGTTCCCTTCAAGAGTCTGTTGGCATTGAAAAACAAGGCCATTCACACAGAATACATTCTGATTAGACATGATAAACAATATAGGTACTGAGATGTGTTTAAATGATTAACTTGCCATATCTTAAAAAAATGTGGTACTAAAAAAGCAGTGCGAAGCAGTGTCAAGGCCAAAGTCTATTGCAGTGGTTCTCAAGTTTTTCAACTCCAAGGCCCCCTAATGTCCACAACAATCCCTTAAGCCCTAGTTTTGTTTTCAGCTTATTTTGAACAATGGCCACTTCTAGTCAGCATTCCAGATTTTAGTAACTGAATGTTTTACATGACTTTTCATTATATAGGATATCCAGGTTTTCTAAGACAGTGGAAACCCTAGTTCCTCAAAAGAAGCAAACAACTGTTGAGGAGGTTAATTAAAGTAATACTTATCTTTTTGTTGTTTTTAGCTTGTTTTGTCTCATTTTAATTAAATTTAATTTGCCTTGAGGCCACCTTGGAAGTTTGCTTAGGTCCCTTAGTGCTGGGATGTTTTGTAGTAAATTAAAAGTCAAGTTATTTCTTTTAAAAAAGTAATCCGATTACTTGTAAGGCGTTACCCCTAAGACTGCTAATCAATGTCTTCAGGATTACTAGAACGCTACAGGCAGGCGAGTTTTATCAGGGTTGGAGCTAAACTGGACCGTCCCTGCCCTAGTTGGTTTTCTTTGTTTTTACTTAGAAAAACAACTAAAACGCAGTGAAGTGGAATGGAAAAAAACGTGTTTAGTGTGAACAGGCCAGTTTGCTGATATGTACATTTAGTCTATAACCACACAGAAATAGTCACTTGCCTTTCTGACAGTATTACTGTCTCCCTTGTAGTAGATCCACTTCTTTTTGTCTGTACTGTAGGAAATGGTGTAGTTCAGCACATAATTATGTTTCAAGAATTGCTTGGCTCCCTGTGTGGCAACTTTACTAATCGCTACCGGCCTCTGAAAGTCCACCTGGAATGTAGGATACAACCTCCTCAAGTAACTAGTCATTCATTAGCATTTCTTTATGGGTAAATTGTCTAACATTATGAGTGGTTACCTGAATATGCTGTCCTGTATTTGTTGTACTCCATGCATTGTATTTCCCTGTATTATGTAGTCTTGCAAAATGAGGATACCATTGACCTTAAAAATAGTTAAATGTGTTAATAGTGTGTCCATCAATATGCTACTTAAAAAGCTATGCCGTCAGATCCTACCTCTATAGTCAGATGCTGTTATGTGTTCATCTTGCACAGTTCCAGAGATGAGGCCAAGAGGGTGATCACAGTCTGCAAAACAGATCAGGTAAGATTTTCAGGTAAGACAGAATCGGTTGTTTTCCTGTAATAAGATCAGCACAGTAAATTACTATGTTTATGCCATACCGTTATCTAACAAGAGGAATAGCGTCTGCATTCCTCTCTGCTGTGAAAGTCCAACTTCAGACTCCAGCTGCCAGAGACCAGGCTTTGAAGGCAACATTTCCAATGTGGCAAATCCACCTAAATGATGGGGACTGAGTGTGAATGGCTGCTCTTTTTTTTTTTTTTATATATATAGATAATCTAGGTATATTCTAACCCCACTACAAACCTGGTAAAAGTGGGTAAACACCCAGACGATGGTCCTTTAATTCCTTATTTATGAATGTTTGACCATGGAAATGGACACTGTGGAGGTCTTTGGAAGAGCCCATGTTGATCAGATGCCACTTTACTAGTTGATTTGTGTACATTCTAAGTCCCTTGAGACTGTATATAATACCATTGATAGCTGATGAAACAAATAAAAAAAATAAGATAACATAAATATTAGTATATTTAAAATATAGAATTTTATGTAGAGCAGTATTTTTCTCAATACTTCCTCCAATTTAGGTTGTTTTAATCCAATGATACTGACTGTAAAATAAATTCTCTGGAGCACAAAAAAATAGCTGAAAATAACCCATTTTCTTACCATCAAACTTTAAATTATCATGAAATTTTGGATCCATGATTGCTCTTCTGTTTTTCCTTTCAATCCTCTCCGTATTCTCTGCATAGTACCAGCTCTTATTCTCATCAAACGTCATAAAGAGCAGAACAAACTCTCTTCTGTCCACAGGCTCTTTAGCCAGTGTACCCTTTCTGCACACCAGAAGCGGCCCAATCAGTCCAGAGTTTATATCTCTCTCCTATGCGAGAAAGTAATTAAATTGTAAGTGAAAAATAATTGTAGTCATTTTGCACTCGTTTTTATCCAAATGCACTTACAGTACATTTATTAAATGGATAGCCCCCTGAAGCCCCTTGGGTTAGGTGCTTGCTCTTTGAAGGAATATGACGGAACATTCATGCTTACAGGATTCACTGCAGAGTAGTAGGTCCATGTTCGACAGTCAGATTCGTTATTTTGAGGTCCAGATTTGGAATTTATAGTCCACATGTAGGTAAAGGTGCTGTTGGGTTGAACTTCATCGTCCTGTTTGAACCAGTATGGTGATTGGTCATCATAACTAAAGCCTTCCATTTGTTTTAAGTATTTTACTCCATTTGCATGCAAGGAGTACGGACGGCTGGCACGGTTCCTGAAAAATACCTAGCACAGAAAACAGGAATGTAATTGTTAATGTTTATTTCATATGATTTGCTAGTAAATTCTCATTTATGCACAAGCATGTTCAGATGTTTAATGGTGTACCAGAACAGTCTGATCAACTTCAGCTTTAATAACCGGACCCAGAATTCCCAAGTGTTCATCCATTTCCCCTCGGACGTCTCGTATACTAAAGGCACTGTCCAGGTACTTTCTGAATACCACTTTTTTGAAAACCGTGGGCCTATCGTTTTGAGATGATTTATCAAGCCTCCTTTGCAAACATAAAATAAAGTCATTTCACAAATTAATTAGACTCATATAATTAGTTGTTTTTATTTCTAGAAATGCAAAAAAAAATGTAAATACTTGATACTGATAGTACCTCTGCCCATACCCAGCATAATCCCATTCTTCCTCTTCAACTGAGATGAAATAAGTCCTGGTATTCTTGTCTTCAGCCATTTTTAAGAAATGCTGGGATGTTGTATCAAGAACTGGGCTTTGAACATCTGCCGTTGTGCTATAAGGGTCTTTGTACTCAACATATTCATATTCTTCTTGGGGTTCAAACATACCATCAAAATCTGTTTCCTGCTCTTGTTTTGGAACATATAACTCATAATCATTGAAATCCCGTCTCGGCACTCCTATGACAATGGATGACTTCCCTATCAAGTCGTCCTCGCTTGAGACAGGCTTGGTTCCCCTTGGGGAAGGTCCAAAACCTCTTGGAGAAAGACCCCTTGGAGAAAAAGCAGAACGTTGCTGTGGCTTATACTCTTTCCTTTTCTTCGTCTTCATGCCATGTCCCTTTCTCGGCTTTACCCTCTGGTGAACTAC
This sequence comes from Romanogobio albipinnatus, assembly GCA_023566225.1. NCBI lineage: Eukaryota > Metazoa > Chordata > Actinopteri > Cypriniformes > Gobionidae > Romanogobio > Romanogobio albipinnatus. The sequence goes on from CM042243.1 coordinate 19,760,889, forward strand.
TTTTTTTTCTCTCTTTGGCTTATTTGAATTTGCTGCATCTATGTATTTTTTCATGTGATCTGGGATCTCCATATGAACCAGTTCGTGTTTGCCTTCATAACCCCAGTGCTTTTCTTTTGGGTCGATATGAGATGTGAGTATGGCCTCACTGTGATTGTTCTTCAGATAGATGACCACTTCCTCTTCGCTTTCGCTTTCTGAGCTGTTCTTCATTACTGAAACATTGAAAGGGCCAAGAGGAAAGGATGCAGTCTCTTTACTGTCTAAAAGTAAGGGCTGTGATGCATTCCATGAAATTTCACTCTGAGATTGCATTGAATCATTAGTGGATGATGGTCTGTTCTCTTCAGATTCAGGGGGAAGGCTGAAATCAGACATGGTTGCATTTGTAGATTCAGACTCATTGCTCTGTGCAGTGCTGCTTCTCAAAGGCGAAGACAAATTGAGATTAAGAATGCTCTCAGTTTCAGAATTTATCTGTGAAAACATCTCACTGGTGTAAATCCCCTTTGTGCTGTTTAGTTCCTGAATCCTTGTTGTGTTTTCAGTTAGTTCACCAATGTCCTCTAGTGTGTCATCATATTCCACCAAATCTGTTGAAATTTCACTGTCACTGTCCAGAAGAACAAAATCCTCCTCAACTTGTGTCTCTGAGATATTGGACAGAGAGTCAGGACTAGGCACGTTGTATATGAAGACATGCCTCAAACTATCACTGTCACCATCTGCTACATCAGTGCTGTTTTTAGCGTTTAGCTCTTTGTGAATAACTGTTTTGTTTACTAAGGTTTGGTTTGATAGCAGGGGCTTTGATTCAGATGAATTTAAATATGCATTGTCATCCTCCATGGTGATGTTTCTTTCACCATTTGGAGCGTCAGATGAAGTGATACTTGAATTAGTGGGGAAACTGTCTGTTTCATTCATTGTGTGGGTAATGTTTGTTTCAATAATTGGAGCATGAGTAGTATTAGCAGAGACACTTTCTGTCTCTAATGATGAACTGCTGTTTTCTGCTATGTTGGCATTTATTTGAATATCCAGAGGGATGTTTGTGGATACACTTTCATTCACTGGCTTTGTTGGTAGACTGCGAACCTTTCTTTCTACAACTGGAAAATGTGAGATAATACTGTCCATTTCATTGTTTGACATGTCCTCTGAATTGGAAACAGAAATGCTCACCATGTCTTGCAATGCCTCGTCTGTGCTCTCATTCAGGACTTTATATGAAGATTGTATCTTGTCCAAACCAGCCTCCTCAGCTGATAAACCATGAGTCTGATTGAAAGTTTCTAAATTAACATTGTGTGATCTGTCCAACTCGTTGCTTAGGGCTGGATTTTTTGCCTCAACAGTCGGCAATAAACCATCATCACGATCTTGCATTGAAAGGTCAATTTGCTCAACTTCATCTGTTAAATTGGCTGGACTTTGTGCCTCAACAGTTGGCAATAAACCATCATAATCTAGGATTGAAAAATCGATTTGCTCAACGTCACCTGCTGCGTTTTTTAATGTCCTCAAGCCTAAAAAATCTGCATAGTTTTCAGTATCCTCGTCAACCATACTAGGGTTTCCTGGTTTTGGTGGCTCTTTTTTTATGTCAGTGATGGCCACAGGTTTCCATACAGTGAATTTTTCTGACTCATATTCATATTCCATTACATAATCTCTGAAGCATTCAAGGTCCTTGAATTTCACCCTCATCCCTTTAGTGGAATCATGAGAGTACAGTGATGCTAAGAGCCAAATACCTATAAAGTGGAGAATGTCGATGTCATATTTATAATTTCTTTTTAAAATGTATTTCTTTGTATAGTCAATATTTAAATCTTAAAATAAAATAAAAAATTATAAATAATTTGGATACTCACCTATATTAACCATGTTCATAGAGATCGTTTCACCAGTCATGGGAAACAGACTGAGTATATCCTCTTCTCTGTTTTTTAGCTCAAATGTATGGCCATAAAATGTGGCAGTCTGGATGTAATCTTGATCGCCAACATTCGACACATGCCAGGTCACAATTTCACCATTGCAAAATCCCAATTCTTGGCCACTTTCATAAACATAACCATTGATTGCTGTAAAAGTTGCAATAAATACATTATGTACCATATATGAATCAACAACACTGATATGATTGTATCAGAAAATCACTCACTGTGCATAACATTTGATTTGTAAAACTCTGGATCATCTCTTTTAACTCTTTTGGGGTCACTGCAGTATGTGTTAATGTTCTCTTCATGGTACCAGCTCTTGTTCTCATCAAAAACTGTAAACATGGCATGCTGTTCTTTGTCGGCTTTTAGCTGAAATGGAGAAGAATTGCTTTCAAGTGAGCTGCTTCTCTACCATCTTAGTTAGTTTGTTAAAGGTCCCGTTCTTCGTGATCCCATTGTTCAAACTTTAGTTTGTGTGTAATGTTGCTGTTAGAGCATAAATAATACCTGTAAAATTATAAAGCTCAAAGTTCAATGCCAAACGAGATATTTTATTTAACAGAAGTTCCCTTTCAAAGCCTACAGCGAACGGCTGGCTTGGACTACATCCTGGTACTTCCTTCATAAATGACGTCAGTAGAACAGTAGAACAGACTAACCTCCGCCCACAAGAATATGCGCAAAAAGGGGGCGTGGTCTTGTTGCTGTCCCACGTGGAGAAGAGGACGTGTCGCGTGGAGAAAAGGAAGTGTTGCGTTTCAGTGTGTTTGTCGCCATGTCGTTGAGACGCTGTTATTTTCATCCCGGAGTCAAATCACCTTTGTTTGGCTTTCCCAGGGACGCTGTAGAGATCATTGAGCGCATACATCACCCCGTTAAGAGGCGTGACCTTTCCACGTGCGCTAAGCTGCTGTCGAGTCACAACACAGGAACCGTGACGCGTTCGCTAAACTGCGGTCAAATCCCAACACGGGAACCGCTGGCACAATCAGAACTCGTTACGTATTTCTGAAGGAGGGACTTCATAGAACAAGGCACTCATCAACCCGTTTTTAGGACAGTGAATACAGCGGTATATAGATAAGTAAATTGTGTGAAAAATACTGGTTTTTTTTACATACGAAACATGAACACATGTTATATTTCACACTGTAAGCACAATCAAAGCTTCAAAAAACACGAAGAACGGGACCTTTAACCATAACAGAGCATCATAACTTTGAAACACTCTACATAAACCGTTGCTCACATTTATTAATTAACAGTATAATTACAGTATAACTATAATGACCAATTCTAGCTATACATTTTTTTTAAACTGATAGTAAGATCCTTAATGATCACCAATCGGGTTTTAGAGGAGGTCATAGTACCATAACTGCGGCTTTGCTAGTCTCAAACGATATTATAAACTCCTTAGAATTAAAAAAGTCCTGTGCAGCGTTATTTGTGGACCTTTCGAAAGCTTTTGATTCTGTTGACCATAATTTTTTGTTACAGAAACTTAGGTCTATAGGTTTTAGTAAGGCTTCTCTAAAATGGTTTGAGCACACTCAATATGTATGTCTTATCTGTAATTGATTATGGTGACCCTGTTTATTTGCACACGGCTTAATCTTTATTAAGGAAACTGGATTCGGTTTATCATTCAGCGTTACGCTTTGTTAGTGGTGCAAACTCACATACTCATCACTGCATACTATATGAATCATTGGCATGGACATCTTTACACCATAGGAGGAACTTGCATATGTATATGTTCATTGCTAAGGCACTTCTAGGTAAATTGCCTTCTTATATTTCAAATCTTTTAACTTTTTATACAAATAGTTATTGGATCGCACATTCGATTAAAAGTTCCAAATGTATCCTCAGAATTTGGAAAACAATGTTTTTGGGCTTGGAACGACCTGTAAAATATAGTTAAACTAGAGATACTGCCTCATCTGAGTACTTTTAAGTGTCTTTTGCCAAGTACTTTAAACGAGTCTTGTAAGTGCTTTTCTTGATTTTATCTTTATTAATCGTTTTGTATGATTATTGTTTTTTTTTATGTATGAAATTCTATGTGCTGCCATCTTGACCAGGTCTCCCTGGAAGAAGAGATGTAATATCTCAATGGGATCTCCTGGTTAAAGGATAAATAAAATAAATAATACATTTTATGTTAGCTTGTCACTAAGCTGACTATGTGGAAATGTGAGCACAAATATTTGTGTGTGTGTGTGTGTGTGTGTGTATGTATGTATATATATATACACACACTCACCTAAAGGATTAGGAACACCTTACTAATACTGTGTTTGACCCCCTTTCGCCTTTAGAACTGCCTTAATTCTACGTGGCATTGATTCAACAAGGTGCTGAAAGCATTCTTTAGAAATGTTGGCCCATATTGATAGGATAGCATCTTGCAGTTGATGGAGATTTGTGGGATGCACATCCAGGGCACGAAGCTCCCGTTCCACCACATCTCAAAGATGCTCTATTGGGTTGAGATCTGGTGACTGTGGGGGCCATTTTAGTACAGTGAACTCATTGTCATGTTCAAGAAACCAATTTGAAATTATTCTAGCTTTGTGACATGGTGCATTATCCTGCTGGAAGTAGCCAATCAGAGGATGGGTACATGGTGGTCATAAAGGGATGGACATGGTCAGAAACAATGCTCAGGTAGGCCGTGGCATTAAAACGATGCCCAAATGGCACTAAGGGGCCTAAAGTCTGCCAAGAAAACATCCCCCACACCATTACACCACCACCAGCCTGCACAGTGGTAACAAGGCATGATGGATCCATGTTCTCATTCTGTTTACGCCAAATTCTGACTCTACCATCTGAATGTCTCAACAGAAATCGAGACTCATCAGACCAGGCAACATTTTTCCAGTCTTCAACTGTCCAATTTTGGTGAGCTTGTGCAAATTGTAGCCTCTTTTTCCTATTTGTAGTGGAGATGAGTGGTACCCGGTGGGGTCTTCTGCTGTTGTAGCCCATCCGCCTCAAGGTTGTGCGTGTTGTGGCTTCACAAATGCTTTGCTGCATACCTCGGTTGTAACGAGTGGTTATTTCAGTCAAAGTTGCTCTTCTATCAGCTTGAATCAGTCGGCCCATTCTCTTCTGACCTCTAGCATCAACAAGGCATTTTCGCCCCCACAGGACTGCCGCATACTGGATGTTTTTCCCTTTTCACACCATTCTTTGTAAACCCTAGAAATGGTTGTGCGTGAAAATCCCAGTAACTGAGCAGATGGTGAAATACTCAGACCGGCTCTGTCACGATTCATGAATGCATTGCTTTCTTTTTGTCTCGTGCCTCTGTTGTGTTTGTGTGATGTGTTGCGTGTATCTGTGGGTGTGGTCGGAGCAATTATGCTCATTCAGCTCATCATCAGCGCCAGCTGCAACTCATCATCACTTGCTTAAATACTCACCGTTTTCTCCTCTCCTTTGTCAGATCGTTGTCGATGTTTTGTGCTGTCTGGTGTCCTGATTCCTGTGTTCCCGTTCCTGTTCCGTGATCGTGTGGTGTATGCTCTGGGATTCCTGTTCGTTGTTTCTGTTCTTCGTTTCACGCCGGAATTACCCTTCATCACCTTCACTTCACTCATCACCAGGACAGACACTTGCTGTTGATCATCGAGGTCCCTGCGTTACCTGCCAGTGTTGTTGTTTGTCTTATGTTTCGTCAGTGTCACCATTAAAGAGTTTATTCTGACCTGCAATTGCTTCCTCGTTCTATGATCATGACAGGCTCGTCTGGCACCAACAACCATGCCACGCTCAAAATTGCTTAAATCACCTTTCTTTCCCATTCTGACATTCAGTTTGGAGTTCAGGAGATGTGATTGGTTGATTAGATAATTGCATTAATGAGAAATTGAACAGGTGTTCCTAATAATCCTTTAGGTGAGTATATATATATATATATATATATATATATATATATATATATATATATATATATATATATATATATATATATATATATATATATACACACAAATATGTTCTAAAATATTGGGTAAAATGGCATTTATAGATATTTTGATTTTTGAAAAAAAAAAAAAAAAAAAAAAAAAAAAAAAAAAATATATATATATATATATATATATATATATATATATATATATATATATATATATATATATATATATATATATATATATATATATTGGTTACTTTTCTGCCTACTGTTTGGAACAGCCTTCCAATCATATAAGGTGTTCCTATGATGCCTTATATAGAGCTTTTGTATGGAACAGATTCATTTGAGTTATCTGATTCTAATTCAGTGACCTAATATATCGCAAATGGAAAGCACTTACCTGGATATTCTTTTTCGTGAGAGACTGGCTCTTACAGATGAGAAGAGGACCCACAAGACCAGAAGCAATGTCTCGAGGAATGTCCACTGCACTGTGGTACATTCTGGTCAGACATCTGGGGTCACTGTCCATTGGTACATCTTCCTCAGACACACTCCATGTATAGGTGTAGGTCTCTCCTGGCTGAATGCCATGTGTCTGGTTCCCTTTCAAATAAACAACAGGTTTGTTTAAATACATGTTCTCGGTTCAGTCACACTTAAAAGTGTGTGAATTTTAGCGCCATCTAGCAGTAAGTTGTGAATTGCAATCACCCACCGCTCACCCCTCCCTTTCGAAGCACATAGAGAAGCTACAGGGCTGACACAGGACAAAAATGTTGTCGTCAAAGAGAGCAGAGAGTGACTAGTGCTCTGTAGAAGTTTGTCCATTTAGGGCTACTGTAGAAACATGACGGCGCAAAATAGCGATTTCACTGTAAGGGGACCCGCGGTCAGGGCCGGATTAACATAAGGGCTAGGTGGGGCTGAAGCCCCAGGGCCCGAGCACGGAGGGGGCCCGTGATTGGCCGAGGAAATGATTGACAATCGATCGGGAGCACCTAAAGTTTTCCTTTTGGGCCGTTCGCCAAACCACACCACGCCCCACATATTAAGCGCTGTTATTTAGGCTACTGGAGTGCTGCGAGTGCATAGGAAAATCAAAAGCCAGGTGAAAAAACGGCGCTACCTGAATAAACTGCGCGCGCATCCAGCAGTCGCAGCGCGAGAGCAGCTGGGTCGTCTCACGCACAGCACTGACGAACTCGTTCGGCGCTTTCACCACTCTATTAAACTCATAACGAGTGCCAGGCAGTCGCTTTGTCGATTTTAATTTGAAACAAGCTCAACATCATGTGTACAGTAAAGGCTCTGTGGTGAAACTGGCTGAACCAGACTGAAAAGCTCCAACCATATCTGAAGTGTTGAGGTAAATATAGGCTGCCTACACGATGGCCGTAGCCAGATATGAGGTCTCCGAGGTCCGGACCTCTGTATTTTTCCGAGGTGTAGGCTAATAAATGTTGTGAAATAATTGACCAATAGAGTGCTTTATGTACACAGAAGCTGCTGCGCGAGTCACGCGACGCTTCAGTAAGCGGTGTAAGATGTAAGTAGCTAAAGTAAACATTTCATATTTGACAGCTGTTTTAGGATAGAAATGTTAAACAATGAAAATACTATCAGCCAGAGCTCAGCTTTAGGAGGGGAAGAGACAGGGCAAGAGAAGGAGACTAAGAGAAAAAGTGAGCGAAAGAGTGATGGAAATGAGAATGAGAGAGTGATGAAATGAGGAGAGAGCAGGTATGACCAGTGTTGCCAACTCTCGCAAGACAGCTTCAAAAACAAGCCCAATATTATCATATTATTTATTATCATCAATATCATTTATTATCAATTATTTTTTTATCAGTAAATGAGCCTGCAACATATTAAACTGAAACCTCTCAGAGTTTGAAAAGCAAAAACAGATGTGATTTTACAAAAATCATCAAATTGCAATAAAGGGCACGAAATATCCTCTGATCAGCAGTGAACAGAAGAGGTTTAGAGATGGAAAAAGTGACGTGAAGGCCAATTTAGTCGTAGTTAGTGCACACATATTAGGAGCAGAGTAGTGACCACACACTGCAAACCGTGAAAAGACAAGCCCTGCATCTCAATGTGCACACTATCTGCCCTAATTAGTATTGAAAATGACTAATGTCACATGCTATTTAGGATGGATAGTATGCAAATTGGGATGCATGCAAGCACTAAGGGATTGCTGCAATATAGCCACATATTTATAATAAAATAATTTGTTACCATACCTACTGTTAGTATACTTGTTTTATTTTTATTATAGCCTGTAATGATAAATATGTTTTACAAATATTTTTAAAATTAAATTAGGTGCCTGTCCTCCCTGTTTCCTCTCCATCTCTGTACATCTCTGCTGGTGGCATTGTTTGTGGAAATGTATACGTCTATTTACGTCTACTAACTATCATTACGTGCATTTATAACGTCACATTCCTGCACGTTGAATGCAATTTTTCTTCAATGAGGGGGAGAAGGAGGCGTGATGTGAGGACAAATTACTACAGCATTTGTATCATAGCACTGATTGGCTATTAGCTGTGAGAAAACAGTGTCAGTCAATGTATTGGACAAAACAGCAACCATAAATATAAAGAAACGAAGTTGCTTGTCATATTTTCATAATATGCAACCACATTTTTTAAAATAAGCCCAAAAACTGCAACACGTGATTTTTTTACGCGACCTGCCAAAAAAAAGAAGGCCAAAGTCGCACATTATACGCAGACTTGGCAACTATGGGTATGACAGATAATCTACTGCCCACTAACATGGTTTTGAAAGCTATTTATTATTACATTTTTTAGCCTTCAAACATCTTAAGATGCACATATATAGATCAGAGAAATCAAAATTTTCTTGGGGGAACATGCCCCCCAAACCCCCCAAAATACCTCAAATTTGGGACCTCACAGGTTTTAAAACTCCTTAATGCAGTTGTATATACTCAAACGTTGTTGCTTTTTCTGGTTTGCTTTGACCTCATATCTGGAGTTAATGCATTTATGCTGTTAATGTGTTGCAGCCTGGAATATTTATATATATATATATAGGTCAACTGAATATTAAAATGGAAAATTCAGACAGTATATACTCATTGTATATACTCATTTACTCATTAAAAATACTAATTATTTCTGTGGTAGAAATCGTTGCGGCACTAAGATCAGCTACTATGGGGGCCCTCTGGTTTGTCATAGCCCCAGGGCCCTACATGATCTTAATCCGGGCCTGCCCGCGGTGTATGTAGATAGAAATGGCTCATTCTAAGGTAATAAAAACATAACGGTACATTATATAAGGTCTTTACACACCACTGAAAACATAGTTATGTATATTGTATTGCATGTCTGTCAATAGATCCTCGCTTTTATTTTACAGGTATCTTCGCCATGGATAAAGAAGTTTATAGAGTAGAGCTGTGTGATACTTGGGGAAAATGCGTGTTTTAAATGTGTTGTTTGTTTCAGAGTGAAGCGTGGCACTGTGTTCATTTACACGCATGATAACTGTGTTTTCAGTGTATCAGAGCTGCTCAGTTCACAGTACATAGCAGCTCTTAGTGTCAGAGTTATGTTTAGTTTCATTGGCCCTCATTTATCAATCTTGCGTAGAAACGGGCGTATATATTGGCGTAAGATTATGCTTACACTCCTCTCACCGCCTGATTTATGAAGCTGTGCGCACCTCTGAAATCCAGGCGTACGCAAAACCTGCCCTTGATAAATGCCGCGGCTGAAAACGATCGTCATTGGAATAACACGCCCCTATATATTCAAGTCTCTGCCTCCCCCACGCCCTCATTTTACGCCATGGACACTCGGAAGACGGCAAAGAAGCGAAACTTCTCTGACGTGGAGATCGAGACCATCACCAGGGAAGTGGAAAAAAAACTAAATAGTTTTATTTGGGAGTTTAAAGAGTGGGATTAAAGGCGCCCACAAAAAGGTGTACGGTGGAAATCCAGTTTAAATAGCTTTTTGGATGAGAAATTACCTATCTATCACAATTCATTATTTTACAGCACGTGTTTTGAAATAATTAGCATTTAATTTCGTATCACATCACATGTATTGGGGTGTACAATAGTGATGATGATGTGATGTGGAGTACCATTCATTCACATTAATATAATTGCATGACAATTTGTAAGATTCTTCTTCTTATTATTATGATTTGTATTAATGACGCTTATTGTTATTTAGAAGAAGAATGTCGTTATTATTATTATTATTTATTTTATTATTATTTAAAAGAAGAAGAATGTCATTTTTAATATTTTTTCAGTTTTAATTATTTTCAGTCCCAGTCCCTGAAACGTCAGGTAAAGCGCACAGGCTCGCAACTGGAGGGATACATATGCCTACAAATCAAATGCTTTGGTAAAGTCACACAAATTAAACCTTGAAGTCCATGTTGCACAAAAATAAACACTGAAGTTTATAATAACTAGGCCTATATCCCTATTCGCACGGGATTAGTAGCCTATGTGGGGACCTCAGGTGATTTGTAATAATTGCAGAGAATGTCTGTGATATGTGAAGTAAAAATTCCCCCGCAAATGACCTACCATATTTCACCAAACACTGAGGTCCTGTGATAACATTAGTCCCGTGCGAATCGACATCTCTGTGTTTTGGCCGGGATTAGGCGGATCGTATATCGTTTTTGCAAGGTTTTTGTGTCCTGTGCGCATTTCTATCTTTATCTTTCACAAAGAATGGCGCTATATAGGCTGCTTATAATGCGCACCGTTATGAATTCCCGTGCGGCCGCGCGGATTATACTTTCACTTTAGAATGAGCACCAATTTGGGAGTAAATTGCTTGAATGGTGTGTTTAATATTATTCTTAATGAAAAACACAAAAACAGAACAGTACAATGACAACTCGCTTAAATGGGCACTTTTACATTTAGCTTTGAAACTGAATCTTCCGTCGTATAGGCCTACTGTTATTATTGCTCAGTTCAGTTTTTAATTGTGTCTGTTCTCTAACTGAACAAAATAATTTTTATTACTATAAAACAAACTAATTTCTAAATCACACGAGGTCCCCAGATAATACTTATCCCGTGCGAATAGGGCTTTAGTTGTTGTTGTTGTTTTTTACAGTGGGTCATAATATAGCATATCTTTGTCAGTGCGTTTTGTGGTGTTAGGAATTGTTTTTCTGCGCATTTTCGCACTAACTCAAAACGTGCGTACACCACCTCCTGAGCTGGCGTAGGATTTGAGCGTGCCGTACGCCAACGTCCATATTGATAAATCTCAAAGTCACCGTGGTTTTGGGTGTACGCCAGGTGTACGCTGGAAATTTGGTGTACGCACTTTTGATAAATGAGGGCCATTGTGTTTTAGGGGCTGTTTATACGACACCATTTTCAACTCAAAAGCGTAAAACTTTTATGCTTTTGGGTGCCTGAAAACGCAAACTTTTGAAAACGGGTTTCAAAGTGCATGATGACGCCATGCACATGCGTATCACATGTTTAGTCTATACACTCTAAAAAAAAAAGGTTCTATATGGCACCAAAAATGGTTCTTCGTCGTAATCATAGAGGAACCACTTTTGGTGCTATATAGCACCATATCTTAAAGGAACTGTATGTAAGAAATGTATTTCAATTAATCATAAAATGGCCCTAATATGTCAATAGACATTAAGAAATCATGTTAATTTCAAATACTTATATCACTGACAACAGTTGTCCGGCCAAGATATTGTCATTTTAAAATTGAAGTTGCAGCCCTCAACTGATGTTGATATGTTGTGTCATGCCTGAAGCGCCGCCCTCCACCTATCTACCAATCACGAAGTCAGTAGTGTTTCTGCATTCGGGTTGCCAGCTCTGCTAGTTACCACAGCTGCAGCTACAAACTTTTTGGATAAACAATGTCTAACTTTACGAAACCTAAACGACCTCGATATGAATCAGAAAAACGTCGTGACAGTGTCCGAAATAAAACAAGGATTTGTATAGGAGATGCCTTTGAAAGATGGAGACGGCTGAAAACGGAGAAGAATTTGAAGACTGACGCCAACGTTGCTAATTTTCTCCTGGACAGGTAAGGTTCATCTATGTTTGGCTAACTTGTACTTAATGTAAATGGACATTTCAAATATTCACGACAGTCGAACAAAGTTGTGCATGTTCATGCAAAGTAACGTTAGGTTAGCGCAGATGGAGGAGGTGGGTCATTGAATTGAAAAGGTAACGTTAAGGAATTGTTTGGTAAATAAAAATGGCGAGACGTCATTGCTAACATTAGTAATGCATTATCAGAGCCCGTTTCTCTGTCATTATGCTGAGACGCTGATGAAAACAACATTAGCACGCCTATTATGGCAATGTGAAAACGTATTTGAGACAGTAGCCTAGCCTCCTCATTCTTTCTTCTTATATATAGTGGATAAAACATGCTGCAAGTTGACCTGTATGACCATTGCAAATGTTATTTAGTTACTCTCAATCGTTTCTGATGGGACTGAAATCAACCATGTGATAGCCATTGTTGATATTGAACGCTGACATGGCGTAATTTGTCCCGCGTTATACTTGCTGTGGCAATGTTTGTTATTTGTTAGCCTACTTATGACAAAAACGCTTGTCTTACTGTGTACGACTCGTCACTTGCCATTGAAAGCTCCGTGTAGCAGCCTACGTTCCCGCTGGATCCTGCAGCCTATCTGGCAACCTCGAGTTGGGGTACTTGTAGTAATTTGAAAGTGATTGCAGTACCAGTTTTGGCCACAGTCCTACATACAGCTCCTTTAACATGTTCTGTATATGGTAGCGGTGCTATATAGCACCTTAGTCAAAGAACCGGTGAAGAACCTCTGAAGAACCGTTGAAGAACCACTGAAGCTTATATAGAACCTTTTTTTTTAGAGTGTAGTGTTTCATCACCATCTAATGGGCTAGCAGCAGAATACAGCGCTTTAGTTATTTTCACGTATCCGTGTGAATAGGGATCATTTTCACAATGGTGTCGTCTGTACATGGAAAACTCAAAGAAAAAACGTTTCTGTTTTAAGCATATCCATTAGTTTGGTTTTCACTGTTTCCTATTTTCCCTGTAGTTTTATTCCTGATTAATTGCACCTGTGTATCATTTAATTCCCTTGTTTGCTTCTATGTATATACTCCCTGTTTGTTTTGTTCAGTTTAATGTCTGGTACTATCAGTGTTTGTTATTGTTTCCTCCTGCGATCTCTTGAGTTTTCTGTTTGGATTTAATAAAGACTGATCTACTCCTTTTGTTGTGTGCTTCACTGCAACAACTAACCGTGGCACTGAGACTCTGAAACAAAAAGCGGATCATGAGCACAGTGCCGCACTTACCTCTGAAACAAGCAACGCATATTTTTTTTTTTATTAAATTGCCACCTTTGCGATTTAATAATCACACTAATCCATATCGTGATTTAGATTTTATTTCAATAAATTGTGCAACCCTACATTAGAGATATCAGAATATCTCCTCATGTTTTATGATAATTTAAATAGAGATACATGGATGAATTGAAAGCGTGTGAATAGTGCAGATTCATTTATTAGACTATTCATTAGACTAACCTCCCTCAGGATAACTGGCTCCTTCTGCTTCTTTATCAATGGTCAGTCCATGAGGATAGACACTATATGGACGTGATGCTTTGTTTTTAAAGACAATCTATAGAAACAACATCACAATCATTGTGCATTCTGACCAAAAACATAAAAAATATTCTTCTGTTTACCGTTAATCACAAAATAAAATACAGCTGTGATTATTTGAGAAGCTGTACCTTGATGACATCTCTGATTTGGGCTCTTATCACTGGCCCGAGAATCCCAAGCTCCTTCTTTCTCTTCTTTTCTTCCGCTCTCTCTTTAAACGTGCCATCTTTATACTGGGTAAACACAGCTTTTTTGTATTTTTTACCTATCCGCTGAGGCCCCTGCTTTAAATATTTTATTCGGAAATCCCTAAGTGGTATAAAGTGAGAGAGAAAAAAATATTAGAATGGAGCTCACACAAGAGCATGTCCGGTTGATTATTCATGATGCAAATACCCATCAATGTTGTCTGGCATATTTGGAGCATAATCCCACGTGATCTCTTCTGCTGCTATATAGTAAGTCCATTCTTGGCTTTCTTGTTTCTGTTGGATAGTAAGTCGTCTTTTTGGTGCTGTGTACTCATCACACGTCCTGATATTTAGGTATCCATGTAAGCCGGCTGCAAATTTGACATCACATTTTTTAACGTATGGCACTGTAATCACTTTTATGATGTACAAACTGTCAGCATTAATAGTTATTCTACAAAGCAATGAAATAGAGACCATGTTTGTATTTTTAATGAATAATTCATGATGTTTTGTGGTTTCTCTGGCAGGTCTTACCTTCCAAGTGCCTGCTAATATGAGAGGAAAAGAGCCAGCGGCCGGGATGGACACCAGTCATACTGGCACTAGTGGCAGTTCCACTAATGATGCCAACAACTGAGGTTTTATGCCCATCATGCAAAAGGACTTGCCCATTGAAGTGTACAGAGAAGAGCTCTGGCTCAGAGCTCATTCCCAGCAGGTGCCAGCTGACTTTGGAGTGGGCACAGATTTCCAGATCTGTAGGACAAGGAGTTTTATGCTTAAGTAGATTTGCAGAAATTAACATGTTATGTGGGAAATGCACCAAACCAACCTGGTACAGAGCCATTTGTGTAGCCATTTATAGTGTATTTCACATCCTGTTCCTGCGGAAGGTCCCCTTTGCTGTACCAGCTCTTGCTCTCATCAAACACTCCGAACAACAGAATAGCCTCCTGATGGAAATTAATCTGATTTCCGGAGCTGTCTAGCGTGCCTGTGGGACAAGGACATATTAATCGTCTAAACCAGGGGTGTCCAAAACTTTTTTTAAAGGGGCCAGTTTCGATGTTGTGGACACACCAGGGGGCCGGCTCCTTTTCTATATATATATATATATATATATATATATATATATATATATATATATATATATATATATATATATATATATATATATATATATATATATATATATATATATATATATATATATATATATATATATATATATATATATATAATTTAGGGTGAATTGGGACACTTTTTCCAAGTCATCTCAATGGCAAAAAGTGTCCAAATTACCCTGAATTCACCTTATATATTACATGTTTTGATTCTTGGAAACATGACAGATTTGACAAAAGATTGAGGTGACATTAGTAGAGTATCTTGCGATAGGACACAGATGTAAATTTAATACACAAACAATTGGGTGGGTTGCACCAACAAGGATTAAATTAAGATCAGTTTAGAGCGAATCTACAATTTGTTGATCAAGGCTTTATTTTAAATCAAGTTGTGTTGCACCACCTAATTTTAAACCCAGATGAACAAATCAGGGATTAGAATTTAACCTGCGATTAAAACCTCCATTTACAATTATCATAATTTTTGCCGCCATGATGGATTCACTATTGACAGCAACAATACTAATATTAAATTTCCTTCTTTATTGACCACCAGAAACTCTCTCTCTCTCTCTGACATAAGTAGCTCTTGCCGATAAAGTAAAGTAAATAAACTTGTAAATGTCAGCTGTCTTTATAAAGCGCTATGTAGAGAGACCGTTACTGGTCAAGCAGGCAATGAAAACATTGCGGCAGAGCGAACGGATTTCAAAAGCCTGGAAATATATTTATAGTATCAATTAATGGAGTATATTGTGGCAGCGTAATTTATGACAAACAACTTTCATGATTGGCGGAGTGACTATCTCCGCTCTTGTCGGTTTGATCGAGTGGAGTGGGCATGAGAAACGCGAGGCGCGGCCGTGATCACCTCATCATCCCCGCTGCCGTTAAATGCTAAACATACTCCTCTCTTCTTTTCTTTGTCCGACACCGAGGTGTACCGATGAGTAACGGATCTGCATCCCGGACTAGCAGGCGTAAACTCTGACGGCTCAATTTGCTTTATTTTTCATTTACATAGTGCCGTTTTGTTCCGCTTTTGTCGCGTTTCCCTGGCCTAATATCTAGTACTGCCACCTTGTGTTGACATTGTGAAACTGCACGATTGGTAAATTATGCGTAGCGGGCCACAAATAATATAGACAAGCTGCGGGCCTTTGGAAATTCACCCCCGGGCCGGACTTTGGACAACCCTGGTCTAAACAAACAGAGCTGTTTATATTTATGTCATTTCTGGAAAAGTCAACATCATAAGTTGGGGAAAGATGGCCCCATTAAAAACACTAGGCTACTTTGTTTTGTAGCATAACATTTGAAAATAAGTTCAGCATGTAACACATTTGTTCAAAAGAAATTAACACATTTGTTAATTTTCTGACTGAGGAAGTGTTGCCAAGTCCATGGTTTCCCCCCGGAATTGGGCTACTTCTACACTGTTGCCACAGGCTGTTTTTCATGTCCACGGGTTGAAGCAACCCCAGTTATATGATATTTAGCCCCGGGAATGCGAATTTTAGCAGGCAACCCTGTCAAATGTTCAGCATCTTCACCCAGATATAAAAGCAACTATAATGAAGATTTCACAGATAAACTCGACTTATAGGCTACACGTTTATTCTTACACAATAATCGAGATGCCATAGCTATACACTCTAAAAAAAAAAGGTTCTATATGGCACCAAAAATGGTTCTTTGTCGTAATCATAGAGGAACCACTTTTGGTGCTGTATAGCACCATATCTTAACATGTTCTGTATATTGAAGCGGTGCTATATAGCACCTTAGTTAGCGGTAGTACCTTAGTCAAAGCACCTTAGTCAAAGAACCGGTGAAGAACCTCTGAAGAACCGCTGAAGAACCACTGAAGCACCAAAATTGGTGCTATATAGCACTAAAAAAGGTTCCCCTATGATTACGAGCCAAGAACCATTTTTGATGCCATATAGAACCTTTTTTTTTAGAGTGTAGGCCTAGCCTGTAAGTTGGTGGAACGTGACATTTTTAGATGCACATCTGTGGTTGACAATCCTGAAGACTGACAGTGTGAACGTAGTTTCTGCAAAAATCACCATTTAAAATCCATAATAGGCCTTTAATGATTCACAGGCAATGAAATGATAATCACGCCTTTGAGTTGTCAAAAAACAAAACAAAAGCTGCAGTTTTCTGTGAAAATGAAATCTCTATGGTTTAACATTTCAAAGCAAAGAAATTATGACATTATGTATGGATAGGCCTATAAAAAAATTATGTTGTGTAAAATAAAATAATATTATTATTATTAAATTCTATTTTTTTTTATTTACAGTAGGCCTATAATTGTAGCAATAGTAGTAACTATTATTAATATTATTACTATAAAATATTCCATTATTGGTTTCACTGTATAGAGGGTTTTTGCCAATAGTATGTTAATATTGACAGTAAATCAACATTTCCATTTTAAAGATAATATTTAAAAAAACAAATTTAAAGACATGCCACTGGCAGCCTTCTGCCCCAATTCTAAGCAGAGCATCTTATCACAAGAGTTTAACTTGAGCTTTTCACTTAAATAAAAAAATAATCCAAATGAATTATGTCCACAAGTCACCCATTAACAAATAGGCAGAAACTTTTAATATCTAAAAGTTATACCTCATAACTGTTAAAATTGAATATTTTTAACAGTCATTATAAATACAGCATAGCTATTTAGTAATTTTTTTGAGATGAGATTTAGTGGTCAAAAGGAAAAAGTTAAAGGGGAGTCTTAAAGGGTTTGTTCATGTGGCTACAGTGGTTCAACCTTAATGAAGTGACAAGAATACTTTTTGTGTAGAAAACAAAATACGACTTTATTCAACATATTTCTTCTCTTCGGTGTCAGTCTCCGACGCTGTTCACGTGAGCACCACCACACATGCACACAAAATAGAATTCTTTTCGCTTCATAACATTAAGGTTGAACCACTGCATTATTTTAAAGATGTCTTGACTACCTTTCTGGGCCTTGAAAGTGGTATTGGCGTTGCTCTCTATGTGGGGCCAGAAAGCTCTTGGATTTCATCAAAAATATCTTAATTTGTGTTCCGAAGATGAACTAACGTCTTACGGGTTTGGAATGACATGAGGGTGAGTAATTAATGACAGAAATACAATTTTTGGGTGAACTAAGTTTTTAACCCATCTAAGCATAAATGTCATAAACAGCACATTTAAATCTAGGATCTTGTTTTTTTTCCTCACATACCTTTCTTGCAGATCAGCATTGTGCCTATTAACCCTGTATTGTAGTCCTTGACAATGTCATGGTGGGAAAGGTATGTGTAGGTGAGGCATGGGGGGTCTGCAGCCGTGGGGGTCACCTCAGATGTCACCGCCCAATGGTATGTGTGCTCTTGGCCGGGAAAAATGATGTCATCCATTTTCTCAAGGAGTGAGGTGTTGTCAAAGTATGAAGATCCTAATGGAAACATTAGTAGTGCAAAAAGGATGCAGCTTCATATACATAAGTGAAACTAGTGATGATGCGAATGACAGTAAACCCTGCGGAACAAATTGTGCTTTATTGTATAGGTAAATATTTATTTGATTCACTGCTTTGGACTTAGGTACAGCCTGTGGTTAATTTGTATCCTGGGTTAATATTTCCAAAGAAATCAAACACAGATGTTTGTGTTGCTCAAGGTGTTTACTCAACTAAACGATGACTACTAAAATAATCCATAATGTCCCTTAAACAACATTCCTCTTGAAATGTATAATCTCTATAATTTCCTAGCACAGTGTCTATTTGTTACTATAGCGTGCCACACATTACAACACTATTGCGTCAATCATACTGTTACCGCAATAACATCAGATCACACACCCTCTGACTTCTTCTCGTAAGCTATGCCATGTGGGTGGATGCTGCAGGGATGATCAGCCATGTTCTTGAATGTAACAATGATAGTGTCGCCCTCTTGTCCACGTAATGTAGGCCCAAGTAATCCTAGAACATTAGTTTAATATAACAGTAGTGTAAATTACTTATGCCTATGCATGTATTTTCATGCATTAATACTGAATGAATGGATTTTAATGTTAAAACAAAGTCAATTGCTGTTCAAATACAGGTACCTGAGGACGGTGGATGTGTTTTAGGCTGCGTGAATCCCTCATTGTACTCCCTGTATACTACTTTTTTATATGATGGTCCATTCCTGGAGTATAACAGCAATAAATAAATAAATAAATGAATGAACAAATAATAAATAAAACAAAGCACCCATTTGTGTGAAATGGATTAAGTCTTGACATATATTATATATTTGTGGTCTTATATGCCAGGTTTAATATCTTGTCTATTTTGGTTTGTTTGTATTTCATACAGAAATGTCTTTGTCACATGTCCTTGATTTCCTTACTCATAAAATTGATATTTAAAATATTGTGTTTGAATGCTAATTGTCAGATTGTAAGTCTCAGTACATATATATATATATATATATATATATATAATTATTTGATACAGTTTTACAACAGTGAGTGACTCTGTCTGAAATACAAGAACCCAACAAATACAAGGCAAACAATCAATATAAATCTGCTTAGAAAAATATAAGAATCAATTTGAACCCCCAGCAAATAATGCTTTTTTTCATACCTTTGCTGTGCGCCAGTTGTGTAGTCCCAGTTAATATTAACAGCTGCAATGTAATAGTGTCTCTCCACAGCTGTTGCACAATGACACAGATATGCCAGAAGGGCCAAACCACATAGGGCCCCTGCCCACGAGTGGAGTTTCATATCTGACAGTGAAACTCCAGGTAGAAACGGTCTGTTCCGGAGTGCAGGGAATTCTGAACTTTCAGAGAAATGACAGTGAGCTTTATCTACCCAAACACCACCCCCCCTATGTTGAACACACACAGACACACTTCACTTGCATGTTTAAACACTGTGTTCGAGGGCAGCGCACTATCATTATCAAATAACTGAAACTTCTTGTTTTTGTTTAGTCATTATTAGTACTCTGAGGATTTTCTTAACATGTGAAACTATTTTATTTTTGTAAGCAAATGTTCTGTTGACACGAATGGAAGACATCAAGTTTCCATGAACATATTTGTTAGTGCCAGTTGAATCCCTCCCTTTGGAAACAAATACTACTTTGTGCTTAATTTGTCCATGCAGGCATATTTACACATATGCACAAAATACTGCAAATTGTCATAATACAACCAACTATATGCACATAAATTAAGAGGTTATACCCCGTGATCATGAACTATCTGAACAAAATGAATGTGGGCTTCAGAAATACCATCGTAACACTTCCGCCCCAGACAGCAATTTCATTATAAGGATTTACTCATAATCCCTTTGATTTCCCTTGAATAGTTTCTTAATACATTGTTTGTTTACAGTGTACAAGTTGCATAAATGTGTGAGTAATGAGTAATGAATGCATCTGAAGATTACTGTCTGGACTTTGTTTAACACTTATTTCCACTATAACTCTATGAGCATCACGTCATATAATAGTAAAGAAAAACAACATTTGTTGTTACAAATCAAACGTAATGTAATTTGGCACATGACTCACACATGAGCACATTTCCCTAAGAAGTGCCTGTTGGGCGAAGACATAGGAAATTTCCTAACAAACTAGGCTTGTTAAATTTTCCAGTCTAAAGCTGAGAAACACAGAGCAGACAAGTAAAACATGTTAAAATAATACAACATTACAACATTAAATACACTTTAAAATGTAGGGGAGAGCGGGGCACAACCTAACGCTTTTTGACTTTCTCAGTTTGTGTAAATCCACTTGGGGTTCAGAGTATTTATTGTTTCCCACATTAATTGCACACATGTCTAGTACAATTATGTGGTTTTGTTTCATTAATGCAGTATATACTATTTTCTTGATTTACCCCGAAAGAATGTTAGTGAAATGTGACAACATGCCCCGTAGGTGGGGTACATTGTAACATGTGGTGGGGCACAATGTAACATGACCAAATAACAGCTTAAAATGTTACCTGATATAATCAAAAACATATACAAGACAAACTAAAATATTTTGTCAACAAAATACAATCATGAACTTTTTAAAATAAAATAATGGCATTTTTTAATCATTAAAAATATAAGCATTTTTGAGTTTGACTACAAACACATTGCTAAATACAGCTATACAGCAGAGTTCAAAACATAATAATAATTAATAATTTATGAACATTAACTCTCAGTCATTATTCACACTTTTCTCATGGTTTTTCAAAAGAATTCATAAAAGTATAGAATATAATGGCATATTTCTAATAGGGGCTCATTGTAACGCAGTTACAACACACCCCATCTGCGCAACTGGGATTTAAATCGCGGCTCGTGTCTTCTGCTGTTAGATCAGCATTAAAGAACGATCTCAACTGTTAAATAACAGACATAAGATTAAAATAATATCGGATTTGTCTTATTTTAAATAAACACAAAAAACAGAGATGAAAACTAAACTTAAGTAAGAAATGTACTTTTGCTATGGTTAAATACATGTTCCGTAATATCTTCCAGAGATTTTTTTAATGTTCTCATACAGCAGTTAATTCTAGCAAGGTTACTATCAATCCTAAAAGTATAGCCTACTAACTAAAATACATTTTGGAAGATCAATGTTCTTTATATTTTTTTTCTGCAAACATTGTAGGTCTAATGCTTTATTCATCATCCAAACAATAAATAAAACAATAAGTTGCCGATTTTACATTCAGTGATTAAAATCAACCCTTAAATCCCCCTTTGCTACTTTTTACAGTCTGATTCAAACTCTAAGGGTTAATGGTTATTTTAACACTTAACTAACCACGCCTTCGCCGCGGAAAGGCTAATTAATATTAATAAGCAAAATCTGTTGCCCTGCGACGTCAAATCAAACGATGACGTAGCTTTTGTTGTGCGCGTGCGCAAAGATGCGGAAGCCGTGGTCAGGTTGTTTGTTCGAGTGAGAACATATGGGCAGGTAAATAAAGCACCGAATATGAATCTTTTTGCGCTTTTTCGACATATTCACATTATAATAGACACATTGTTAATATCCTTGTCATGAAACTGGATGCTGTACTTCCTTTTTATTGCGTTACGAACATCAGAACAAATTTGAATTGCACAATGCTGGGAATGTGATGAACCACACCGCTGTAAATCCTATTATTATTATTATTTTGCGTTATATTTATGTATTGTTTACATATTATTTAACATTTTACGTTTAAGAATGTATTTCTATATTTCTAAGATCTTAGATTAGTCATAATCGTCTTTAGTTATTCATTTTGTAGTTAGATGTTTATATACAGTGCTGTACTGAAAGATTTGAAACAATGTCATTGCCTTCACATAAGACACAATGTTCATGTTCCTTCCATTCTGAACTATCTGTAAACACTAAACCACAACATTCCATGATATCATGGCTGCGTGTTTTGTTGGTTGACTCATCATTTGTGCTTGTGAATCATATTGAAAACAAAGCCATAGATACAGAAGGCAACAGGTCTTGACAAAGTGGTGTTTGAGAAGTGAAAGGGCTGGAGAGACCAATCTATTTTATTATTTCATGAAAGCACATATACTTTTTCATTAGTGGTTCAGTACTGTGAGTGTGAGTGTGGTTAATATGATTGTCTGATGTTTTCTCAGTGATTCTGTTCATCCTCCTATGACCAGCCTCAGCTCACATTCTCCATAATGGCCCCGTCCTCTTCCTCCTCCTCTTCTTCGTGCCGCTGCTGCTGTCCCTGCTCGCGGCTGTGCTCAAGATCTTCAGCATACACTTTGGCTCTGGGTCTGGGTTTTGTCACCTTGGGAACCAGTCGTATCCTATTACTAAAATTCTCAGCCAATGAAGGTAAAATATTACATCACCATGGAGCAACTTGATGTATGATTCTTTACCATGATACTATCAAAAGATAACTTCGCTTTTTGCAATTTTGAGAATTTTAAATATTGGTACAACTATCTTTTTCTTAATTACAGAAAACAAATATGACTTTCTTCCTGCATCTGTGAATTTAATGGCAGAGGCAATCAAACTATTATTTTGTTTAGTGATGTCAGTTCGGGTGTTCATTCGAGGTGAGTCAGATTTGTTGTCCCAAAATACCATTCACATACCATTCTCATTAACATACTAAGCTATACTGTATAGACAGTCTGTTGAATTGTGATGTATCTTTATTTTAGCATACATGGTATGGGACTAGAACTATTGCTTTTGTTTTCCAGATGGCCGCTCTTATAAAGATTTGGGATGTTCATCTGGTGCCTCTTTTCTTAGCTACCTGAAATGGTCCGTTCCTGCATTCCTCTACTTCCTTGACAACCTTATAAT
This sequence comes from Romanogobio albipinnatus, assembly GCA_023566225.1. Taxonomy (NCBI): domain Eukaryota; kingdom Metazoa; phylum Chordata; class Actinopteri; order Cypriniformes; family Gobionidae; genus Romanogobio; species Romanogobio albipinnatus. Next base: position 19,784,139 of record CM042243.1, read on the forward strand.
CTTCTATGTGATGACCTATCTTCAACCTGTACGTTGAATTATTAAAAACTTATAGTGAATGACAATACGTTAGTAGCAAAATAACTAATTTATTTGTATTTGCTACTTGCCTATATAAATAATAATAAAAATTATTCTTGCATTAGTGTAATTAAATTCAGTATTCACACTACCGTTCAATAGTTTGGGGTCAGTGAGTTTTTAAATGGTTTTGCTATAAGTTTATTTGCATTTATTTGATTATAAATCAGTAATATTGTGAAATATTATTACAATTTAATTCCAATGTAATTTATTCCTGTGAAGACAGCTGAATTTTCAGCATCATTACTCCAGACTTCAGTGTCACATGATCCTTTAGAAATCTTTCCAATATGCTGATTTGATGCTCAAGTATCATTTATTTGGGGTTATTATCAATGTTGAAGACATTTTCTCATGTTTTAATAGGCTATGGCGGTAATGTTTTCCAACATTGTTATTTTTACAACAGCCATTCTCTTCCGAGTTGTTCTGAAGTAAGTACTGACATTTCTTATTTATCTCATTTATCCTTGAAATGTATCTGTTGCTGACTTTCCATCCTTTTGGCTTGCAGGAGACGCTTGTCTTGGGTGCAGTGGGCATCTTTGATCATCTTGTTTCTGTCCATTGTGTCGTTGACCACCGGCAGTGGTGACCAGCATGCCATTGCTGTGCATGGCCTCCACCCAGCCCACATTTCCACCCCTTCCAACAGCTGTCTGAAATACGCCCATCCCGAGCTAAAGCATCAAATCCATAATGAAACATATTGGACACATAAGCTGTGGGACAGTCAGCTCATCCACAAGCTGAACAGCTTCGGCCTAGGTTACATCCTTCTGCTGCTGCAGTGCTTCATCTCTGCGCTGGCCAACATCTACAATGAGAAGATTCTCAAGGAGGGGGAGCAGCTAGTGGAGAGCATCTTCATCCAGAATAGCAAGCTGTATGTGTTTGGTTTGATCTTCAACAGTCTCACGCTGCTCCTGCACTCTGACTACCGTGAATTGACGCTGCACTGTGGCCTCCTCTACGGCCACAACATCTTTTCCATCTCCCTGGTCTTCGTCACAGCCGCTCTAGGCCTGTCGGTGGCTTTCATTCTCAAGTTCCGCGATAACATGTTCCACGTTCTGACGGGCCAGATCACCACGGTCATTGTCACTGCGCTCTCTCTCTTCCTATTTGACTTTCGCCCATCGATGGATTTCTTCCTGCAGGCGCCTATAGTACTGCTAGCCATCTTTATCTACCACAGCAGCAGACTGAAGGATCCAGAGTACGCTCTGCAGCAGGAGAGGCTCAGGGTCATCAATGGCGAGGTGTTTGAGAGGTCAAGAGGGGTAAGGGTCAAATATAGACTTGCCTTATTTTAAAAAGGTGGTCACTTTGCAGCTCAGTTAATCATTTGTTTAATTCGACTCATTCATTTCCACCTTCATTTTTGAAGTACACACTGACAGTTTAAACAAGGGTCTCTTTGTAGAGGAGGTCTGGCAAACTATAATCTGATTAAGTGTGGAGGAGTTAGAAACCTGAATAGCCTATAACGAAAAGTAATTTGGAGGGGCAAAGCCCTACCTTGGATTATTGCATTATTTAGATCAAATATATTATGCAGCAATGGAATTCTATTAGTGGCATGTTGGCCCGTTTTTAAAAGTTTGCTTTAAAGGGATACCGGTAGTTCACCCAAAAACTAAATGTTTATGTTTATCTGCTTACCTCCAGGGCATCCAAGATGTAGGTGTCTTTGTTTCTTCAGTAGAACACAAATGAAGATTTTTAACTCCAACCGTTGCAGTGTGATAGTCGTATAATGCATGTCAATGGGGATATTTTAGAGTATGAGAGCAGTGAGAGTAAAAACACATAGACATACGAATCCTTATTAAACCATGTGGCTTGTGGCGACACATTGATGTCTTAAGACACGAAACGATCGGTTTCTGTGAGAAACCGAACAGTATTTGTTATTTTTTTACCTTTTATCAGACGAATGTCATCTAGTATTCCCAGCACCATAACGTCCGGCAAATAAGGTCAAAATACTGGCGTGATCAAATATATATATATATATATATATATATATATATATATATATATATATATATATATATATATATATATATATATATATATATATATATATATATATATATATATACGTATAATACGTAGATGCCTTATTCGACCGATCCGCGCAGGCACTAATGAGGAATCTATGTATATATCTATGATCGCGCCGGTATTTTGCATGTATTTTGACCTTATTCGCCGGAAGTGATGGCGTGGGGACGGCTGACGCAAAGCCATAGAAAAAAATGAAATACATTTTTAAATGTGGATATTTTTCTTACACAAACGCATCGATTCGCTTCTGAAGGCCTTTATTAACACCCCGGAGCCACGTGGAGCATGTTATTTGATGGACAGGTGCATTTTTTATGGACTTCAAAAACAGAGAAACTATTACTGCTTGGATTAGCTAGAACATTTTTATCATAACTCAGATTTTATTTGTCTGAAAGAAGAATGTCATGTACACCTCGGATGACTTGAGGGTGAGTAAATCATGGGCTAATTTTCATTTTTGGGTTGAACTATCCCTTTAACTTTTTAATTTGACAGCATTTAAAATAGCACAGAGAGCTAGAAAAATGACTAAAGACCTAGAAGAATTACTAAAAAGCAGCTTTGTTTAACGCAAAAACGTGTCGTATGTGAATTAGCCCAGCTAGTTTCAACAAACTACAAAGTTCCAAACGAGTTTGTGTTTTCTGATTAGTAGGGGCCGGTTTACACAGAACACATTTGTGCATCGCAACTTCAGTTTCATGCTGACTTTAAATGCAAAATTGTATTCTGTATGAACCGCCTTAAGTTATTTACGGAACATACAGTACTGTATGAACCTTCTTCATTTGAAATGAAGTGCTGGGCAATCGATTAATCGCATCCAAAATAAAATTTTGTGTTTGCATAACATATGCGTGTGTACTGTGTATAATTATTATGTGTATATATAAATACACACTCCTTCATGTAAATATATATAAAAAAAATGTTATGTATATACTGTGTGTATATATATATATATATATATATATATATATATATATATATATATATATATATATATATATATATATATATATATATATATATATATATATATATATATATATATATATATATATATATATATATATATATATATATCTTATAACAAATATAAAAATTTTCTTAAATATATACATGCATGGGTGTGTATTTATATTTATACATAATAATTATACACAGTACACGCACATATATATATTATATAAACACAAACTTTTATTTTGGATCGATTGCCCAGCACTAAAAATTCTCATGTTTTCTATAAAAAAAAATGTATGTAGGATTTCATGATTGTGTGTCATCTTTTTATTTTAGGATGGAGAAGAGTGGGAGAGGCTGACCAAGGCTAACACAGAGAGTGAATCGGAAGAAGAATCTTTCTAAGTCCGTTTTGAACCCATCTCTCTCTAACTATCGTGTAAATATTCTGGAATCAGCCTATGTATAATGAATAACAAGTGTGTCAATCACATGAAATATATTGTCCTCTCTTACAAATTCCTCAGGAGGTTTTGTGAAAGTATTGCTTTTATATTTATTGGTTGGACTGTTCTTTGTTCTGTCATACAGTAGTTAACTGAAGGTCATAAGGTGACAGTGCAGGTATTAAGGTAAAAGGAACTCCTTTTAGTATACTTCTCTAATGGGAACAATCACATGTCAAAGTATCATGTATAATGTGCCATAATGTGACTGCACGTGTCGTATTTAATGAAGTGTGAACTTTAAAAAAAATAAAGTCCACATTTTAATCATATATGCTCAAAGATTTGTTCATTTTGTCCTAATCCTGATATTTTGTGGCAACTTCTAACATATCACTGACCAGCAGAGGGAAATAAAGCAAAGTAAAAGTCAAACATTGCTATAGTGCCTAAGGAGAAAAGTTTAGGCTGTATCAGTACAGTGCCTTCATAAAAAAAGTGGAAAACATTCAAGCGTCACATAAGCACTTATAATTCCCTGTATTGTACATCAGTTCAGCAAAAAATAGTTTGCACGATGGCCTGCGATGTTTGTAATGTATAATGACAAAAGGCATATCAATATAATATATATTTTTATTGAAATTAAAGACAATTTATGTTTATAAATAAGACAGTGACAGTGCTCTTTAAAAAATAGAGTGACAATAACAATACATAGTTCAACAAGAAAAAGCAGGTTGTGACCTTTAAAAATGACCACTTCGTATAGTGAAGACATCCAATAAATACAAATGTTTCAGCAGCGTCTTTTATCTACAAAAGATTGTCCATAGATGTGAAATGATATACACCAACATTAAGGACAGATGTATAGCAGAGAAAATGCATCTTAAAACATGAACAGCTGTATAAGATAATTGTAAAACCAGATAATAAAAAAAGGAAGTTTTCAGTTATCTCTTACCATGACACTGTCTTATGAATGTGTAAACCCTAATATCCATAACCCTGATGATAGCCATCCTGGTAACCCTCATGATAGCCGTGGTGGTAACCGTAGCCACCGTACTCATCTTCTGGGCAGCGCATGCCTAGAGACTGCTGGATGGCCATTTCCTGTCTGCGGAGCTGCATGGAGTCGATCAAATCGTAGATGATGGCCATGGACCACATAGGAGATGGGTACCAGGACTTGACATTTCCATCTTTTCCCACCAGCAGCATGGAGAAGTATTCAGGGCTGATCTGGAAATAGTTTCTAATGTCCCTTACTAGACTGGCCGATATCCCCTCACGCTCCACCGTTGCACTTCCTGAAACACATAAACGTGAAGTGGGTGTCAGAAACAGGTGTGTAGCATGCACATAAACAAAATATGGTGGATATAAAGGAAACTTAGTCATTAATAGGATACTGAACTTCACATTATTTTATAGATATGAGTTTAGTGTAGACTGGGTAAACCCAGCCTGATCTGCCCGCGCTTATTTATTTCGCCCTGGAACTCAGTCTGGAAACCTGTACATTCATTTCTACTGCTTCCGTTACACTTTTGCGGGAACCAATCATAGACTGGCTTATCCACCTGGCACGCTATTGGCGGGTTTAACACGATGACGGATATAGAAGCGATGGGTTGTTGCCCGTTGATCACGCCTCTTGTGTCTGATTGGTTGAAGGACTGTCCATTTGCATACAGAGTCATTTGAACTATGCTCGTTTATCATGCCTCTTGTGCAGTAGAAAATACAGAGCAGACTCCCCAGACCAATGGTCTGGTGATAGCCAGACAAAGTTTAGTGTGTAATTTAGTGACAAATAAGCCAATGTGCATTCATCATCATTGCAATTTAATGGGTTATACAAAAACAAAACAAAAAATTAATTTAAGGTAATGTTTCTTCAAGCGTTTAAATTTTTCCACTTGACCATCTCACGCTAAATAGTTAATTACACTACAGTTTAAAGTTTGGGACAGTTAATTTGCTTTTGAAAGAAATCTTTTATGCTCACCAAGGAAGCATTTATTTGATACAGTACAAAAAAAAATACAGTAAAAATAGTAATATTGTAAAATATTACAATTTCAAACAACTGTTTTCTATTTCAATATATTTAACATTTCTGTGAAGACAGCTGCATTTTCAGCAGCCATTACTTCACAGTCTTCAGTGTCACATGATCCTTCAGAAATCATTCTAATAGGCTGATTTGGTGCTCAAGAAACATTTCATTTTATTATCTATGTTGAAGAACAGTTGTTCTGCGAAATTTAGTGTTGACCGTTGATACATTTTTTCCAAGATTCCTTATTGAATAGAATGTTGAAAAGAACAGAATAGAAATAGAAATCTTTTGAAGCATTATAAATGTCTTTACTTTCACTTTTGATAATTTTAATACAACCTTGCCGAATAAATAAGTATAAATAATACATTTCTTGGGGGGAAAAAAATGTACAGACCCCAAAACAGTCAAACCAAAATTTATTCAGACACCTTCAACATTTTCTCACATTATCACAGTTTATTCGCTATAGTTTAGAAAATGGTAATACAATATGACAAGAATGTAAACTGTTAGAGCAAAATCATCTTGATAATGTCAGATAACTTTGATATAAAGGTATGTAATGGATTGCAATCAACCAATCAGCTGTCAGCTGTTAAATTTAAGTACGCAATTAGATAATACCAATTTAGGTCAACAAATTACCAAGCAATGCTTAATTTTGTTCAGTCTGAGGTGTAAAAGGTCGCATTAGCAGTAAAAAAAAAACACTTAAGAAAAACATGGTCAGGTCAAAGTGTCTGAATAATTTTGATCCCAAATTTTTTATCACTTTTACTGGTAGTCCACTGTATGAAGAATATCACATACAAAGTCACAGTTTACTTTATTTTGCTATCCTCACTTACACAAACAAATTATAGTGTCCTGCACCCACTAGAAAAAATATATCTGGTGTCTGAATAATTTTTGGTTTGAAAGATATATATATATATATATATATATATATATATATATATATATATATATATATATATATATATATATATATATATATATATATATATATATATATATATATACAGTACTGTGCAAAAGTCTTAGGCACGTTAGTATTTTCACCCCCAAAAATGGTTAAGCCAGTTATTTATACATTTTGTAATAGTGTGTCAGTAGGTAATATCAGTTTACATTTTCAAACATTCATTTAGCCATTATTTGTAATAATCCATTCCAGTGAGATTTTTGTATGCAGAATGAGTCTGACAACAGAGCTATGATCCACACAGAGATCTGATCTCACCATCATCGAGTCCGTCTGGGATTACATGAAGAAACAGAAAAAACTGAGACTAAATCCAGAAGAACTGTGGCAGCGTCTCCAAGACGCTTGAAGAAACCTTCCTGCAAAGCTACAGTACTTAGACACTTGTGTAAAAATGCTGTAAAGTCAGGAAGTTTTCAAAAATAATAACATAAGTAGACTGTTAATTTTTTTGATCAATTAACTTCTATTAACTAAATCAAATCAGTGTTTGTGTGACCACCCTTTGCGTTGAAAACAGCTTTTGTTTTGGGACACTTGCTCATAGTTTTTTAGGGAGCTTTGCAGGAAGGTTTCTTCAAGCGTCTTGGAGACGCTGCCACAGTTCTTCTGGATTTAGTCTCAGTTTTTTCTGTTTCTTCATGTAATCCCAGACGGACTCGATGATGGTGAGATCAGATCTCTGTGTGGATCATAGCTCTGTTGTCAGACTCCTTCTGCATACAAAAATCTCACTGGAATGGATTATTACAAATAATGGCAAAATTAATGTTTGAAAATGTAAACTGATATAACCTACAGACACACTATTACAAAAGTTATAAATAACTGGCTTAAAACCATTTTGGGGGGTGAAAATACTAACGTGCCTAAGACTTTTGCACAGTACTGTATATATATATAACTTTCACTATTGGTCTTTCCTTCCATTTATTTATCCTTTTTCAAAAATAAACACTGACCGTCTCTAAATGAAGAGCTTATTTAATATAGTAATAAAACAAAACCATTTGACAAAACTTTCAAATAGAAACCAGACTTATTTTTTATAAAACCAACATCAGATATTGACATTGCTTTCATCTTACACACTGCCTATGAAGACTTCAGTGTCAGCACTCTAAATACAGCTTACAGAATCACTGTTTGATCCTAATGCATCAGACAGACTGCTGATGCACAGGGGCCAATGAAGGCAAAGCTGTCTGTCATTTCAACAATGGTGGAAAATATGTAAACACCTGAGCCCTCTTTCATTTCTGTCCTGCTAAATATTATTCCTGTGGGAACTGTTTGGTCATTTTTGAGCCTGGCCGGAGCTGGAGAGGCTGACTCATGCAGGGAGGGGCCTGAAACCAGAGGCTACTGGCTGACAAAAAAGCAGCCAATGTCAACACCACACCACCGCACTCATCTAATGTGCTGATTAACCCTTAACACACTTACTAAACGCCTGGCTGCTGTGAGTGCTAGAGGTACGCTTTTCATATTTTCATTCATGTGCAAAATATGCTTTATATAAGTAAAGGGACCACAATAGACCCTTTTCACATTTACGGGTTTCTCAAAGCAGAAGTCATCATAGTTGTGTTAACTATTATAGCTGTGAATGAGAGAATACATAAAATAATTTTTTGTGTGGCCATTTGCTCAAATAGCAAAAGAAAACCGCCACAATAGTGATTTCACAACTTTCAAAAAGAGGGAAAAAATAGAGTGAGATTGATAACGGCTGTCAAAAAAGAGAAATATGTAAATTTTTACCATCACTCCTATAGACGCTGTATTAGAAACACCCTCACAGCAGTGGTAACTTGTTTTTTGTAATTTGATGCAAAAGTAATAAAATAAAAAGTATTAGTGTTATAAATGTACAATACAGTATATTTAAAAAAATAAAATAAAATACAAAAAACGTTGCAGGATTTACAATATTGATGACCGTTAAAATGCGTCTGTAAAAAGGGTCTATATATAAGCATGTTGAGTCAGCTGATATTTTAAACTGCTCTTAAAACCATAGCTACAAATGCTTACATACCCGATAATAGAGCTTCTCGCACCATAAATTCTAGATAACATTTTTGGTGTTTACTGGTAAGTCTCACTACACTCTTAAAAATAAAGGCTCCAAAAGGAGGTAGAAGATCCATTTTGGGTTTCCCCAAGAACCTTTAAGCGAACAGTTCTTAGTGTAAAGAACGTTTGACTAATCTCAAGAACCTTTTTTTCATCATGGAACAACTGATGCCAATAAAGAACCTTTATTTTTAAAGAGTGTATAGACGGAAGTGTATCTTTTTTTCTAGTGTTTCAGTGACAGTGATCTTACCATTGATGGGGTAAAGCTCTAACACGCCTCCCATGTCTATCATCTCTGTCCCCACCAGCTTCAGTATTGATACATGGCGAAGACCTGAAAATCGACCAACACAAAAGGATTTTTTAGGTTAAAGTGCAACAGACTAAAATCTACACACCCCTCTGAGTCTTCAAATGTTCCCCTGTTGACATTTAGGCTGTTAAAGGGCATGTTTGTGGCTTAAAGATTCTGTTTATGGAATATGTGGGTAATGTATTAATAAACAGAGCTATTTCTCAAGTCATTCATGTTTGAATTGACTGCCAAATTCAATTCCACTGTGGTAACCGATGTCAGTTTAAATGGAATAGAAAGCCAGTCTAATGTCAAACATCATTGTTATTGTTCGAAGATCTTTTCCTGGTCACATTATGCCACATAATAATTATTTTTTACAGAGCTGTGTAAAGTTGTGACGTAAAATAACTTCAATTTCAAGACACTTTCACATTTTGTTTTACCACCTAAATTACACATTATTATTAGAAATTGACACAAATCATATGTCACGTGGAATTGGAAGCAGCTATTTTTTTATGTAAGTTGCTAAATTACTGTTATTTACTATTTTATTTACAACTAGGTACATCTCTTTATGTTGGTTTCCACACTCACTCCATGTGAAAAAGAACATGAGGCTACACCTAACTATTAGCTGTTCCAGGTGTGGTCACTGGTTGTGGTCAACACCTAGACCAACAGGTATGGAACTGGCTAGAAAACAACTACTAATAAATATATATTCTATATACAAGTCAAATCCAACTAGTCTATGCAAAGCTATATAATATAAAAAGGAGTCACCCAAGAGCTTGCTGCAATGATGAATAAATGCTTTGCTAATTACATGAGTTATATGCTTGTCAAGATTTCTGGGACAAGATACAAAATGGCACACATTCACTGCTGTTGTGTCAAGCTTATTTTGTGGGAAACATTTCTGACTGTTAAGTATCATCGTGAATACACATTGTTCTTGGGAATAATACCAAGAAAAATTCCAGATCCATAACTCAGTGGAGTTTATAAGAACTGGCTTGGTCTGAACTACAGTAACAACTATATGGTTTCAATTTTCGTGACAAGAGAAAATCAGTGTGAGATATTATCTTTATAAATATCTTGAGACATGATAAATAAACTTATGCAAACACCGGGTAACACACTGTGGTAAGTGAGTCCCTAAAGAATAACTGCCTCTGCAATAATGAAATATGTATTTACCTGGTCTGGTAATTTGATCAAAATTCTCCTTCAATGACATTCTCCAGTCAGTGATTATAATGCTTACCCAGGTTGCATGCCTGACTGGTCAGTGCATAGAGTTGTTGCTGATAGGCCCATTCCTCATCATTTGGTGCAGATATGACAAACAACCTGCGTCTCCAGCGGAACCTATGCGATCATAGAACAAAATCATTAGACCAATGCAGGGGTGGATAGCTCAACTTTGACAAAAAGTCATCTTTAATGTCTAAATAACATCCAAATGCAAAACCTAATACAAGTTATGTCTGAAAACAATGTTTCCAGAAACTAGGAAATACACAGCCATGTTTATACAGTACATAGGGCTATACATGGTGGTTACACCATGGTATTAACAGGTGATAAATGATGTATAACCAAAGTCCCTTCCAAGGAAAGTCTGTTCACTAGGCCGCCATATTTGCGATGCCTCCGGGCAACTATTCCGGGTAGCTATTTCGGGCATCCAAGACTAAATCTATTTGAATGGGGGAATCCTAAAATCTCAGAAACATAATTAAATAACATATTTCAAATCATCAACAAAATCTGACATGAACTGTCCATAAATGTTGTTTCTTATGCTCAAATAGCATTAAAAAAAGCTTATTGTTCAGGCTACACCAGCCAATGCGCATGTGCAGTTCTAAGCGAGTCTCAGGCTGAATCCGAAATCGCCCCCCTATACCCTTAAATAGGGCACTATTTGAGGGGACGGCCATTTGTAGTGGTGTCCGAAACCATAGTGGACGTTATTGAGTGCACTCATTCTATCCCACAATGCACGGCGATAACGAGTGTACAACCGATGTACACACAACGGCTATCCGAATTCGCTCACTTGTTTTCATTCACTCCTGCAAGTGAACTGTATTAGTGGACTAAAGTAGGGAGTAGTGATTGAGGGTTTAGGTGGCGATTTCGGATTCAGCCTCAGATTCCTATGGGAACCAGAGCTTCTAAAGGGAGCTGCAGTGTCGTCTTCCTATATCTATAGTCTTTGTGCATAAATATTTAGTTCCGTAAAATCCCCTTATAGCCAGTATTTATTTCTGTTTCCCCTTGTCCTCCCTGACTGGTTCTTGGTCCCCTCACTGCCACCCCATAAAAAAATGAACTCGAATAGCCATTATTAGTGATATTTTATCACTAATATTTATGATGATTATTATTGATACAACACGAGTCATGCGCATGTGTGTAACTATTTTATTCCATGCAAAATTATGGTAATTTGTCAACTTTTTGTGAGAGATTTACTTGACAGATTAAATGCAACCATATATTGAACATTTTAGATCTTGCCTAACAGATAAATAAGTTAAAGCAAAAACGTTTCAACGGCTTCTATAAAATAAAAAAGGTTTTGCTGGTTAGCATGATCTGAAAAAACTAAATAAATAAATAGAATCAAAATGATGTACAAATATGTGTGTGTGAATTGCTACGAATTGTATCCAGTATATAATGACATCAAAGACAGCTTGTGATGGAGATCCCCATATGAGCCCAGGCTCCAGCACAACACAATTTCAATGGAAAAAGCTTTACCTGGAAAGGAAGTTCTCCAATGACCTTGGCTTGTCTTCTTTTTTACATGTCACCCCATCACGTTTCTGTTGTTCCATCTCTCTGATGCGCGAGGAAAACGTGTCGATATAGTCAAAAACAGCTTTCATTGCAATTGGCACTTCATAGTATTGCTGGAAATAATAAAAAAAGATATAAAACTTAAGAGAAATATACAGCCTTATAGAAGGTTAGAAACCGAATACCTTTACTAGTAAGGGGATTTTCTCAATAGGTTCTGAGCAGCCAAGAATGCCGAACCTAAAATGATGTGTCAAATTGACAGAACTGTGAAGAATTCCTGACATTTTTCTGCAAACCACAACATGTCCACGATGTCCGATATCACATTTCTTCTGTGAAAGTTACATATAGACACCCATTTTATTACTGTGTTTAAGTTGTATTATTTAATTGTATTATTATACTTTGGTATTATTCTTTTTTTAATTAATTTATATTTATTATTACATTAATATTAATATATTCTTATTTTATTATGTAAACGTCTAAATTTAGTGCAAATGCTACATTATTTTATTCGTTTTATATTGATCATTGCATCAAATCCAGCTCATGAAGGCACTGAATGAAATTACATTGGATGTTAAAACATTCTCAAAACAAAGAGTAAAACTCATGTACAAGGACTGTGACGATCCGTGTTTATTTGTTTAACAGTTTATGTATTAACTTAGTCAGTTATGTCAACATTCAGCTCTCACAATTCAATCTAAACTCTACATGCCCAGAATTAAATCAGTATTGGCGGGTGTCTCTAAGGATTTTCAATAAATTTTACTTTCTATCCACCTCCAGACTGCACAGTGGCTTCTTTGTTTAATCCAGCTGTCTGCAAACAGAACTCAGCCTTGCACTGGCAAACCTTGTTATGTAGCATGGAAGAAAAGAGCTTTAAAGCTGTGAAAATGTACTGTGTGCCAAGTTACGCGTCTTTTACCTTCGCTTTCATGTCCAGATCTGTGAGGACCATGTAGAAATCGTTGTAGGTCATTCCGTACTCTTTCCTCAGCTCCGTGATGAGATCCTGGTTCTCCAAATCCTCCTGTCTCAGACCTTTCATGGGCTTGTCATTCTCTGCAAAGACGCCACACAAAATCCCACAGACTGATCAACCAACCAGAGAGATGAATACAGTTGATTACAGATGGCTCCACAGTCTGCTAGTTTTGTTTTGACTGCAGTTCAAAGAGATATGCGTGTCTTTCATAACATACAGTACGTAGGGCGACCCATCTGGTGGGGTCAACGCCGGTAGAACTCGGGACAATCTGCTATATGAGTAGCCCAATGCTGTTCTGCTGTTTGTCTAAATGGAAAATCACCAGACATGCAGTCTTTTAATGAAGTGCTGCAGGGCCTTAGAGATGGCAGGTCTGTGTGTTTATTCTGGGAACATGGCCTCCTTTGCTCGAAAAGAGACAGATAAAAACAGAGCAACTCATGTGAAAGACCCTCTTTAGTCTGTGGAAACTGCGGGTACGTGAAAGTGCGGGAGGATGCGGCCAACCCAAAGTATTTGTTTTCCTTTCCACAAAATCCAAAGAATTTCTCACTCTGATTTCTAGAGGACAACAAAACAGATGGTTTAAGGCACTACACTAACCTCAGCATGGGAGGTGAACTACAATAAAAAATGTATCAAAGCGGAAGCCAAATGCTATTTCTTCCTTTAAACATATGGTTTTCATTAAATAATAAGGAGGCTTTAGGCATATGTCCTACTCACTGACAAGATAAACAACAACTAGGAATCTTAATATAAAATATGAATAACTAGCGTTACATCATAGGCATTACAAACGGAAAATGAAAGATTAGGTTTAGCCTCAGCAGCACTCCTAATTATATATGCCTACCATAGCCACAGCACAGGACCTTTAATTGTGGTTCAGGAACCGCTGATCATACAGTCAGTCATGTTTCCTTTCTAGTACCTCTGATACTGCACTGGAACCAGTCACAGTGAGCTGGAAGGCTATAAATGCTCAGAGCGTGCCAGACTGATATATGCCTTCAGAGAGAGCCTAGTGTTCACTTAGCTGCCTGAGCATCTACTTTGCTTCCATTTGTCCATCCTGTGGCAGCGAAAGTGACCCCTCACACACAACCATGTGACGCAGACCAGACTGACGAGTATATGGAACAAAAGTCAAAGCAGTGACTCATTCAGAGGCAGTCCAGATGATGATGATATCATTATTAAACCCTTTCACAGCATTTTGTCTTAACGTTTGTAGAATCTAATTGTGTGATGTCCGGAGAATTATCAAAAACAGTGACAACCAGTGTTGCGCAAAATTTGAGATTGAAGAATTGGCTTGTTTTCAATCGATGAGCTGGATTTTGAATTGGCTATGAACCGAAGTAAGTTGAATTGGAATTGTACAGGAGAAAGAAGATCTATCTATAAACCTTCAAACCTCAAAGCTTTTTAAACCATTTTTAAAACTAGGCTTTTTTAAAGATTGAATTCATTTCTTTGAATTTCAATTCATTTCTAATCTACTTATATTCAAATTGGAATTCTGCATCAAACACAGAATTTAATCGGAATTTAAATAGCATTTTCATTTCAGTTCTGAATGGCGCACAACCCTGAGCAACAGGTAGCAGTTACATTAAAGTCATAGGCTTCCCTGCTTTTGGAGCAGTGCATCAAAAATGTACAATGAAGAAATTGTATTGGGTAACGTATGCTTTATCTATTCGCACCCTACAAAACTGGCTTGTCTGCCAAGAAATGACTGCTGTTACTGAGCTAAAACTCTCCAGTCAGAATATCAGCTACAAAGGAAACAGACATTTTCCCATGTCTTGGATAATGAACTAGAGAATAACGTGCCATGGCAGACTCTGCTCCCACTCTTCCATCTGATTCATCTAGCAGCATTCCGTGACACTTGAACAAGCACCATTCACTCCATTCCCAGACCAAACTCCAAGTTCCTTTGCTGTGAGGTTTTGTGTCATATGAGGTCATAATCTGGAAAGTGCTTCCCTAACTTACAAGTGAGTGCCAACTGTTGGATAAAAAGCGTTTTTTGTTTGCCATACATTGTTTTGCCATATTAAAAGATCTTAATCTCCAGCAGAAGAAAATGGGTTGTGTTTATCATATCCATCGTTGGCCTAATCATTCATAGCTCCATGTCACAACTAGTAAAGCTCTCAAAAGAACAGGAAACAGTTGCTCTTTTTATGAAAGTTGCAGGATTTTATGATGGGTGGCCTGCGTTCAGTTTGGCTCAGTGGGAATGGATGGAATGCTTTGACCGGAACTTCCATAACCTGTGTTTAAATGTCCATAAGTCAACTCATGACATGGATTCTCAGCAAGGGTTTAGGAATGAGGAAAGTAAAACAATAGAAAAAGATAACAGGAAAACTGCATACAGCAATGAAAACATTCTCATTTAGTTATGTTAACTGTAATATTGGTTGGTGGTTTGAATATGTAATCAATAAAAAACAAAAAAACAAGTGGCTTACCAAGTTGGTAATGATCTATCTTCATGGTGCTGTTTGTAAGTGTGCCAAAGATGGTGATGATGGAGACCTTCCTGACTGCCATCTCACATACGTGTTCCAAGTATTCATCCCTCTGCTGAACATACATGGTGTTCTCCTCTGTTGGAGAGGTGATCAACTGAAGTAAAAAGTTTAAAACAGAAGAAGAGTAAATAATAGTATAATAAAGAAACCCACATTTCTAAATCAGACTACCTACAAAGATACTCACAAGTAGTCTCCTTCTGCTTTCAAAATAGTCCAAAAAGGTTGCCAGAGTTCCTTTAGGTGGTGGTGGCGGCGGTGGTCTCTTTGTTGGTTTCTGATACTCTTCTTTCTCATGGGTCTTTATAACTTTCTTTCCATTTTTCTTACCGCCCTTTCCATCCTTTCCCCTCCTCTCCGCCTTTTCTTTCTTGGACAACTTGTCGGTCTTGTCCTTTTTCTTCTTTTTATCTGTCTTGCCCTTGCCTTTCTTGGCGGGCACAATCTCTTCCTCCTTTTCTTCAGGATAGCCGTCAGTGGGCCTGACTACATCATATTTCTCCTCGTAACCATTGCTAATTTCCTTATCACCATTCTTTTTCTTCGTAACTTTAGGTGGTTTGTGTTGTGTAGGTATAATTTTGGTATTTCTGTGGTTGTATTCTTTTTTATCAGTGCGATTGTCCCTATATTTTGCTGTGTAAGCCTTGGTGTAGACAGGAAGTGTCGTGGGTGAGGTTGTCTGATATCTGTCCCTTCGGTTGTAATAATAAGGCTCGGCGGTGGTCTTGTGAGCTGGGATCCATTGTGGGGTAGTAGGAGGTCTGGTCGTCCTTGGAGTGGTGGTGGCCCGCGTTGTGGTCGGCCGTGTTGTGGTAGTGGATCGAGTTGTAGTTGGGGGACGTGTGGTGGTAGTTGGTTTGGTCGTGGTGGTAGTGGTTGTTGGAGTTGGAGTAGTTGTTGTAGTTGTTCTTGGGATGGGTTTTCTCCTCTCTGTTGGTGGGTCTACTTGGGAGTCAGTGCTGGGGACACCCTCAACCACCTGACCCTCCACCCCAGCCCCCTTACACTTCTGTACAAAGCCTTTCTGCCTGACTTTCTCCATTTTGCGCATAGGCGACTGGTCGATAACTTCATACATTGCTTCCAGCCTGACAGGGTATGGGTAGCGCTCCTCTACCTGAAGCGTCTTCTTAAGAAGGACCATCCCAAACTTTCCTTTCTCTAATTTAAGAAAGTTCATTAGCCTGGGAATAAGAGTCGTATCCAACGGCTCTTCCATCACTTTGCCTTCATTAGTAATGCGTCTGATTTTCCCACCCAATTCCCCTTCCTGGTGAAACATGACAATCTGATGCACGTGCCGCTCGGCTAACTCACAGTAAACCTCTGGTTTGAGAAGACTCATCATCAATCTGTAGTAACCATCCGAGTCGTGAGGTGCGGAAATAACCAGCAGGCGATTTTTCCCTGCATATGACGCCAATAAGTTTGGTGAACCGGCACTGCTTGGCATGCGGGATACTCTGGCCCTGGCTCCAGGTGTTCCATCATCTTGCTGGATTGTATTCATAGTCCCACCCTTTCCTGGTCTCCTTTGTGCCAAGATCCTTCTGGATTGGACGTTCCTGGTAATGTTTATACCTTCATCTCCCTGCATCTGCTGGCGTCTATCATTGATCCATGAAGGAGAACGTGTTTTGATGATCTGCCCCTGACGTGATTTGTGTTGTCTTGCTCGTCTTATGGACAGCAGTCTGAGTTTCGCTTGTTTATCGGTCGGGCTGCTCTCTGACACGTAAACAGCCCATGTTAACAGACACAAAACACCGAAACCAAGCATGTACATTCCCCTCATGTTTGAAAACTTCAGTAACACTTAAGGCAGTAGCGTCACAAAATCCGATTTATAAAAATAAAAAAAGTGTTTATAATTCTGAAGCTGAGTGCAAAACAGTGCAAGCGTTAGTTAAAACCATCTTTAGACACTTAACAAACAAATTAAAATAATTTTCTTTAAAATAGACAAAAGACAATAGACAATAGGTCGACCTTTGTTTAGCCTACCTGTAAGCGCGTTTAGGAAACATTTGAACATTCAGCGCGCGATATGGCTGATTCAAAGCAAAGGGGCATGTAATGCTGCCCAGCGCCAGATTTTCTCATCTCAGCGTTCCTAAATTGAAATGCATATAATCCTTTATCCTACTGAAAACAGTTTCCATGAAGTCAAACTCCGGTCCTTTGTCAGTCTTAAGAAGTTTAACACGCGCCACTTCAAAACAACGCACGTCGCGAAAAATAAGAAAAGGTCAGAAATACTTCCAAAAGTATGGAAAACTCTCTGTGCGGCTCCTTATCACTGGAAGCTTTCCCAGACATGTCAAAAAGTAACAGCACAGCAGCCTCCGTATCCTCTGACGAGCACACGGGACCAACCCATGCAGCTGAGGGGTGCCAGTGCGCATAGATTTACTCCTGCAAGCAGAATGAACCTTAAAACAGGCTTTCAAATCCTAAATATGATGAGCCCTTTGTGATTAACATTTCTTTAAAAATAAAGGCAACTATATGTATATGGGCCCATTTATACCTTGCGAGAAATATAGCAAATGTGATATTATACATTCATCCAGGGGCGTAAATTTCATCTAAAAGTTGGGGGGGACAATAAACATGAAATTTCTCAAGAGCAATTTTTGAAGGGGACCCAAATAATACAGCCAAAATCGTACTTGTAAGGATATGTGTACCACAAAAAAAAAAAAAAAAAAAAAAAAAACATTTCGTACTTATTTGGCGTTTTGGTGTACTGAAAAATGATCTAATGTCCTTTTTTCTTTTCTCTGTCATTTTATCTGACCAACAACACAAAGCGATAGTAGTTTAAATACGATTAAGGTTCACCACGCAGTCATATTATAATTATTAAATTATCTTGCGTCCTCCACATAGTATTTTATACTATGATATTCAGATATTTAGATGTTCAACTGCAGCAAGCCCTCTGATCTGCCACTTATTATCATATTGAGCAAAACCCTACACAGATCTGACTGAACTTGCGGTTTAGAATTAGCCAATTTTTTGAATTTGGGGGCGGGTTGCCTGAATTTTGGGTTCATTAGCCAATTATTCATAATGAAAAACACAAAAACAAAACAGTACAATGACACACTCCCTTAAATATAGGCGCTTTTACGCTTTGAAACCAAATCTTGGATAATCTTGTCTGTCAGCTGTTTGCTCGTTCGGCTCGTGCTGTATTGAGCAGACACGTTCAGTTTTTAATTGTTTTGTCAGTTCTCTAACTGAACTCAATGATTTTATTACTAAACAGCGGAGCGGGGCGGGGCGGGGCGGCGGTGGGCATGTTTCCAAAACTAAATAAATGTCTTAGACGTAGCCTATATATCACTGCTCTAAAGCCAAATTGAGCAAGTTCTTAAAGTATTATCTGGTAAACAGTTTGTATTAAAAGTTGACTGTATATATTTTAAACCTGAAGAAAACATTTTCAATAAATATTTAAAATATGCAGGGAAAAAAAGTGCCCAATGAGCAAACTAAAGGTGACAATGATGAAAAGATGCATATGTGTGTATATATATACATTGTTGAATCTAAAATGTTCTCACATCATTGTTAATTTCCAAGTTCGTTTTTTTATGGATTGATACATTGCACAGATATTCAATGACTGGCAACCCATAGAAAATATCATGAAAAGCAGTAACTCTTGTAATCTATAATGGGGTCATATTTAATTCAGAGAAAAGAAAATAGCCTTAAATATAAGTCTCTACAGAATTGGGATCACATATTTCAGAACATATTGTAGCCTGTTCAGATTAAAACAGCACATTTTTGGTAACAAAAATTTAGTTTTTTTGTCAGTAGGTCTATAACCAGTCATAACTTTTTAATTAGTCTTAATTAACAAATGACCTAATGTTTTCTCAAGTATCAAACTGTAGGCTAACAGGTCAAAATACTACAACAATTGAGAAGGACTGCAACAATGTAGTGTAATGTGAAATTAAAATCACGTGGCATGCATACTCAGCACATGCTTGGCTCTGTGCCTTAAAACAGCACCAGACATACCAGGCCTGATGATTTAACTGGATAACAGCTGCTGAGCAGAATCCAGGGGGTATATCATGGTGGTCTATCTCACCCTATACAAGACAGTGTATGATATCATCAAAATATACCTGCTACATATACCAGTAAACCCGCAGATTCTTCCCAGCAGTTGTTACATTATGTCTCTGAGCTCTATACACAGATTTTTTAAATATTGCAAAGGTGAAACAATTGTTATTATTGTTATGATTATTATTATTTTATGACAGGGCAAGGTCCCATACATCATCTAGTAGTAGGTCTATACTGCACACATTCCATGTTATTTTCTAGTCTCCTCTGATTTGATAACATCTGAATGCATGGAATAATCTTTAAGCTTGTTCCACATCTGGCTTTTTTTACTGCAATTTTCTACTGCTTATAAGCTCAGTGTCTTTCTTACCTGTTACTTTTGGGTTTTACTCTCTTAACAGATGCCCCAATGTGAGCAAGACATGCTCCAGGCTTTTCTACAATCCTCTATTACCCTTCATGCTCACTTCCTGACATATGTGTCTCTTAATACAGCGCATCAGTCTGTAATAAAAACCATTTGTGTAAACAGCTAAGATCGTCACATCATATAAACAAAACCCCTTCAATAATGAAAATCTCAGAAATGTGCAATTCAATTTATAACACTTTGGATCTATGTACCAATTATGGACGTATTACTAATTACTAGGCCCAGATGGAATCTGCTGACTTTTTACACATTTTCTTTGCTAATTTGATCTGTGGATTTGTGAGGAATGGCAGAATGCTAATAATAATGTGGCATAATATTTAATAACGAACATGCAAGGGGTGGAGGATGTGTAAAACTTAATTTGTAAATGATGACAGTTTGAAATTTTGACAAAAAACATTTTGAGGAGTTCTGTGGACACAGATTCTGTGTGGGCTTTCTAGCATTCATCTAAGCATACATTAAACTATAATAAAATAGACTTTTTCTTTGAAACATGATGTAACTGAAAATTGCCGTAATGGTGTCCACCCTACAGTTCCCTGTTATTAGGTTTTGTAGATGAGGGTAGATGAAGCTTAGCTAAGTTAAAAACAGCATGGATAAAAGCCATTAAATGAACCCTCTGATGCATGGCACTCACTACAGTGTGCAGATCTTTTTTTAAATAATTGTTATGACAACATATTCTAATCTAATATTTTATTGTATTATTAATTTAATTTAATTAGTCATTAAGAACTTTGTCACGAGTGAAATTGCTTTAATGAGATAAATGATTGATTAACAAGCTCAGAATACCTGATCCACTCGGTCAACTTTACTGTAGTAAACACTGAACAATGGCAAAATAATGGTTTTAAGGAGTTTTACTCAGGATTGGTGCTGACTTATAAATTCGCACATGGTTTGTCTTGAAGCATATAAAAACACCACATAGACATATAAACAACATTAAAAACTTGATTTTCACCACAGGGGGTCTTTAAGAAGTTAAACATTTCCATTTTATTTTTGGACAACACTTCCTACATACATCACTCAGTATAGTTCAACACACCAACTGTTCAGAAACATATTAGACAATGTTAATGTCACTGAGAGAGGAAGATATACACTATATTGCCAAAAGTATTGGGACACCCCTCCAAATCATTGAATTCAGGTGTTGCAATTACTTCCATGGCCAAATGTGTATAAAATCAAGCATAGGCATGCAGACTGCTTCTACAAACATTTGTGAAAGAATGGGTCGCTCTCAAGAGCTCAATGAATTCAAGCATGGTACTGTGATAGGTTGCCACCTTTGCAATAAGTCCATTCATGAAACTTCCTTACTACTAAATATTCCACGGTCAACTGTTAGTGGTATTATAACAAAGTGGAAGCAATTGGGAACAACAACAACTCAGCCACAAAGTGATAGGCCACGAAAAATCACAGAGCGGGGTCAGCGCACAGTGCGCAGAAGTCGCCAACTTTCTGCAGAGTGAATAGCTACAGACCTCCAAACTTTGTATGGCCTTCAGATTAGCTCAAGAACAGTGCATAGAGCAGGGGTCTCAAACTAATTTTACCTGGGGGCCGCTGGAGGTAGACTCTGGGTCAGGCTGGGCCACATCAAGTATTACACATAAAAAGTTTCAAGTATTCAAAAAAAAAGTAGCACAACTGATCCAATCTTCTCAATCTTTATTATTAACAGTTCTTCAACATGAATGTTTCTTCTGAACATGAACTGTTCCTCTGAATTTGAACTAAATTATATAGCCTATAGAAATTAAATGTAATATGAAATAATGATTGATTTAAATTTTATTTTAAATAATAGACTAAATCACAGCAAGGCCGTAACCAGGTCCAACAGAACAGTGAACGAAATTCTAGGTCTAATTCTAGGACTATTTGTAAACAATATTTGCATTAATTTGCGTCAAATATATTATTAGTCCCGATATTCTTCGCATGAGTGAGTGAATAAATACATAGATCAGCGAAAGTCTTTAGAATTCTCCTGCGGTCTGGTGGTAGAATTTTTGTTAACAGTGTCAAAGGTTCCGGGTTCTAATCCGCCCTCATGTAGTTATTCTTCATTAAAATCAAAGATGTCCATCAATGATTGTATAATAACGTTTGCATTTTGTTTTGTGATTTCACCAGAAAGAATAGAGTCTCTCTCAGCAACGGCATTAAGCGATAGATTGCTCGTCCGTGTATGAAAACTGTGCAATGTGCACGAGCCAAAAGAGAACCTAAACCCCGCCTACTTTGATTTGATTGGCCATCTCAATCATTTTGACATTGACGAGCGCAAGTGGCCCGCGAGTTTGAGACCCCTGGCATAGAGAGATTCATGGAATGGGTTTCCATGGCCGAGCAGCTGCATCCAAGCCTTACATCACCAAGTGCAATGCAAAGCGACGGATGCAGTGGAGTAAAGCATGCCGCCACTGGACTCTAGAGCAGTGAAGATGTGTTCTCTGGAGTGGCGAATCACGCTTCTCTGTCTGATGATCTGATAAACGAGTCTGGATTTGGCGGTTGCCAGGAGAATGGTACTTGCCTGACTGCATTGTGCCAAGTGTAAAGTTTGGTGGAGGGGGGATTATGGTGTGGGGTTGTTTTCCAGGGGTTGGGCATGGCCTCGTGGTTCCAGTGAAAGGAACTCTTAATTCTTTGGCATACCAACTTTGCACCCAACTTTGTGGGAATAGTTTGGGGATGGCCCCTTCCTGTTCCAACATGACTGCACACCAATGCACAAAGCAAGATCCATAAAGACATGGATGAGCGAGTTTGGTGTGGAGGAACTTGATTGGCCTCCACAGAGTCCTGACCTCAACCCGATAGAACACCTTTGGGATGAATTAGAGCGGAGACTGCGAGCTAGGCCTTCTCGTCCAACATCAGTGCCTGAACTCACAAATGCGCTTCTAGAAGAATGGTCAAAAATTCCCATAAACACACTCCTAAACCTGGAAAGCCTTCCCAGAAGAGTTGAAGCTGTTATAGCTGCAAAGTGTGGGCCAACTCCATATGAAACCCTACGGATTAAGAATGGGATGTCATTAAAATTCATGTCCATGTAAAGGCAGGCGTCCCAAAACTTTTGGCAATATAGAGTATGTGCTTGGTATATATGATCTTATGTAGCCCCGCCCCTTTTCGCTGTTTGTTTGTTTTTCCACAGCATGAAGGTAAGATCTTACAGATTTATGAATGAACCGCTCATTTTAAAATCTTCCCGGTCTACTGACATTTGTTATGTCATCCGCTTCAAACATTACAATGCTCATGATAACTTCTGTTAACTCTACAATATGTAAATCCACTTCATCAGTTAATTACGCTTCGACAGCGATGCCAGAAGCTAGAAGTTAAAACACAAAATTCTAAAGATGGCTGCACGCTTGTTTCTCTGGCACATAAGGTCTATTTATACAAACAATAAAAAGTTTATATATGGACACAGACCTCTACAGAATACCCAATTCCTTTTGCTCAAACCTCACTCATGAACTCACAGTCCTCTTTCAATCTAATACACAGCTGCTCTTGTTTCTAAATGTAAATGTAAAGTCTTCATTATAAACTTAGAGGGGAAAGGTAGGCTAATATATGTCATCAAATTTTATTTCAGGGACTGAGCCATATTTCACTTTTAATAATGTGTGGAGCATTTTATACATAAAAACACTGCAAGGACCTCACTGAATCAGTAGATTTGTTTTTATGGAATTGTTTGCTAGTAAAAGGCTTGATAATATGATTGACCCTGCTGCCAAGTAAAGAGCAAAAGCTACTGGTGAATGAGCCATGAAACAGCCCAGTGTGTTGGCACATGTTGAATAGACGAGAACGGCATTAAAACTAGCCATTTAGTTTGTTTGTATGAAAATAAATGGCCTGAGCAATGCTTCAGATCAAATGTGCCATTAAAGGCACAATATGTAATATTTTTTTTATTAAAATATCCAAAAACCACTAGAACAATGTTATATTGTATATTTTGTTGACTTCTGCAGCATAATAAAAGCTCAGCGAAATCGAGGCGTCTTCAAGCTACGCCTTTGTTTTGAAGAGCGACCTCTAGCGGCGAGAAATTACATATTGTGGCTTTAACGCATTCCATTTATAGTTTTTGGCACTCTGTATGTCACTTTCACACTGCAAGAGTACCTGCATTAAAAAAAAAAGTCTGAAATCTACCCACACAAAAAACAAGGCAACATAATTAAAAGAAAGTGTTTAGTTTAAATGTCACTATATTTACTTTTGATTGATAGTTGAAATTATTTCATTTGGTTTTCATAAGTTGTTGCTTGGCCTGTGATATTTTCAACTCTTGTTCTTTTCTGTTTTACACAGATCAAATCTCAAACATTTGTTGTTCCATCCTGCTTCCAGTTGAAATGACCTCAACAGCGCATAAAAACTAGGTAAAACCCATAATCTCTCCAAGGGTAGTTCCACTATAGCTCAGCCTTCTGTCAAACAGACTGTGCAGGAAGAGCATGAAGTGAAATCTGTTCTCCATATGAAATTAAACCCTTAGGACAAGTCATTAATTTTCTTCTCACTGTTTGTGTACCTAGACCGCTTGCAACAGCGTACACATTCGACCATGCAAACATTACAGCAGAGTGCCATCACAATTTGTCAGGTAGAACTTGACCATGTAGTGACCCAGAATAGGTTATAGTGTAAAATGGACATGTAAAAGTTATGTATTAAAGGGATAGCTCGCCTAAAACATGATTTTAGTGTCATTGATAAACTATAGTTTTTGTTAATGTTTTGAATTAGATTTTATTTTAGTGACTTTGCTTTGTGTTTTTGCAATTTTTATGTCCATAAACTGTAGTTTTTATTAATGTAAGTTTTAGTTTTATTTAATTTTAGTACTTCAACTTAATGAAAATGATAAATGTTCCCTTGGCAACTAGCTGAAATAAATGTATAATTTTGTTTTGTTATTTTTTTACTTCATTTTATTAAAGTTAATATGCATTTTATTTCAAGTAATGAATATGTCCGTTAGTTATTTGATTATGAATCTGCTTTTAGAGTCTGCTGCCACAGACCACAGACACAAGTATTATACTGTATATCAGCTCTGCTTCAGACAGCTGTCAATTTTCAGTCTTTGAGGTAGTTCACAGAATTGGGTTTATTCATAATTTGATCCAGACCATCTTGAATCTTACGAGATAACACACCTGTTTTTGGTTATAAAGAACAGTTTGTTTTAACAATGCAGTGTTTTAAATGGACACCTCACAGAGAGCATGTCAAAAAAATAGTTCAAACTAACTATTCTACTTTGTTTATCGAGAAGAAATTTAACAATCGTATGTCATTTCAGATGTCATTCGTTATGAGTATGTTTCAACTTACTGGGGTTCTTTTCATGCTTTCATTTAATTCTTAACTGATTTGAAAATGTTTACTTCACACATGAATGGCTTCCCTCCAGTATGAATGTGAAGCACCTCACTCTCTTTAAAAAAAAAACTGTAATTCAAAGACCTTATTTGTTGTTTATTTGCTGTACCTTTCAGTCAGCCCACAACATCAAATGTCCCTCTGAATTATGTTTGAAGAAGGATAACCAGCTATTTTATATTAAACCTTTAAGGAGCCAGCTCTGACTTCAGTGTTTGAATAAGGCATTCCACATTCAGGCATTAGAACAACATTCTGTGCTCAGCTCCAGGCAGGACTGACCCACGTCTCCCACTCCTCACCCCCACACATTCACCTCTCTCCCAGTTTCCTCTTCCTTTTTGCAATACACACACACACACACACACACACACACACACACGCACGCGCGCACGCACGCGCGCGCGGAAAAGGCCATGGTTACTTGTGTACACAGTAGAAAAGGTCCAGTCAGTCTAGAGTTGTAACGTTAGCATTTAATCAGCATTTTTACTTAACTGTTATGTGTACTTTCTGTTCTTTTTTGACAATTTGAACTATGCTAGCAGTTGCCAGATTTTCCAACTGCTGTCTTGGATTTTTTATCATAGATCTTTTAAATAAATTAGAATGCTACATGTCAAATTATCCTACTATGTAAAATAACCTCATTGAGCTGCATGTTTAGTTCAGCGAATCCAGTCCAAGAGGCCATCATAATTTAAATAAATGGTTATTTTGTATCTGCAAAACAAATTTTGCCAAAAAAAAAAAAAAAAAAGGATTAACATTTGGCACAGGGTTGCCAGGTCTGCTTAACTAAACTAGCCCAATCAAAAATAGCCCAAAACTGTTATGCAAACTGAAAACTAACGAACGAACTAACTAACTAACGAACT
The DNA here is from genome assembly GCA_023566225.1 of Romanogobio albipinnatus. Taxonomy (NCBI): domain Eukaryota; kingdom Metazoa; phylum Chordata; class Actinopteri; order Cypriniformes; family Gobionidae; genus Romanogobio; species Romanogobio albipinnatus. Next base: position 19,810,388 of record CM042243.1, read on the forward strand.
AACTAACTATCAGGGGTGGCACGGTTCACAAAACTCACGGTTCGTATCACGGTTTTAGGGTCACAGTTTTCGGTTCTGTACGGTTCTTGTTGTTGTTTTTTTTAATCGTTAACACTCCAGAAATGTACTTCAGCATATGGTATATGGCTTAATCATCCACAATTTAGGATACAGTTTTAAAAAATTGTTTTATCAGGTAGAAGTTGTTTCTTAACTGGCTGTCTACAGAGTCCGACACATTGGCGTAACATTTTTAATGTTAATCATGTCAATTTTGATCAGAACAATGCACTGTGGCTTTAATTCAGCTGACCTGATTAACAAATTTCACCATGAAGTGTTCCGTGTGTTTCACAATCACCATATGACGGTGTGATTCCTTTATGAGAAGAAAGCACTCAGACATGTGTCTTTGACTGTTAAAGGCAGGGATGGTGTGTTGTAGTTCTCTAATACGAACCACCAGTGGTGGTTTAGTCTCATCTCATGGGCTTCCTGTGGACATTTGTTCTTTGTGTGTGTGTGAGAAGCGGACCAGAGCTTTTACATTTGTGGTGACACACCCATCAACAAAAGCAGATCTGGTGGGTTACTGACTCTTATTGTGCTATGGAAAAATATATGACCTTTGTTGTACTTGCTTGTAGCTGTACATATTTTGAAAACTATACTTGACACTGAGAACTGTTTGGTTGCGGGAAAAATTATGTGTTTATGATGGTGGTCTTCTGAACGTCACCACTGGGAGGGACTTTTAAGGGCCAATTAAGAACGTTGTCATTCAATTTAGGCAGTTAATCACATTAGGATTTATACTCTTTTGCTTTTATTAAAGGTCCCATGGCATGAAATTTTCATTTTATGAGGTTTTTCAACATTAATATGAGTTCCCCTAGCCTGAATATTGTCCCCAAGTGGCTAGAAATTTTGATGGGTGTAAACCCGAGTTCTGGGTGTCTCTCTCTGCCTTTGAGAAAATGACAGCTCATGACGTCATAACAGGAACGGTTCCCTCCCTTTCCTCCGCCCAGAGAATTTGGCACGCCCATGCGAACGCCATATTTGTTTGTCCTCGAGAGATCATGACTTGTGAATGCTGGCAGTTTCTCAGTGTTTGGGTGTACAAATGAAAACAGAAGTATTTTTTCAGTTCCTTCTGATCTGTGATCAGTGATTTCTGATGTGTGCTAATTATTCAAGTTCACACAGGACTTTATTATTCGTGCTGCAGCTTCTCTCTCTCTCCCGACAGAACAGTGTTTTCTATCTTGTGAGTCAGTGTTTTTGTCTGTCCTCGTCGAGTCTATCTGTTCTAAAATGTGCATACAGTCGTGAGTTTCTGCTCATCATCTTTTGAGATAAACCTCACGCACGCCAAAGCTCGGGCTGCACTGCCCGGCATCACCGACCCACAGTACTGCATCTGGCCCACAGCGGAGGCACCAAACGCGGCGTGAGATTAAGCAGAAGGGGGGTAAGCGTGAGCGTATCCGGGCTAGGCTAACCAGCTATCCACACATTAAACTTTTGGATTACATTCGATGCTGTTGTGTCTTTTTTTACGCTGTGTACTCAATGCGTCACTGACGCTTTTCATATGATAGGAAAATATCTAAAAATAATGCTATAATCAACACTTACTCGTAACTCGTTCATCTCGACAGCTGTAATGGTAGCTACATTACATCTGTTACAAAGTTGGTAATAAGGAGGAAGGCGGGCTCGGCGTGACTGGGAAAAATGCCTTTTATTTCTAAATTATGACATTTTATGATGTAAAAATCATACTAACAATATAAGTACACCTCAGAATACATTATAAAATAAAATAAAAAATCCATGCCATGGGACCTTTAACAAACAAAATAAACTATTGATTTTATCTAATATTAAAGGTTAACAGTATTGCGGGTAAGACATCTATGGGTTTGTGAGGCAATGAAAACTTTACTGAGAGCTGGTGTAATTGATTTCTTATGGACAAAACCTTGAGGAACATCTGGTCTTTATTTCCTCAGAATCGGAATGATGTTGAGCAAAATAATGTGAGATGTGAGACGCATTCTTTGCTCTTGTATTGATATCTCGATAACAGCTCTGAATTAAGCTCCATATTCCAGACAAACAGAACCTAACATCATTTGGTATCAGAATAAATGGGAGAAAAAGACATTGTAGACACAATTTACTTTATCAGCTTAATTATCCACTTACCTATTTCCTCCTAGTTTTTAGAGATACGTTTCCTAGTTTAGAGAAAAAAGACCTATAAAGGACTTAAGTAAATGAACAGTTTCAGTGCTACAAGTTCAAGGTAACCCTCCAAGCGCTCAAATACATACCACATTGCCAGCTCTGCTGGTTTTGTCAGTGCCTGCCATTTCCCACATAAGAATAATTGTAGATGATGATGTAGATGACTGTTTCCTTGCTACCATGCAGTAGTTTATTCCCAATGCTGACCTCACCATACTGAGCATGAAATGTGTCTTTCTGTTATTGTCTTTTTCTTATCATTTAATGTTATTTCCTCATATTATACAGAATGTATCTGAACATTTTATAAAAGTCTATAAAAGTTTAAATTGTTTTTATTTTGACATGGATAAACACAACAACGAAATCTGCATGGGCTAAATTTGACTCTGTTATATGCCAGAGTAAATAAAGCATATGCTATACGTGTTGAATCAACACAGTTCAGATGTGAGACGCATTCTTTGCTCTTGTAAATTTAGATGGGCTTGTGTCCAAAAGTCCTTTTCCAGTACTTTTCCATAACCTCTTCTTGCACATGGAGTCAGGACATGTTTGATTGGTTCTGCTGCAGATGGAACGTGTTAAAGTTCACATTTTTTGAAAACCTCTTGACTGCAATTACTGAACATGTTGCTCGGTGATAATTGAAGATGGTTTGTGAACACTTGAACCTTAGGGTGTTCATGCAATTCAAATGTGAAAGCTACAAAATGTTTTGTGAACACATGGACACTCAAAGCGAACGTTCAAAATAATTTGTCCTCAAAATTACATCCAGCGCATGGAGTATGTCATAAATAGAACGACATAGGCTATCCTAAATATACTGTCAGTAAAGGTGTGGTCAAATGTACCTTTATCCAGGGATTTCTTCTTATTCCCCAGTGATTTCAGTATAGGAATCCAGGCGATCTGGTATTTCCTAACTTTGATTCCGCAACTGGTTCAAGTTGGTTATGGAATTCAACAGAAAGCTGCTTGGTTTGAAAGTGACTTCTTTGTGAACTGTGCTTCATACATCACTACACTACTGACAATAGACAGTGGACCTTTTTGATAGCTAAATTTCACTAATGTGACCACTAATGAAGCCACTCGCTAATGTACCAATCGCACTGCACCGCATAAAGTCTAGACAGCATGCAACAAACCTTGAATGATCGCATGACAGGATGACAAAGGCTAATTGATCTAACAGACCTCCTCAATGGAAACTTCATAAGGTCAGCTCACGGGCCTACTCACAGTAAAAGCCAGCATTGACAAAAAGGCAACTGAATCATCCAACTATAGAACATTCTTTCCAATAACTAAAAACTGAAGCAAGGAAAAGGCTGTGTGATTCACTTGTCTTAGACCATCACATGTTTTTTTGTGAATCAGGGAAAGTATGAGAATTTCCAATTTAAATTATATGTAGAGGTCTCTAACACAAATAAAATGGAGATGTGGTTACCAAAAAGAGAGGAATGCGGGGGAATGATTATAATAAGGTGGTTTCAGCCAGAGGGACATATTTTGTCACATGTAAATAAATGAGGCCCTTGGGTAAATAATATATTGAAGAATGCAGGAAGATATAAAAATAAGTTATTACCCATTCCATGCTCAGGTGTCCGAAACCACTAATGCTCCCTTAAGTGTGCTTCAGGAGTCCACTGCCTGCTAAAGCAAAATGTATGCTAACCATTTCTCACATACAGAAACAGTCAGCTGCTGATGAATTTGTGCTCTTGGCATGGATAAAATGAAATAATGCTAAAAACTTTATCCCATATTCAAGAGTGTGTTTGCCAAAATGTGTGCTGATTTTAATTTTGTGAAACAAAATCAAGTGTGTGCTAACACTTAATACCAAGAAGCACAGATTTCTTATTTCAAAGAATATAAAATGTAAAATAAGCTTGTTAATAAATTCCAGAGAACAATTAATGAATTAAAAAGAAAAATGAAAAATACCTTTTTATAATTATATTTAGATGATTAATTTTGATAGAAACTGTGAACAGTGTGCAGAAGTCGCCAACTTTCTGGAGAATTAATAGCTACAGACCTCCAAACTTCGCGTGGCCTTCAGATTAGCTTAAGAACAGTGCATAGAGAGCTTCATGGAATGGGTTTCCATGGCCGAGCAGCTGCATCCAAGCCTTACATCACCAAGTGCAATGCAAAGCGTCGGATGCGGTGGTGTAAAGCATGCCGCCACTGGACTCTAGAGCAGTGGAGATGTGTTCTCTGGAGTGGCGAATCAAGCTTCTCTGTCTGGCAATCCAATGGACGAGTCTGGGTTTGGCGGTTGCCCGGAGAATGGTACTTGCCTGACTGCATTGTGCCAAGTGTTGATTGTGGTGTGGGGTTGTTATTCAGGGGTTGGGCTTGGCCCTTTAGTTCCAGTGAAAGGAACTCTTAATGCTTCAGCATACCAAGATATTTTGGACAATTTCATGCTCCCAACTTTGGAAAGAGTTTGGGGATGGCACCTTCTGTTCCAACATGACTGCGTCGAGGAACTTGACTGACCTCAACCCGACAGAACACCTTTGGGATGAATTAGAGCGGAGACTGCGAGCAAGGCCTTCTCGTCCAACATTAGTGCCTGACCTCACAAATGTGCTTCTAGAAGAATGGTCAAAAATTCCCATAAACACACTCCTAAACCTGGAAAGCCTTCCCAGAAGAGTTGAAGCTGTTATAGCTGCAAAGGGTGGGCCAAGTCCATATTAAATCCTGTGAGAATGGGATGTCAATGTCATTAAAGTTCATGTGCATGTAAACGCAGGTATCCCAAAACTTTTGGCAATATAGTGTATTTAAAAATACAGTGACTATTGCACACGTTCAAATGGTAATGTGTCCCACTAGTTTGTTAACTGAGGGATTTTACAGCAATTTTACAGTTACTTACCGCAAAAAAGCCCAGTAAAATACCATTTATATTATTTACGGTTAACTATGGTAATATACACTGCATTATGGGTATTTTTAATTAAATTTACAGTAACTTACTGTATATGGGAATTTGCAGTATATTACTGTTTACGTAAAAGCAGTAGTGCTACTGTAAATTAAGAATACACACACACACACACACACACACACACACACACACACACACACACACACACACACACACACACACACACACACACACACACACACACACACACACACACACACACACACACACACACACACACACACACACACACACACACACACACACACACACACTGGATGGTTAAAAGTTAAATAAAAAACATGTGGATGGAAGGATGTAAAATGAGTTCTCTGTCGGAGACAAAGAAGTCATTTTTATATTTGGTATTTTCTCCTACCCGTTTCACATTTTCAGGTTTCTCAGAGTGGAAGTCGTCATAGTTGGGTTAACTTGTATAGCGGTGAATGAGAGAATACATTAATTATATTTTTTTTTTGTGTGCCCATTGCTCAAATAGCAAAATAAAAACTTCACAATAATGATTTCACAACTTTCAAAAAGAGGGAAAAAATAGAGTAAATAGAGTAAAGTATTAGTGTTTTAAATGTACATACATTTTTAAAAACGTATTAGTGTTATAAATGTACATACATTTTTAAAAAATGAAAATACAAAAAACTTTGCAGGATTTACGATATTGATGACCGAGTTGATGATTGAACAAGTCATCACAGTCTGTACAAGGATCAGTCAATCTATTTTATTTATTATTATTTTAATGCCAGAGTAATAACACAGTAGGGGTTCAGCGAAAAATCGGCAGCTGGCAGCAGGAAGTAGCTGCCACTGGCAGCTGACGTCAGCTGCCGCTTATAACCGGAAGTTGGAGGATGCCGCTTTTAGCAAGGCAAATAAATTATCAATTTATATATCATTTTAGTACTTATTTAAATAAAATACTTAAATTTGCAATTTTGTCTTTGATTTAAAAAGGTTTATCAAATATAAATCAATTAACGAAGATCATAGACATTATACAGAAAACAAAATTTAAGCTACACTTGAAATTATGAATTTGTACGTTTATAAATATAATTTATGAATGAGTGTACATGTTTGTTAAATAATAAAATATATACATACACATATATTTATTAAATGCACGTAAACATTCATTAAAGTCCTGTCTAAAAGGAAAAAAAAAAAAAGAACATTGTCTCATCAATTACCTTTATTTAAAATCATATTTTGCCATCATTTAAGTTCAGTTTTACATTTGTAGTATTTCAATACATTCTTGTCTTTGTTTTATAAAACAGCTGTAACTCTTAGAAAGATAGACAAGGATTCATAAAAAAATGGTGACATTAATATCCAAATTACCTTATTAACAGTACACATGGATGCAGCCACATGAAAAACTATTCTTATTGCATCGTCATTAAGCAGCTAGCAATGATCACATTCATAATTTATACACCTGGTAAGCAGTTCTTGTAAATTTCATTGCAGTGTCTGCAGGGCTGCAGTGTGTACATCTGGTAGTATTCTTGACATGTCACCGACTTCTCTCTCCAATTTGTTACACCTGAATATTTAAATTTGAGGAGCATAAAAATGAGCATGATTAAAATAATTATTATTAATAATAATAAGAAGAAGAATAATTGAAGACATGTTTCTATTTTAACCACATTTAAAATCACAAGAAGTGTAGAACTGAGTGTACACAGAGTGAGAAAGAAAGGTAGTTCTTAAAATAACTTTTTTGTCACAAAAAAAATGCAATAGCAATAAAAAATAAAATAAATAAATAAATAAAAAGGTTTGATATCAGACAATCCCCTGAAAAATTAGATACACACAAAAAAACCGACATGGTTAGTGTTGTACATGTATCATCAAGGCTGAGCTTGTCAATAATTCCAATAAATCAGCATGAGCTTTATTCTAATCAATAGATTAAGTTAACGTGTGAACAAACGATAATATTTAATGGTAATGGTAACGTTATTTGAAGTTAATGATCGCCCCTTGGCAAACCAGGACCACATGGTGCACAAGCTGCGTTTCTACAAATGATTAAATTAACCAATTCAAGTAGTCACAGATACACTGTCTCTAACATAAAAGTTAAAATCCAATTTACAGAGCAACAATAATTTATTAATCTGATAATTACGAATTTACCGAGCCAAATGCCGGCGCCAATATTGGCTGCTGTCGCTTGACTTTCAGTTAAATGTGATTGGTTGTTAGTACGTTGGACGATGCTGATTGGCTGTCACGAAATGGCAGGTCCCTCCTAATATGGCAGGACTTCCGGCTGTCAACGGCAGCTACTTCCTGCTGCCAGCTGCCGATTTTTCGCTGAACCCCCTCTCTAATAACAGTACAAGTGTGGTGATATAAATGTAATTTTTAAATGATAATATATATATATAATAATATAATAATAATATATATATATACGCGAGTAACATATATATATATATATATATAGAAACTTTGCTTAGCCTACACCTCACACAATTTAATTTGTTACTCGCGTGCAAAGCCCACGCAAATGAGGTTTGTGTCGAGTGCGCGCATAACTGACGTCCCTGCCTGTGGTTCGGATCGCCAGATACCAGCTGCGAGTTTTCCTGGCGTAAGAAGTTTTTACTTAACAAATTTGTCACAAATGTCTTTGTTACTTTTAAAACGTAAACCAATATCCATTAAATATAGCTACATATATGAAGAATAATATCGAATTGCTATTACTATATGACAGTCTCGGGGATCCCCGAGTTCGAACTGTTCGTTTTCCTCAAGAACCGCTTTCATAACCCATTAAATTAGCATACAATTGACTACCTGCATTTTACATTATATGTACCAAATCTAGTATCTAGCGAACAATGGTTTCAATGGTTAGTCAATAAACATTGATGAAAAGTATGTTTCTTCTTTTTCTCTCTTTTGCCTGTGTCAACAGGAACTAACTACACCCCAAAGAGCCACAGCAGCACTGATCATCTTTGGCTTTGTAAGTATATATTTGACTAACATTATGTAATTAACGTCTTTTAATGCTTTTAATACTTGTTGCCTACATTTCCTACTTGGCATCTATTTGTTATCTTGTTGTGACTGTTTAGCCTCATGTGAGATATGCCATTACATAACATGACAAAGTAATTAAAAACGATTCATTGCATGCACTTAAAAATATGTATACATTATTTTATATGCAGATCATATCCAACCAGTGACCAGAAAACAGAGAGACTGAGGAATAGACGGAGAAATGGACAAAGCTGGACTAGAACTAAAACCTGAACTAAAAACTAATCATGCAAGTATGTACAGGTGCAAGTATTTAATCATTTGCCATTTCTGAGAGACTTTTATTTTTTTTATTTTCAGCCAATGTGCTAGAAATTTCCTACTTCCCACTTCTGAAGTTGTGATTACGAGCTCATCACATTCAGATTTTGACTTGAGAGAGTTCTTGTCCAATTTTTTTTACTAGGAAACTAGTAATTCCGATAGCACGTGAAGGCACCATAAGATGCCATTTGAGCAGGAGGTGACGTTCGCCTACCATCACCACAGGTGATATGAAGTCATATCATGAAATTGCGCTTATAGAGTATGGAATGCTTTTAACAGAAAATTTGCGGGGGGAAAAGGAAAATGTTTAGATGAAGTCATGGAGATGGTGTGACATGACTTGGGGTTTACATGTTACAGCGTGAGCTGGAGGTGTCTTCCGTCGGTAGCTTGCTTTCTGATTGGGTATTGTTTCGTTTCACGTGATAATCTCCAGAGCGTGCACGCTATCCTCGGGATAGATAGATAAATAAATAAATAGATATATCTAATAAGTATAACTATGAATAACTGCTGTTGCACAAGTTGTTACCTCATCTGTCCATGAACAAATTTAGATGAGAGAAACTCATGACCATTTCTCACACATTTTCCCTCTGTTTTGTTTCAGATCAGCCATCAGTAGTTTATCAGTATGTCCAGCCAAGACCAACTGGGATATTTTGTTCATACTTTTTGTTGCCATATCGTCATGATCTCTGCTTTGATTTGTTGTTATGAATTCAGTTCTCAATTTTTTTTTTTAATTGATAGTGACGGAGAATAAAAAATATACTGATGTACATGGACTCAAGTCTCTTATTTGGAATTTATTAAATGTATTATTTATTCTATAGCATTCATGTAAAATATTAAAAATAAAGTCATAAAATATAAACATATACATATTTTGTAAAATAAATTACAGTAAATTACTGTAAAAATTATACTGTAAAAATAAATTGCGGTAAGGACATTATACTGTTTCACGAGTTCGTTTACCCATATACTCTTTAGCTGATAAGGTTTTTAGCGTATTTGGCTTGCTGTCCGCGGTGGAGGGGCTCGAGGAAGCCGCTTCCACTCAAGCTTAGATTTACCCCCCAGGGACTACTAGTGCTAGGAAGAAGAGAAAGGTAAACATGAATGTAAGTAGGTGGAGTTGGGGAGGTGGAGGGATGCAAACGACTGATGCCTGAAGGAGGTAGGAGGCTGCTTATATGCTTAGCAGTTGATTGAAAGATTAGATGGATTCACTCCTCCCGAATTTGCGTTTGTGTACGTTGCTAATTGAAAGATTACATGGGTTCACTCCTCCCGAAATTATGTTTTGAACTTCACTAAATGAAATTGCGGTAAGGGCATCATACTGTAAAACACATTTACAGGTAAGCTGCTGTAAAGGGGCAGTTACAGTAACTTACTGGCAATAGTGCTGCCAGTAAGTTACCGCAAAAATACAATAAAATGTCTAACAGTGTGTTTATTTCGGTTTGTCACACACTCTCACGGAAGCCTCTAAAATATGTTCTCTTGCCCCACACAGGATTAAGCTGGCAGCTCATAAAACATACTTTTAATCACAGTTGGCACTCTTGTATTGGGTGTCCTGATGCAGAGCATCTTTACAGTACACAGAATTAAAACCAGCATCAAAAAGCTTGTTTCCTCTGCCAGAGAAATGGGACCACTATGTGAAAATTTACTGCATATGTATGTGTTTTACATCAAAACTTTGCTTTGAACAAAATCAGAAATGGTATATGTAGCTTTTGAATTGCATATCTCTTTATATTTGACAGCATGAAATGTTGGCTCAGTTTGGTTTAGTTTGGCTCACAGACTAAAAATAATTGGTCACTGAACAATAATTGATCATGACTGAGCATTTATGCTGGGAAAAAGTACAAGATCTGGCAAGCAAATGTTTAAGGAAAAGATGTCTATGGCAGATGAAGAAGGTCTGCTACACATTAGCGCACTTTTTCAAGGAGCTTCAAACGTTAAATCAATAAGATGTGGCGGTAATGCCTCCTACTGGTAGCTCGTGTCAAACATCACTTTGGTTATTCCTAACCGCCCAATTTGCTCACCCATCATTAGTTCACCCAAAAATGAAAATTCTGTCATTCATTACTCAACCTCACGTTTCTCCAAATCCGTAATACTTTTGTTTATCTTCAGAACAAAAATGTATATATTTTTAATAAAAAATACAGCCAGTTCAATAGGCCCTACTCTCAGCTAAGCAACTAGCCTACCACTTTGACGATTCAAAAAGTTAAAGGTCCCGTTCTTCGTGATCCCATTGTTCAAACTTTAGTTAGTGTGTAATGTTGCTGTTAGAGCATAAATAATACCTGTAAAATTATAAAGCTCAAAGTTCAATGCCAAGCGAGATATTTTATTTAACAGAAGTTCCCTTTCAAAGCCTACAGCGAACGGCCGGCTTGGACTACATCCTGGTACTTCCTTCATTAATTACGTCAGTAGAACAGACTAACCTCCGCCCACAAGAATACACGAAAAAGGGGGCGTGGTCTTGTTGCTGTCCCACGTGGAGAAGAGGAAGTGTCCCGTGGAGAAAAGGAAGTGTTGCATTTGAGTGCGTTTGTCGCCATGTCGCCGAGACGCTGTTATTTTCATCCCGGAGTCAAATCACCTTTGTTTGGCTTTCCCAGGGACGCTGTAGAGATCATTAAGCGCATACATCTCCCGTTAAGAGGCGTGACCTTTCCGTGCAAGTTACGTGCGCTAAGCTGCTGTCGAATCACAACACCGGAACCATGCAACGTGCGCTAAGCTGCGGTCAAATCACAACACGGGAACCACTGGCACAATCAGAACTCTTTACGTATTTCTGAAGGAGGGACTTCATAGAACAAGGAACTCATCAACCCGTTTTTAGGACAGTGAAAACAGCGGTATACAGATAAGTAAATTGTGTTAAAAATACAGTTTTTTTACACGCGAAACATGAACACGTTATATTGCACACTGTAAACACAATCAAAGCTTTAAAAAAAAACACGAAGAACAGGACCTTTAATAAAGAGATAGTAAAAATAATACAAATTGAGTTGTTTAGTCCAAATTTTCTGCAGAAACGTGATTGCTTTATTTAATAAACAGGTTACATTTAAACTTTTATTCACATATAAACATTGATCAGTAAACATAAACATAAGCTCAACGAACTGAACCTACTTGATGCACAAGAACAAACCTCATTGGTTCTTGCGGAAACTCGAACGTGCTGCGTAACACAATAATGAACCTCATTGGTTCTCGCGGGTCAAGCAAACAATCTTGAGCTTGCATTGATCATTATTATTATTATATATATTTTTTTGTTGTGAACCTTTGTTTTTTTTGTTTTTTTTTGTGAATAGCAGCAAAGAAACCCCCCTCCATAGATTTTGTTTTAATCCTCCATGGCGCCAATGTGCGTACTTCAACTCCACATTGACTATGTTTCTCTATTTTGATTGATTTCCATATGGGCTTTAATATTTCGTGACAGACAGACCAAAACAATAAATAAATAATGTAGCGTGACACCACCTGCTGGACTTATGTATTACAACAAGCAACAGCATATTTAAAAGTATAACAAATATATGTATATGTAATGTCTCTTCAAATAATGTTAATCACACAGACCATAGTCATTTTTTAAACCAAAGAGTCAGTATTAATTTAAGTCACACAAATCTTTAAAAAGCTTGAATTCGTTTTATTTACTTTATATGTTTACTAAATATTAATAGGTCTCCATTATTCAGACTTCCGCCCTCCGGAAAACAAAGGATTAACGGAGTGTGTGGCATAATATCACATATGCCCCAATTGTGTCTCTATATTCAGCACCTTTATGTCCAATCCCTTAATTGATCGACATTCTCTAGATTCAATATAATCAAACATATAGACTATGTAAGGACTATAACATAGGCTATATCAATTTAGTTTAGCACAATACAACTAGTTCATAGCCTACCTATTTCGTCATTACTCCCTGTTCAGCTGAATAGAAACAGCTGTCCATTTGTGAGGAGGGATTTTCATATATTTCAATAGTATGATTCTTCATCGCTTCTTGTCATAGCAGGTCAAGAGAGTGGCCTCTGTCTCTGTGTATGAATGAAACATTGCTACACCACGAAGGAAGCTAATCGGGATTGTTTGGTAGACTATAATTCTATAAAGCCTAGGCTAACATGAGAATCCATCACCATTTTTCTATGCACACCTTTGGACTAAAAGTCCTAAATTACAGGAATACATAATTGACATGACAACGACAACCTTCTGCGGTCGCATATTTTGAACAGGTATCAGATTATAATCGATCCGGCCTAGTTTGATTTTACATGTTTTGGATTGTACTTCCAATATAAACTGATGTATTGCGGTCAATGGAACATTTCTAAACAGTGATTTGTAAAATGAAAATGAAAAAGATAATATATATATATATATATATATATATATATATATATATATATATATATATATATATATATATATATATATATATATATATATATATATATATATATGTTTTTTTTTTTTTTTACTAGGCCTACATCATGCAATACACTAATAGGGCTATGAGTATGGGGGTCATGTGCATCCATGGTTATTACTCTTATTTAACATTTAAACATTGCTTTATTATTATTATTATTTTAAATGCTATTCTGATAGTTCCTCGTGTTGTTAATAAGTCATTGCAATAGGCTCCCCAGTAGATGCCACTGTTTATCCACTTTTGTAGTATGTGATGCCTATTTAATTCCAAATTATAAAATTTTGCTGTTAGTTCCAGCTACTTTATTTCCCTGGTATCTAGTGCGACAGACAGTGTGCGTTTATCACTCCATTATTCTGTGTTCGCTGCATTCCAGACCAGAGTATATGTGAGCAGTGTAGAGTTTTGTGAACTTATGGAGTTTGGAATAGTTTTTGGAACTCTGCTAAAGGCCCATTCACACCAAGGACGATATAATAGTTTAACGATAAAGATATAGTTTAAAATCGTTCTAAACTTTACAAGGAACGACAGAGTCCACAACACAACTACAACGATAACTTGCACAGCTTGGAGCGATATCGTTAAAAATCACATGAAAGATAAAAGAAGAAAAAAAAACACTGCCAGCCAATCAGAATCTAGCAGACTTAAAGAGCTCGAGCATTTAAAGCGGCAGATAACATAACTGCAGCAGCGCGTACTTATAATAAGCAAAATGTTGTCGTGCGTTAGCGTGGATGCTAATAAAGGTAGCCTAATGTTATTGTTATCGTTCTTGGTGTGAAGCTATAAGCGGCTGTGCTTTCTGTTGATCCAAGTTCACTTGAAGTGGGGCTTAGAAATGGAAAATTCATAGTGGACGCTTGATAACTTCCGGTCCTGTGAGTCGGAATATGCATAATATTCTTATACATTTTTTCTTTTCCAATGCAAATATTGAACATTATACAATTATGCATTAAAACAAAAAATACAACTAACTAACAACTAAAAATAATGTAAAAATAATGTAATTACTAAAAGTAAAGATTGCATTTATCGGTGTGATATTTGATACATTTCTGTTTTTGACACTATAACATAACTGAATAAGAACAATGCCAAAATAAACACATGGTGGCAGAATGCTTAGCCCTTTTTAAGAACTAGTTTTGTTGGCGTCCAAAAATGTACTGGCAAACTGACAAATTTTAAATTAATCTACAGTATAGGCTATATTAACTTTTTGTTTAAAGAACTACTGTATAAAAGACATATCACACTTGCAATGCTCTCTGTCTGTGTAATATTGCTTAAAATGCCTTACATAACTAGCACATGAGTTTGTGGTGATGATTAAGTAAATTCTATGCTTTGAACACCGCACCTATCATCTTTTTAATGGTCTCCCAAAACCACAGATTGTCTCCTCCTTGTTCAAACTTGCCTGCTCCGGTGCTCCGATTCACCATCGTGCTATTTAGGTGAGAGGTTGGACCGAGCAATAGGGTGTAATCTTCTGCATGGATGAGAACAAAAACATTTGTTACATTCAGGTTGATTGAGTCAAACACTAATGTACAGTTAAACAATAAACCACCAGATGATGGCGATATTGCATACTGAATGGTTTGCTCTGCTGGAAAAGTCACTTAGTTGTTTGAGAGCTACTTAGTGGCAGTAAAAAATGGATGGATGGCATGTCAGCATGTGTGTGGTCAATGTTCAGCTTCGTACTTGAGTTTTCAGTAGCCCATTTAACTTTTCATACGATTTAGTCATTATTCAAAGTGTTTTGTGCAAAGATTCAGTCTTAATAGACCCTCTCTTATTATTCATAGTCTATTTACTCAACAAACAGTTAATTGTTCTCACGCAGATGCAGCATAAACAAATTTGAGGCGCCAGAAGCTCAAACAATATGGTTGCACCTTCCACCGTTTAAATTCTTTGCACACTGTTACTCATGACCCCTCCTCACTTATATAAACATATTTTCATTCTATTGTGTTCATATTTTTCCTCCAGCGCTGCCCACACACCTCCAGTGTGGCGCAGTGCATAACCGGCATGCCTGAAGCTTGTTCTCCGCAGCGTTCGCTCAGATTGTTATTGTGGTGTAAACAGGACATGTCGATTCACATCCCCAGTTATCTCGTTTTTCTCCCCAAACCCATGCATTCCTTGGCGTTTCCTTTAAAGAGGAACATAAGGGTCAAGTAAAGGCACTTAGAAACAGGCATAGTGGTGATCTGGGGGAGCTAGAGTGGATCGGTCTGTCTTCCATCAACCATGTTTAAAAGATCATTCCCAGGTTCATGTGGCTGTAGACTGCACAGCAGCTTGGTTTGTTTTAAGAGGGAATGCCTTTTGCATACATTCGAAATATCATGCAGGCTAACTGGCATCGTCTCTACGATTATTCAAAACAGGGATGTGTTTGTAACCCCTTCGTATTCCCAGTCGCTCAAAACCGTATGCCACCCATAAGCATGTTTTACAGCCATTGCCCATGGCATCAGTCACGGTGCACTGATAGGCATTGACAAGACGTTTCCAGACTGCTCAAACAAGGGATTACAGAGGCATTTTAAAAGCTCTCGCAGGATGTCAGAGTTCACTTATGGCTCTTTAAAGAGTCTATAACTGGATAGAAACTGGTAAATTCTGCCCTGCTTGGGAATGCTGGGAGTGAACCCTCCTGATCCTACTCTTCAGATGGGAGAACATCAGATGCAGAAATAAAGCTGACACAATTCTTCCTTTCTCACTGCATGTGAGCAGCAGAGACGAGGATAGTTTGTCCAGAAGATATCAGAGTGAATGTTATGTTTATTTATAATACAATAGACATCAGTCAGATTGCGTTTCGGTGAAGCTTGGGAATATAGGTCATGTCTGGAACATGTTTCTGTGAAGCTGCGATGTTAAACATCTCATTTTACCCATGGTCTTCCAGTGTATATCCTGTTCCACTGTGGAAGGTATTAGCACCCGTTATGTAGACGATCAGATCAGCCTGTGAAAAGAGACTGTACCTGCATAGGGCCCATATATTATTTAGACAAATATTAGAGAAATAAATGTTGATAATGCATGTCTAATTGCCATTGCTCATTTATTTATTTTTGTCATGACATCTCTCGAAGTGTTTGGCATGGTAATGGATATGACCATGTTGATATGTATGGTATTGGCGGAATAGATCTACTACGCTGCTGCTGTTATTGCTGCTTCAGAGCAAGTACGGGACTTGCTAGTTGCTACTCCCAATACATACACAACATGCTGCTGTGAACAAGTAAGACATGCTGCTGCTGTACAAAATAACATATGATTTACCTGTAGCAGATCTATACAGGTGGAGCTGGGGAAGGTGGAGGGTTTCTGAAAGTGCGCTACACTCTATAGCAAATGCTGAGCAGCAAGCTCTTTGGCTACTGATGCAGTAGGAACCAATCAGCTGTGCCCTATAGAGAATGATGTGATTGCAAGCAGATTGAGTTAAATTTCATGACAGAGCGTAGTATTTATATATTTATGTATTACAATTTCTTTCACTTAAAGGTATCTTTAAAAAACATTAATAATGAAATACTTTCAACACTGTTAAATGTAATAATTTTTCATATACTGTTGGGATCCCTAGATCAACTGTAACATTTAAAATGATTGGTTTAGTTATTAATATTTTATTATTGTATTTAATTTATGTTGACAAAATAGTATATAATTTCAATATCTGCTTATCAGACATAGCATGAAATTAATTATTAGCTTAATCCGTATCAGCCCTATTTAAATAATCTGCATATTTTATGTGTTAAAGTTGTGCTGGTTTTTGAGGGTTTTTAAAATGGATGACTTTTCCCCCCAGTATTTTTTAAAAGGCATTTCTTAAGCAGACTAAATAAACCAACTTAAATGCTGCCATAGATATTAAGAATGTATATCAGACATTTCATCATGATACGATTTGACAATGATTATCTTAACCAGCCATACAATATTTGCTGATACCTCAAAATATGCTGAAATGATTGTGATTTGATCAGAATGAGATTATTATGATATTGTGCCTATTTTACACCAGTAAATTTTTAGTAACTCACAAAGGTAACCAAAAACATGAACATTTCACTGAACTCTCTGAAAATTTATATTTATATTTATATTTTTATTTATTTTTATTTATATTTATAATACATTTTAGTTTTTTAAATAATATAAAAAAAAAAACACTTTAGACACATTTTATTGTTAGTAATTTGATAAAAGCATCAATCCATATCAATGCATCAATACAATCCCAATAGATCAAGTTGTGCTTTATTTTTGGTTTTAGTCAAAATACTATAGACTTTTAATATCTGCCAATTATCGGTCATCAGCAATTACATGAAAATAATTGTCATTTTATCGTATCAGCTAGAATTTGCGAATCGACCTATCGTGTCTCTTCCGAATCCCAGGTTTCCCACCCAAGAGCAGAACCAGGTTGTTACAGTGGAAGCAGGTCATCTCCTTAACCTCTACACTTTATCTTGATCAGATTTCCCTCTGGCTAGGGGTGGGGGTGCTGTCGGGGGGTGGCGGTATGCCGTGGAGCTATTGAAATTCCAGAGCTGATTTCAAATGTTTTACATTGCCCTCATTCTGATCCCTCCTCTGTGACTCATTTTTGGGCCTACACTGTGGTGCCGGACATGGAGCAGGTGATAGATGAACTCTTCCCGGCTGATCAGCACTCCACTGAAAAAACAGGAATGAGAAGTGAAGTACGGCTGGCGGTTGGTCCTGTCCGAGTTGGTTCCCATGTCTTGTTTAGAATTTAATGGGCTGAGACAGTGGGAATCTGACAAGTTTTGTTTAATTTACGAGAAGATGGGCCTGTTTTTGTAGTTTCTCCCCAGGTCACATACCAAGGATTGTGTGTGTGAGAGAGAGTGTGTGTGTGTTTGTGCATGCACAGAGTGGTCTCACGTTTCCATTGCTTAGCAATGGTCTCACTGTTGTTAAGCTGGCTTGGCGTCTCTTATGTTGTGTTATCTGCCCTACCTATCCTGAGTGTTGTGTTCAACAAAGATGATATCTTGAAAGAAATTGCATGGTGCGCTGCCTCTGATATGGAATACATAGTTGGTTATGCCTCACGTCATATATTTTCATTAAAAAAAGTTTTTTTTAAATTAAGTTGTAATTTCATTTGTAAATCTACCCTAGCCAGATAATAGAAATACAAAATTTACCCTCTTTCATTTTTGACTTCAGTTTTGACATCTTGTATGCACTCGAGTACCCGACAGATTTACTCTAGGGATGCACAGTATATCAGTACTGGCGGACATTTAGAATTTTTTTTTTTGATTTATCATATCAGTTGATATCAGATATTTTATTGTACTCATTTCCTCTACATTTTAATGACCTTTGCCAACATCTAATGCTGACTTATAGTTAATCTTTCAAATCTGTTAAATGTTTCAAAATTAATATTGTACATTCTAAAATTGTGATGCATGTAGCAATGCTTGTCAAAATTCCACAAGCGAAATCCAGCCATTTCAATGATAATATGGTAATCAGCTCGATGAAGAATTTTGCCTGATGTACTTCTGGTAAGTAATTTTGAGTTTGGTGAGCGAGTTCTCTGGGGGTGGAGATTCATAACAAAACTGAAGATCCACTAAGGAAGAGGCGTTCATCCTGGTGCCAGTTTTGTATAACATTACACTTCAATACTATTAAATGATCCATCAAAGAAGTATTTGGAAAAGTTATTTAGGTTCCGCTTTCTTTCTATTACAAATCTTTGCAGAGCAATGGTAAATGTGACCGTACTTTTAGGCTCCACAATGTATTGCCGTAAATTTGGCCCTATTTTTTACATGTTTGACACGTTCAAGTACAGTTGTATGAATTTCAAGTTGACCTTTCATTGGTGTGATCTCTAATACATGCCGCTCGTGCCAATTACTGATCCATACCTGTGAGTCAAACGATTTCAGTGGAGACTCTGAAGCGAGAAAGATAAAAGAAAGAAAGAGAACAAGCCAGGAAGATAATTTATTTGCAAGGGGTGTTAAGGTAGTTATCTTCTTGCCATGGCCCCCAGGTTTGATCTTGGCTTCTTCTCAGGCTAACCTCAACCTGTGGAATGCCACAGTCTCTTCCATGTGTCACCCAGGAATTTCCCATCCTTTAAATGAGGAGAATGCAGCACTAATATATAACCAATTACACAAGGAGCATTTCCTGTGTTCCTTTGAGATTTTTTTTCAAGCTCAAAGTGCCAATCAAGACTGGAATGCCAGAACATGATTCTTATTTGCTAAGGGTCAGTGCACCATTGCCCCCACATTCTAAAGGGCCATTGTTCCCAAGAGCCGGGTGACTCCATAACCCTCGGCCCCTGGTCTCTTACCCCAGAGCCCCCACATCAAGGGCCCGCACTGTTTACACAGCATCCGCTCACAGAGTGACCTGCTACGTAAAGGATTAAACAAGGTAGGGACCTCGCAGCAAAGGACATAGCAATTCAATCACTGCCACAGATAGTTAGACTGAGCGCGAGAGTGGGAGAGGGAGAGAAGAGGCGATTTGGGTCTGGAAGCTTTTTGTGCAGCAAACAATGGTGAGATTGCTTCACAGAGACACAGAGCTTGCTATCTTTGTGTGCTTTCTTGATGAACCCACTTAAAGAGACATAAATGCAAAAGAATTTCTCTCTGAGAAGGCTTTCCGCAAACCTTAATGTACCACGTTTATGGAGCGCGTTCTGATAGTGGAGTACAGACTTAATTCAGGTGGAATATCCATATTCGTTAGCCTGACACACATCAAGATGTTGGGTCTGGAAACTCACCATTGACAGGGCTCAATCCGAGGGGCGGGATAAACGGTTGTCTTTCAAATTCCCTCTGCATACAATTGGATAGCGCCATGAGCGCCACAACCAACCAGAGCGAAGAAGAAGGTGAAGCCGAGCTAACGTTAGTTGATAGACTTTTGCCGTATCCGGTTGGCAAAACTTCAAATATATCTTCCTTTCTTAAGAATGACTTTAGTGCCGTTCTTTGTTCTTTTCTCTAAGAAAAGCTTAACTCCAAGTCTTCCAGAGTCACGGCCAAAGCCGATTCAAAAGATGAGTAGCACGCAGAACCTCCGCAACTCTGCCGTGAGGTGCCGTCATTACATTAAGCCCGCCCACCGACTCTACACATGCTGTGATTGGCCTGACCAGAGTTTGGTTTTTCCAGCTCTCAGGTCTACCGAGAGTTGCTAGACTACACTCGCGGCAAAATAAATGTTTTGCCGCTAGGGTGCATCTAGTTCCCTTTCGTTCAGTCACTACGACGTACGTTCGTGACTAACGAATGGGGGTTTCGCCTAGAAGCCTATCATCTTCGAGCATATAGAAAACGCCCAATGACGTGCCAATGCCATGGGGCATGCGAAATTTGCATACGTAACTCCGCCTCACCGCGTGAGTATATAAGGAAGTACGTGGCAATACAGCATTATGTTTCTGCTTTCGGAGCCAAGAGTACCTCTCTTCACTCCTACAGCCTTCTGAGATTCGTCAGCTTCTTCGAGACGAGCAGCTTTCCGGTCGGTGTTGGTGTTACGGCGCGTTCCAGTGATCACATACTTCCTGCCTGCTGATCTGCGCAGTGGTCCGTCTGACAGCTGGTGTGTGCTTCCCTGGGCGCTTCGGCATCGGCCGCGAAGCTTCCTCTCACAAAAGAGCTTGCACGTGACGCGTCCTTTTCAGGATGTCTCGTCCGTGCACTTCTGGGTGTGGTGCATTTCTTCCGTCTTTTGATGGGCACGAGCGCTGCGTGACGTGTTTGGGCTTTCAGCACGCTCAGGCAGCAGTTGTGGATGACTCATGTTCCCACTGCGGGAACATGGTAATCTCGGTGTTACAATGGAGACTCCGTGAGCTTCGTGCTGATTCCGGAGCGAGAGTCCCCTCTGCCACACCCCAATCTGCGGTCTCCAAGCGAGGCTGCACTTTGGCTGGTGGCCAGGGTGATCTGAGGGTGATGGTGTGGAATGATGCGCCGACGCTCATGCCTCGGCCCACACCCCCCTCTCAAGCACCTGACCCGCTCCGTGTTCAGGCGTCTACATCGGGGCCGGCTCATGCTGTCCCGACTGTGGCGTTTGGCGCGGCGGAGGACGAGGAAATGTCCATCGCCGCATCACAAGGTGGGCTGGAGTCATCCGAGGATGAAGATTTGGCTGTGCTGCCGCCTTCGGGCGTTCCAGCATTGTCCGAGTCTGACCCGGAATTGACAGCCATGCTATCTCGGGCCGCCGCTGCGCTTGGGTTGGAGTGGAACCCTCCGCCCCGACCTGAGCGTTCGCGGTTGGATGATTGGTTTTTGGGAGAGCGTCCGGACACCCGTTCGGCCACTCCCCCAATTCCTTTCTTTCCCGAGGTGCATGAAGAGGTCGCACGGTCCTGGAAGAACCTGTTGTCTTCCCGTGACCGTTTGGCAAGCTCTTCCGCCTTCTCCACCCTCGATGGGGCTGTGGCTAAAGGGTACACTGGGGTCCCCCCGGTCAAGCGCTCTGTTGCGATGCAACTGTGTCCGCAGAGTGCCTCGTCCTGGCGCGGCGATCCTAAGCACCCCTCCAAAGCCTGTAGGTTTTCGTCATCCCTGGTGGCGAAGACCTATAGAGCCACGGGGCAGGCCGCAGCTTCGCTGCATGCCATGGCAACTCTTCAGGCCTACCAGGCCAAGTTGCTGTGTGACATGCATGAGGGAGGAGCTGACCCTGACTCAGCAATGAGTTGCGTGCCGCCACCGACCTCGCTCTCTGGGCGGCGAAGGTGACAGCGCGCTCCCTGGGTCAGGTGATGTCCACTAACGTGGTCCAGGAGCGACATTTATGGCTCAACCTGGCCAATATGCGGGACGCCGAGCGAACATGTTTCCTACTTCCATGTCTCCATCCTTCCTCGACACAGACCGTTCCTACGGTTTGCTTTCGAGGGGCGGGCATATCAGTACGCGGTCCTCCCATTCGGGCTGTCTCTGTCCCCTCGCGTCTTTACGAAGATTGCCGAGGCCGCCCTTGCGCCCCTTCGGCAGCATGGGGTCCGCATCCTGAATTACCTCGACGACTGGCTCATACTGGGCCACTCTTGGGAGCAGGTTTGCGGACACAGAGATCGGGTGCTCCATCACCTAGCCCGTCTGGGCCTTCGGGTCAACTGGGAAAAGAGCAAACTCTGCCCAGCGCAGAGGATCTCTTTTCCCGGTATGGACATCGACTCGGTTGCCATGTGCGCGCAGCTTTCAAGCGAGCACGCGCAGTCTCTGCTGACTTGCCTCCGTCAAATTGAGAGCAAGAGTGTGGTTCCACTGAAACTATTTCAGAGGCTCCTGGGGCATATGGCATCTGCAGCCGCGGTGACGCCGCTCGGATTGGTACATATGAGACCGCT
Organism: Romanogobio albipinnatus; assembly: GCA_023566225.1. NCBI lineage: Eukaryota > Metazoa > Chordata > Actinopteri > Cypriniformes > Gobionidae > Romanogobio > Romanogobio albipinnatus. The sequence goes on from CM042243.1 coordinate 19,832,918, forward strand.
TCAGCACTGGCTTCGCGATCGAGTCCCGAGGTGGGCATGGCAGTCTGGCACGCTCCGGGTACAAGTGACTCGGGCCTGCCTACAGACACTCACCCCGTGGTCAAACCTCAGTTTTCTACGGGCCGGTGTGCCCTTAGAATGAGTTTCCAGGCATGTTGTCGTATCGACGGATGCCTCTGCCACGGGTTGGGGTGCCATGTGCAATAGACAAGCAGCCGCGGGCTCCTGGACAGGACTCCAGCGCCTTCTGCATGTCAATTGCCTCAAGTTACTGGCAGTACGGTTCGCCCTGCACCGCTTCCGGGCGTTGCTGAGGGGTCAACATGTGCTTGTCAGGACAGACAACACGGCCGTAGTAGTCAGAAGCGCCTGAGGTCCCTTCGTGCTGTCCATATTCCGGGAGCCCTGAACCGTGCAGCCGACGAGCTCTCACGGCTTCAGCCACTCCCGGGAGAATGGAGACTCCATCCCCAGACGGTCCAGCTGATTTGGGAACAGTTCGGGGACGAGCAGGTAGATCTGTTTGCCTCCCACGACTCTTCCCACTGCAGCCTGTTCTATTCCCTGACCGAGGGCACGCTCGGCACGGATGCACTGGCGCACAGCTGGCCGCGGGGCCTACGCAAATATGCATTCCCCCCAGTGAGCCTACTCGCACAGCTCCTGTGCAGGATCAGGGAGGACAAGGAGCAGGTCCTTTTGGTCGCCCGTACTGGCACGGCCGGACCTGGTTCCCCGAACTCTTACTCCTTGCGACACTTCCGCTAGGGCAGAGTCCACTCGGCATGCCTATGCGTTGAAGTGGAACCTCTTCGTCACCTGGTGCTCTTCTCGCCAAGAAGACCCCTGGAAATGCCCGATCGGGTCCGTGCTTTCGTTCCTCCAAGAGGGGGTGGAGCGTAGGCTGTCTCCCTCCACCCTTAAAGTTTATGTGGCTGCTATATCTGCCTACCACGATCTCTTGGGGGACAAGAAGGTAAGTCAGCACGACCTGATCATCAGGTTCCTGAGGGGGGCGAGGAGACTGAATCCTCCTCGCTCTCCTCTCGTACCCTCTTGGGACCTCGCAGTAGTTCTAAGTGCTCTGCAGAGACCTCCCTTTGAGCCTTTGCGGTCGGTTGATATTAAATTTATGTCAATGAAGATGGCTCTGCTGACCGCATTGGCCTCGATCAAGAAGGCTTTTTCGGTTGACGAAGCGTGCCTGGAATTCGGGCCGGCTAACTCTCACGTGATCCTGAGACCCCGGCCTGGATATGTGCCCAACGTTCCCACCACTCCGTTCAAAGACCAGGTGGTGAACCTGCAAGCGCTGCCTTTGGAGGAGGCAGACCCAGCCTTGGCATTGCTCTGTCCAGTACGCGCCCTCCGCGCCTATGTAGACAGCACGCAGTGTTTCAGGACCTCAGACCAGCTCTTTGTCTGTTATGGTCGAGAGCGGAAGGGAAGAGCTCTCTCAAAGCAAAGGCTGTCTCACTGGATAGTGGACACCATTGTTTTGGCTTACCAGCAGCAAGGTCTACCATGTCCCCTTGGGGTCAGGGCACACTCCACTCGGAGTGTGGCCTCCTCTTGGGCTTTAGCGCATGGCGCCTCGCTAACAGACATCTGCAGAGCTGCAGGCTGGGCGACACCAAACACATTCGCCAGATTCTATAATCTCCGAGTGGAGCCAGTGTCCAGCTATGTACTCGCCCCCCCGAGGGGCCGGTAATGGGCCAGGCTCAGGTGTCATCGCTTGCTCGCCATTCCACTCCTCGGACGGGATACGTGCGATATTTTCCTCAGGTGAATTTCCCCGAGAGCCCTGAGTTCCTCCAGCACCGCTTACGCCGATACCGGTGTGTCTGCCCTCTCACGAGCCCAGACCCTAGTGTCCGGCCAGGTGCCCCGTGTGCATGGTTCCCCTCCGGCGACCCCCACACAAGTATTTCCACCGTTAGCCTCCCTTGCGAGCAGGTGTCTTTCCCTTGGCAAGCCCCTGCCACCCCTAGGGTTAAAAATTCCACCTGTGGCTGGTACCCTAGAGTTTTCCCATATGCAGCCCTTAGCGGGTCATATGTGTACTCTTAAGTCCTCCCTACGGGCAGGCATCTTGGCATTCCTTCACTGGGATATGCTTCCCAGTGTACCTTGGTAATCCTGTGTTAAGCGTGAGTCCTTCGTCCGTATTAGTCTTACGACAGGGAACTCACACTTACGCAGGGCACTGGAAGACAGCTGAAGTGGCGGGATTTTATTGAACCCCCATTCGTTAGTCACTAATGTACGTCGTAGTGACTGAACGAAAGGGAACGTCTCGGTTACGGATGTAACCCTCGTTCCCTGAGGAGGGAACGGAGACGTACGTTCCGTTGACACTTCAGCTGTGCTACCTGGAACGCAGGAGTTCAGTCTTGGCTCCTCAAGCAGGTAACATAATGCTGTATTGCCACGTACTTCCTTATATACTCACGCGGTGAGGCGGAGTTACGTATGCAAATTTCGCATGCCCCATGGCATTGGCACGCCATTGGGCGTTTTCTATATGCTCGAAGATGATAGGCTTCTAGGCGAAACCCCCATTCGTTAGTCACTAACGTACGTCTCCGTTCCCTCCTCAGGGAACGAGGGTTACATCCGGAACCGAGACGATTTCTAGGCTACATATTCGTATGATTATTTAAAATACTACATTAGCCTGGAGTGTGATGATGTGACAATTGAAGTTAACATTGCTTCAAGATTTCTCAGTTACGGGGTGAGGAATGTGAGCCACCTGTATAAGAGGTAAATAATGAACATCTTCAGAGTCAAGCAAAAGGGCACGATGTGCAATCAGTGGCTAATTAATGGAAACATGATCATTTTGAGCAGCGCAGATGCAGTAAGTCATTTGCTAGAATGGATTAAAGCTAAATCCATCCCATTCCCCTTCACATGTAAGAACAGTGTTCACTTTTGTTTTAGTTATAAAATAGCAAACAATAACAAACAATTGTTTAAATTTAGCCAATGTTTCATGTCATATATATTAATTTTAATTTCTGTTATATTTGTGTACACACATGCGCGCACACACACACACACACACACACACACACACACACACACACACACACACACACACACACACACACACACACACACACACACACACACACACACACACACACACACACACACACACACACACACATATATATACAGGGGCGCAACTACCCAGTGCCAGAGGGGTATGCAGCAACAATTTTGGCGCCCCCCAAATAACAAAAAAAAAAAAAAAAAAAAAAAATATATATATATATATATATGTATTATTATTATTATTAACAATGTAAACAAATAAAAAAACAGTCACAAATTGACAAACATTAACATTATGATCGGATTCCAATAAGTAAACGAAAAGAAAGAAAAGAACCATATTTTTTATAACGATTTCAAGTATAGAACCGGTTCTCGATGCCCAATACTAACAATGTTGTTACCAAACATTCTAGAGCGCTCTGTAGTTCCTACTAAATTGTAACATGGCGTGCCTTTTCACTTGCCCATTTATCTAGTAGGCTATTGATGGTCATTGCAAAAACTGTCATGCAAATCGGCTGAGGATGAGAACCGATGATGGTGAATTTAAATTTTACTGTAACTGAATTCATAGCCGCGAGCAAGATGATTGACAGGAAGATAGCGGAGGCACAAGCAAGATCACTTTTGTTAATATAAAAAAAACAACCCACACAAACACAAAGTGATAGTTCCCTGTTTTAAAGGAGAATTTCCAAATATCTTCTATTTATTTGTTATAATTCGGGTATAGCAATTTTATGTAATCCGTCTAAAAGTTTAATATACGCGAGTTTTTTTTATTGTACTATTTTATTGTTTTTGTATTTTCATTAAAAATAGGCTAATAACGAACAAAAAAATAAACATTCGTTTGAAAGTAATTAAAGAGGAAATTATGAAGCAATGTCATATTAGCAAGAGTGCTATTTTAGCCTATATCAGCACGATTGCAAAATTGAAACAGCTCGTTTTTTACAGTTTTGCTCAATTTTTCCAACAAAAATAGATTAAAACAAAGTATATGTTTTGTTCTCGATTAATTCACCGTTTTTGAACAGACGTCGGTTAGAACATTTTATAGTTTATTTATTTCTATAATTAAAATATTATATTTAGAACATAAATCTAAAAATCTCATTACATTATTTAGGCAATTGTAATTACAGAGTAAGTGGATTTTGATAAATGGTAAGATGGATTTTGTTGATAATGATTTCATTTAATTCGTATAGCAGCCATAGTGTATCGTGGTAAATAGTGTAATTACTTAAAAAGATGGTCAACAATATGTAACGTTACTTTATAAGAGGTGTGCCATAAAAAGTGAGCATGCAATTTTGAGGACACCAAGGAAAGAGCACATTCTTTTCGTCTGTTTGGATACTTCAAACACAAGTTTGCACAGCCTGTTTGGTTTACCTGTTTAGCCTAAATAACGTGCGTTTTGTCCGATTAGCGCGCGTCCTTGACGCGTGATTTACCATATAAGCGCGTGTTCTTAACGTGCGCTCTGGGATCACGGAGTTTTTAAATAGCAATCTATGGAACGCCAAAAGGGTCAAATTATGCCAGTAACCAAACACCTGGTTTATAGAAAACGCCTGGTTTACAGAAAACGGCAGTTTTAATCCGATCCAAAACGCCGTTCATTTCGCCGTTTGGCATTCCATATTACGCCGTCATTTACGGCGCTTCAGTTGGTCAAAGACGGCGTAAAAAGCGGCGTTTTCTATAATATTCAAACCAGCCCCTCCTTTTACTACACAGCCCAGCCCCATTAAAAGGCGGTAAGATCTGTGTAGTAGAATGTCGATCCACTTCAAGAGTCCTATCTTTTAACGCTATTGCGACTGATATTTGGACTTTCATTGTGTGATATTTGTATTTTTTCATTGGGCATATGTGTACGCGCCTTTTCCTTAATATCAGTTATCCAAAAGTACAACTATTTTATAATCTTTTGTGTACGTTATTGTTTGTGAAAACCACAGAGCCTTGTTCACGAGGCAGTGACAGAAGTTCAAGTCCGAGGTCCGAACATATTACCCACTCTCCCTCCTTTTCGGTTGTTTTGTATTAATATTATTATTTTTTTTTTTTACATATTTGCAACTGTAGCTATGTTGCTGACAACTGGTTAACTGACAGGAAATGTATCCATAATGCTTTTTAACAGGCGACCTGGTGTATGCTTTAATAGCCTACACATATCAGCTAAACCTGTATCGTATTGTTGTGTATAATGGCTTTGGTTGGGTTTATTGTTGATTAAAAAAATATTTCCCACACAAACAAGTTTGTTTTCGCCTATTTGACGCGTATTTTATATCAAAGCGCACGTCCTCGACGCGTGATTAGTATGGAACGCCAAAAGGGTCAAAATACGCCAGCAACCAAACCCCTGGTTTATCTATAAATCAGACACCAGCCCAAGCGTATATGAACACTTTGGTGCCTCCGCCAGGCGCGCCCACTCGCGATATTCCATTATTATCCAAAATTCTATTATGGAATCTTATGAGGGCCCCTACTCTAGCCTGTTAGTCCTCTAAAATTTTATATAATATTGAGGAAATACAGAAATGATTTAGAAACGCACAACAGCAGCTATATATATATATATATATATATATATATATATATATATATATATATAAATTGTATACCATCGCTTTGGCGCCCCCAAGGTGCTGCGCCCCTATGCGCCACATATAGCGCATACCCACTTTTTGCGTCACTGTATATATATAACCATAGAATACATGAACCAAATGCATAAAGGGGGTCAAAATGACCCATATTGGAATTAATGGTTTACTTCAAATAATAGGTGTCCTAGGAATTTGGAGGCCAAGTCAACACCTCAAACTCGTGCTCCTCAAACCATTCCTGAACCATTTTTGCTTTGTGGCAGGGCACATTATCCTGCTGAAAAAGGCTACAGCCACCAGGGAATACCGTTTCCATGAAAGGGTGTACATGGTCTGCAACAATGCTTAGGTAGGTGGTACATGTCAGAGTAACATCCACATGGATGGCAGGACCCAAGGTTTCCCAGCAGAACATTGCCCAAAGCCTCACACTGCCTCCGCCGGCTTGCCTTCTTTCCATAGTGCATCCTGGTGCCATATGTTCCAAACGCAATAAACTGCGATGCACTGTGTATTCTGACACCTTTCTATCAGAACCAGCATTAACTTCTTGAGCAATTTGAGTTACAGTAGCTCATCTGTTTGATTGGACCACATGGGCCAGCCTTCACTCCCCACGTGCATCAATGAGCCTTGGCCGCCCATGACCCTGTCGCCAGTTCACCACTGTTTCTTCCTTGGAGCACTTTTGATAGAGACTGACCACTGCAGACCGGGAACACCCCTCAAGAGCTGCAGTTTTAGAGATGCTCTGACCCAGTCGTCTAGCCATCACAATTTGGCCCTTTTCAAAATCGCAAAAAAAAAAAAAACCTGTACACTTGCCCATTTTTCCTGCTTCTAACACATCAACTTTGAGGACAAAATGCTTGCTTGCTGCCTAATATAGCCCACCCACTAACAGGTGCCCTGATGAAGTGATAATCAGTGTTATTCACTTCACCTGTCAGTGGTCATAATGTTATGCCTGATCATTACACACAGACTGATATATTTTAAATGTTTATTTCTTTTAATTTTGATGATTATAACTGACAACAAAGGAAAATCCCAAATTCAGTATCTCAGAAAATTTTAATATTACTTAAGACCAATACAAAGAAAGGATTTTTAGAAATCTTGGCCAACTGAAAAGTATGAGCATGTACAGTACTCAATCGGGGCTCCTTTTGCCTGAATTACTGCAGGAATGCGGCGTGGCATGGAGTCGATCAGTCTGTGGCACTGCTCAGGTTTTATGAGAGCCCAGGTTGCTCTGATAGTGGCCTTCAGCTCTTCTGCATTGTTGGGTCTGGCATATCGCATCTTCCTCTCACAATACCCCATAGATTTTCTATGGAGTTAAGGTCAGGCGAGTTTGCTGGCCAATTAAGAACAGGGATACATGGTCCTTAAACCAGGTACTGGTTGCTTTGGCACTGTGTGCAGGTGCCAAGTCCTGTTAGAAAATGAAATCTGCATCTCCATAAAGTTGGTCAGCAGCAGGAAGCATGAAGTGCTCTAAAACTTCCTGGTATACGGCTGTGTTGACCTTGGACCTCAGAAAACACAGCGGACCAACACCAGCAGATGGCATGGCACCCCAAACCATCACTGACTGTGGAAACTTTACACTGGACCTCAAGCAACAGGGATTGTGTGCCTCTTCTCTCTTCCTCCAGACTTTAGGACCCTGATTTCCAAAGGAAATGCAAAATTTACTTTCATCAGAGAACATAACTTTGGACCACTTTTTTTCCTTTTTGAGACACTTCTGACGCTGTCTGTTGTTCAAGAGTGGTTTGACACAAGGAATGCGGCAGCTGAAACCCATGTCTTGCATATGTCTGTGCGTAGTGGTTCTTGAAGCACTGACTCCAGGTCCAGTCCACTCTTTGTGAATCTCCCCCACATTTTGAATGGGTTTTGTTTCACATTCCTCTCCAAGGTGTGGTTATCCCTATTGCTTGTACACTTTTTTCTACCACATTTTTTCCTTCCCTTCGCCTCTCTATTAATGTGTTTGGACACAGAGCTCTGTGAACAGCCAGCCTTTTTTTGCAATGACCTTTTGTGTCTTGCCCTCCTTGTGCAAGGTGTCAATTGTCATCTTTTGGACAACTGTCAGCAGTCTTCCCCATGATTGTGTAGCCTACAGAACTAGACTGAGAGACCATTTAAAGGCCTTTGCAGGTGTTTTGAGTTGATTAGAGTGTGGCACCAGGTGTCTTCAATATTGAACCTTTTCACAATATTCTAATTTTCTGAGATACTGAATTTGGGATTTTCCTTAGTTGTTTGTTATAATCATCAAAATTAAAGGCCCCATTCTTCGTGATCCCATTGTTCAAACTTTAGTTAGTGTGTAATGTTGCTGTTAGAGCATAAATAATACCTGTAAAATTATAAAGCTCAAAGTTCAATGCCAAGCGAGATATTTTATTTAACAGAAGTTCCCTTTCAAAGCCTACAGTGAACGGCTGGCTTGGACTACATCCTGGTACTTCCTTCATAAATGACGTCGATAGAACAGTAGAACAGACTAACCTCCACCCACAAGAATACGCGAAAAAAGGGGGCGTGGTCTTGTTGCTGTCCCACATGGAGAAGAGGACGTGTCGCGTGGAGAAAAGGAAGTGTTGCGTTTGAGTGCGTTTGTCGCCATGTCGTCGAGACGCTGTTATTTTCATCCCGGAGTCAAATCACCTTTGTTTGGCTTTCCCAGGGACGCTGTAGAGATCATTGAGCGCATACATCACCCCGTTAAGAGGCGTGACCTTTCCACGTGCGCTAAGCTGCTGTCGAATCACAACACAGGAACCGTGACACGTTCGCTAAGGTGCGGTCAAATCCCAACACGGGAACCGCTGGCACAATCAGAACTCGTTACGTATTTCTGAAGGAGGGACTTCATAGAACAAGGAACTCATCAACCCGTTTTTAGGACAGTGAAAACAGCGGTATACAGATAAGTAAATTGTGTTAAAAATACAGTTTTTTTTTTTTTACACACGAAACATGAACACATGTTATATTGCACACTGTAAACACAATCAAAGCTTCAAAAAACACGAAGAACGGGACCTTTAAAAGAAATAAACGTTTGAAATATATCAGTGTGTGTGTAATGAATTAATATAATATACAAGTTCAACTTTTTGAATGGAATTAGTGAAATAAATCAACTTTTTGATGATATTCTAATTATATGACCAGCACCTGTATATCTGATAAATCTAAAATGTGTATGATGCATTTGGGTGAGTTTATTAATCCGCTGGCTGAATGCTGGCGTTCATTTACTGTTCAACTTCCTGGACATTTTTTTTGACTGTGATTAGATTATTTAAAAGAGTCAATTCTTTCTAGATGTTTTCACTTAAATAAACATTACAAAGAAAATTTTGTACACATATATGCATATATATGTCATATTTTCGACAATATGTTTGGATAAAAACAAAATTATAGTCATGATGCACATTTTTCATCTTTATTATCATTGACCAAATTTAAACCCCTTTGTTAATGAACATTGTTATCAGTAAATTTCGCTACCTGCGATTCTTCCCATTGTATTCATTCCTTCTCAGTACAAGAGAGTGCAGGACATTTTATTTTGCATATTATTTTCCAAACCTCTATTTATTTCTTCCCTCTATAAAAGATCTCCCTGCTTCAGGTGGATGACAGCATGACGGTAAAAGTGAGCATTGCTGCAAGAGTGTGGCATGAAATGAGATGCTGACCATCTCCCTCAGCTGTGTCTCTAGGAGAAGTGTGTGACATCTCCACACTCGCAGTGAAAGAGAACAGGCAGACGGTGTGCATTGTTAGTATGAAGGGCATTCTAGCTATTCCTCTCTGTCAGGGACATCAGCAGAATATATTCAGAATTATTCTGCTTTAATGGCAGTTGATTAGATTTCACTTAGCTTTTTTGTGTGGCTTCTGGTAATAGTAGGATGAATTAGCTTTTGTAAAATCAGTTATTGTGCCGACAAACACTGCAACACAGGAATTGAAATCACCTAAAATAAGAGGCAAATTGGCAGCTGTTGCTGGAGAAGTCAAAGTTTCCAGTACTTTAATAACAGTTACTGCCAAATTACCTCAGAATGCGACTGTCGCAATTAGCCCCCTATGGTGTTCTTAATGAACTATTAATTTGTTTACGAAGCCGAATTTCATCCAAACAAACTGGGATGTTTTTCTGTTCATCTCCTGTACAGAATCAGGACAAGTAGGACAGGCCCTCTTATTGATGGTGAAATCAATTAATAATGAATGTAATTCTATAAAACAAAGGAACGCCAATACTTTTGCCCAAGCTTTAAATGGTGTAAATATTTATAAAGTTACCTTCTACAGAAGTTGCAAGTAGGTTGTTTGGGATTTAAAAGAAGATTAGAATGCATAACATCTGGATGGTTGAATATTGTGTAGTCACACAAGTTGAATATGAATATGAAAACCTGCATCTGCAGGCAATGTCTGGCTCTTAATTGGATATGAATGACTTTGGGTCTATTGTCTGCGGTTTAAGTCATAGTGGCATCAATCAGATTCATACAGATGTTGCAATTACAGTTTACTTCTAGCAAAATGGGGTCATGTTTAAATGAATAGAATTTCAGAAATATTTTTATAAAGCAATGACAGCAACATGATTACTAATGAACCAAACTTTGTATGGCTGACATTATTTGCATAATTGTTTAACATCAAGAACTGAGCATCTGCAGAATTGCTTCCACTGTCTTATTAAAGATTGGAAGAATATCAGGTTGGTCTCTAGCAAGAGACTCAAACTAGACCATGCCACGTTTGTACAAATTCAAGAGATGATCAATGAAAGAACTGCTTGAATATTGAGTGCTTCAGCAGTGTGTGAATCCTGAACGCTTTGACCTGTGACTCGCTGCACAAATGCAGAAACCAGATTGAAACAAAGGGGTCAGCACTGTTTGCTCTCTAAACTGCTGTCTTTGCGACCATGACGGGCATGCCAAGAATTCCACAGATCATTGTGTGTGCCGGTATGGCTCAAAGGTATGCAGTCACGTTAACAGAAACCTGACCTACCTGACTGATCGAAACTACACCCACGCGTTATTAAGCTCACAATGCTTGTGTGGGAAACAATGAAACGGTCTTGGAAGCTAATTCCTTCCCAGATAAGGGATGGAGATGGACAGCTTTGAATGAAATGTGGTATGTGAAGAGAAATGCCAAGGTCTTCTCTTCATTCTGTGTTCTGTGGTTGCCAGGATATGCTTGGATTTCTTTTATATATATTTTCAGGCGCCACTGGCAAACAGCTTTAGAAGATTTCTATTTGCTGCTGCCTGAAAATGCTCTATTTTGTGTTTGGTTATTGCAGACAGCTGAGAATATGCAATAATATAATTTATTTTTAAATTCTTGCTTTATTTTGTACAACATTGCAACCTGTCAACAGTTTACTGTCTGACTGCTTTTAAATATTTTTTTCCTAGGATGATTTGCCTGCTTAATGTACTAATTCTTGCACCCGAGTGCATGCATGCAAATAAATGCACATTTCACTCTGATGCCTGAATGAAACAGATTTGTTTCCCAGTCCTAGTGGAAGTGCATTCCTGAGGGCTTTTGTGGTTCTTGTTTTATCCTCCCTGCCTGGCCCAACCCAGCTGTGGGAACAGGACTGTGGGGCGTAACTTCGTGCCCAGTACTCTCACATACTTAAACACACACATGCACGCACATATCTGTGCAAATGCGGTATGCAGCGAATATTACTTCTTTTGCCACAAAAAAACGTGACTTTACAATTCACCTGTACACAGAAATTTATCTTATGCTATTTAAAGATACCACACCCCCTTTTTTTATTTGACATCTGATTGATAGTGCTTAGCCAGACCACTTTGGTCCACTTTGTAGCTTGTTGTGGACAAAAATTGAGAGATGTAAATCGACCAACCACAGTTTGTTTTGTTTTTAAATCATCTTAAATTGATAATGCCTCAATAATGGTATGGAACAACTGAATTTAATTAAATCTATTGTGCCTACTGATAATTCCCATATTATATATCTTTATATATTTCATATAAAAATATATTCAAACAGAATTTCTCATGAATATTGAACTAAATTCTGTAATTTCATTTCTGTAAATTCATTTCATCAAGACATCAACTTTGAAATGAAAATGATCCCATGTTTTACTCACCCTCAAGTCATCCATGCATCACTTCCGTCAGACCACCTTCCGTATTCATAATTGGGACCAATATCGATTTCGATCTTGATTCAGTATGAATTCATATGTATACAGCCTACTGCACATAACGAAAAATAAGTTTGCCTTAGCACTATTTTAAACGTTTCCTCTGTTAAATTATATGTGCTTGAATTCATTAATAGTCACTTGTGTGTGCTTATATAAGTATCATTAAAAATATCAGGATGCAAGTTATTAACGTTTTAAAATTTCACATTTAAAAAAATCTAGTGTTTGATCATATCTAAATATTTATTAAAATGCAAAACCTAAAAATACGTAAGTTATGATCTGCAATACTTTTTTGAGCAACTAGACCAGATACATGTATATTTATTAAAGAGCCATACAGGCACCTGGTGGGTAATGGCATTACAAATGAAAATTATTATTTTTCTAGCCACAACATGACTCTAATTTGCCTCTTTGAATTGGAATTCTCTATTTTAACCTTAATTTCTACACTAATTGTAATATAAATAATACAAATATTAGAAGAAAAATATTTTAAGTGGTCATTAATTGACAATAATTATTGCACAAATAGTATTTAGTACCAAAACATCCTCAAAATATTCAATAAATATTATTGAACTAAAATATAGAGCCTTTATTTAATTAAAAAATAGTTAAGGTGTATGGTCACATTTGACCATCAATGAGTATGAGTGTAACCAATTAGTAAGGAATACCTGAGGGCTAAATACAAGAAAAACTTTAACATTAACATTAATATTATCAATGTTGCATCTCCATCACTCTCCATAATAAAATGATCCTGTAAATATGGTTGACGTAATAATCAATGCACACCATGCTGTACTGTTTACCAAAACTTGCTGAAAACACCTGTATAGTGAAGCTGTTGTGTATCCGCTTATAAGCCATTCAAATGTATTGACACAGCGCTAGAAGTATTGAGAGCTCCATGAACCACTTGACCGCACGGTCTCTGGCTTTTGTTGTGCCTCATTAAGTGCACCAAAACGATATTTATTGTTTGAATTTCGTATTAAAACTTTTTTTAAAAATCAAAAGCTTAGACTTTGTTTAATATCAAAAGCAGGTTTGGCAATTTGGCGTGTGTATCACGCCAAATGCGTGAGAGTTGGCAACCCTGCGCTGTCTACACTAAATACAGTATACAGCAGTGGCGAGCAGTGACTTTTTACCCTCCTAGCATTCGCTCTGTACAATAAGGTTGTTAGTTGCTTACTCTCATGACACATAGCAACACAGCTAAAGTTTTCCTAATTTGACCTTTTATCGAAAGTAGCCTACATTTACTTGTGATGCCTTCACAAGGACCCGTAAATGCTGTTGAGTTGTGTTTGATTTGAATCAGGCGCCACGCACGAAAGGGACAAAATATGCTGTATTTTTGTAAGTTTGCTAGGTGCCACTAATGTCACAGAAACAACATACTTTACCGTTAAACGGTACCGCACATCAGCTGAGGACACACATCTAAATCAGAGATGACAAATAAGAAACACTATGGCAATTTAAATGTATGCCAAAAGTTTTTTTTTTTTTTTATGGAGTTAAAAATAAGCAAAACATAATCAATATTAGTAGTCCATTATTAATAAAATATAAGTAAAATATAATTAGAATAAATGTAAGTATAATAAAAAAAAATTAAAAAATGTTGAAATAATGCAAATTGATGACTTTAACAAATGCATAGACTATCAATTAACAGCCTTGGATAGTTACAGTAGGTCTGCTTACAGTAGGTCTGTCTTGAACAGTTTATAAGCTTTCATTAAAAATACATTTCCTTATGGAGAAAATGAAATACAATGAACGTAGTTTCAGTTTTCACTTTATTTAGTCTATTTAGTTTTGTATCAAATACAAAGTGATTTTCAGTGATCGAGATCTGATAGTAACAGCACATTTTTCAGATTGGGCGAGCGATTCGTGGACATTAAATCCCCAATATGCTAGCAAACCAATGAGAACGTGGGACAGTGTGGCGAGGTGGACGAGCGAGCGAGATCGCTGCGCGCCTTCAAATAGTGGAGTGAAGCTTAAAGGGGTGGTAAACCACGATTTCACTTTTCTAACTTTAGCTAGTGTGTAATGTTGCTGTTTGAGCATAAACAACATCTTCAAAGTTACAACGTTCAAAGTTTAAAGCAAAGGGAGATATTTGCTTTTAAAGAAATCGATTTCTAAGGACTACAGCAAACGGCCTAGGGACTACTACACATTCACCCAGGGTTTGCTGACATCACCAGGCCCAATATTTACATAAACCCCTCCTCCGAGAATATGAAATAAGGGGGGGCCATTTTGTATCGCCGCGGGGAATAGTTGTTGTGGTATAGTTAGTAGGCTGGAGTGCTGTTGACAATGCCGACGAAACGCTGTTATTTTCATCCGGATTGCAGGTCCACTTTCTTCAGCCTTCCTAGGGACGGGGGTGCGTTGCAGTGCGTTTAACATACAACGTCATATTCATGTGTGTAAGAGACATGAGGGGAACACGATCGCATTTGCATCGGATATATGCTGCCCATCATAAATCAAAGCACGAGACAGACAGGGGTCAGAGGAGAAGATCGGAAAATGTGACATAATGGACAATATTCATCTGTATTTGCAATACATGAGCCTTCAGCTGCACGAGACAGGCGGGCACGCGCGGCTACCGCGGCACATCTCGCAGAGGAAAGCTTCCACAATCTTCGCGAGTACGGGCTACAACCTGTAAGTGTGATTTATTTTTCGTCGATGTGTTTTCCTGTAATAGTTTGTGTTGTTAATTGTAGCCTACGTTGTAGCAATGAAGTAGACATGACAGCGCTGTTTGGCTCTGCAAACCAGTTTGTTAAATGCTCATTCATACTTAACGTTATCCGACAAACCCCTAACGTTACAAACTGTTTAAAATCTCAACAGCGAACTTGGCATTAGTGTAAATTATTCTTTGATTAGAGCTTTTATGTATTGTTTATCTACAGGCATGCTAAACATGGTTCTGTGTTTGATTTGGCTACTATGTTTAGTGTCCGTTCTTGCGACAGATATTTGGCAAATCGTTCTAAAAATACAAAAGTAACAGTGCCATTCAGGAGCGATCACTATAGATCCGCAGTCTTTACTCTTGAGGACTGAACAGGTTCTGCTCGATCATCTTCACTAAAATTGTCTGGGTCTGATTCGGGCTCTTGGTATGGTTTTATTGACGCTATTGTACACAAAGCTCAGGCTAGTAGCCTGAGGCTACCTGTAAAGGTAAGGGGCGTGACGCTTTCGAGAAATGTTCACTAGGCGGTTAGCGAATCACAACACACTGGGCCAGCTAACCAATCAGAGCCCATTGCGTATTTTTGAGGGACTGGCTTCACAGAATCCGGAAACCATCAAACCGTTTTTACAAGGAGGGACAGAGCAGTGTAGAATAAAGGTCAAATATATGAAAAATACTGCATTTTTTTTAAAACGAAGCATGAACACATGTTACAGTGCACCCCACAAACACAATCAAGCCTTCGAAAGAGTGTGCTTTACCACCCCTTTAAATTAAATAACTTAAATTCTCTATATCGCCAGAGAGGACTCCGACTGCAACACATCATCATTTGGACTACTATTGGTACCGCTTTTGACATTCTCACAATAAAGAAATTATTGTGATTACACTTTTGTTATGTTTTTTCTTTATAAGTTAACCCTAACGTTACATACTTTTAAGAAATGGTTATGTGTATGGTTTAGAGGTTTGAGTGAGATTAGTGGCTCAACATATAATTTTAATGCTATATTGTTACGAAAATAAAAATTTTCCAAAACATTTCTGCTCATTAAGTTGTATTGTCATTTTTTATTCTCTGTTTGTTATGTTTGGGTTTAGGGATATAACATGTATCTATAAAATGGTAAAAGGGAATTGAACATCTTTTTTTATGATATAAAATATATTTTGAGGGTTTTTTTTCGTTTTTTTTTCTTTCTGTAATATATAATGTATCATAGTATCATAACACACTCTGGACAGAATATCACTCAGCACAACCCACTGTAGATACACACACATTATATACACATTTATTTATCATACAGCATCTATTGCACTTTGGATTTCAATTTTTCAATCTGTGAATAATATTTTATACTATACATTGTATATTATTATTATTATTATAGCGTAATGTATATTGTTTAGTGTATGTTTAGTGTATATTGTTTAAAGTATATGTATATTGTAAGTATGTGTATATTGTTTAAAGCTGTGAGAACTACACACATTGTGTAAATTATTTATTGTTTATTGTAGTGTATACTGTGCTGTGAGTAATTGTGTGCGCATCAGATATGTAATCTGTTGTTGCTTAAATGTTGTATATGTCATGTCATGACTACTATGTTTGCTCGGAACTGCACCTAAGAATTTCACCTACTGTTGCACTTGTGCATATGGTAGAGTGACAATAAAGTGATTTGATTTGATTTGATTTTGATAATACGTTTGTTTCAATGTTAACGTTACCTTTCACCATTTATCCAAATATACAAAAAAAGTATGTTTTGTGTCTGTAAAAGCTGCTTATTAACTTATAGGCTTAATTATTGGCTTATTCTAGTCAATAAACTTAAATATCATTCAATAAGTGCCATAATTAATCAGGATAAAACTTTCACTTTAGAATAGGGGGTCAAATTGCCTTTTATTAGTACTGTATTAATGGTAGTTAGGCTTAATTAATGGCTTATTCTGGTAAATAAATTTAAATATTCAATAAGTGCCATAACTAATGAGGATAAAACTTTCACTTCAGAATAGGGGCTCAAATTGTCTTCTATTACACTATTTTAGCAATTTATAACGGCAAAATCTGCAGTAATTAAACATAATTACTAGCTTATTGTTCAGTTAACTTAACAGAAAATACACAGACATATAATTACATCGCTACAGAAAAATAATATATGGCTTATTAAGTTGTAAATAATGGATAATATGCCCTTACTGTAATGTTAAGTTAATCATTTATTATGATTGTGTCCATGCTTAACTTATGTAAAATTGTGAACAAGCAAATCATTAATTACTAGTTTAACTAATGCATAATTACGGACCCTTAAAATGTAAAGTTAATCATTAATTACTAGTGTGTTCGTGCTTAACTAATGCTTAGTTGTGAACAAGTTAATCCTTAATTAATGCTTAACTAATGCATTATTCTGGACCCTTAAAATAAAGTGTTACCAAAGATTTTTTGACATTAGAATTGTCGCTAGTGAAATCCTTGTGGCAGTTTGTGGTTTTGTGATCAGCCAATCACAGTTGTCAGGTCGTTGCTTTTCTGCTGCTCCAAGGTAATTTGTCATGTGACGAGGTGCAGTGAGGTGCTCAGCCAATCAGAAGTGGCAATTTCAGCCCCTTTTGTGTGCACTGCAGTGTGCATCAGATGGCCATTGAACTGTGGGTGGTGATGCTTTCTGTCATTTTGTCAAACCCACGTGCAGGACCTAAACTCAGACTCTACAGGCTGATGCCTACTCGCAGCCGTAGTCGCACAGTCAAATCGGTGCATAATCCAGCAGAGTGCCGCATGCAGCTCTCAGCCAGTCCTCATTAACCTGCCTGTATTCTCAACTCAGACCTGTGTGGATGACATCCTTTGAGGATCCAGGAGTGTGTGCTTATTAGACAAGCCCACACACTGCCTACCTCGGGTCAAGAGCATCTACTTTAGCCACCTTCTTCGTTCTCTTGGCTGATTGATGCTGTTAAGATGTCACAGTGTTTCACATAAAGCCCTCAACTTTAGCGATGATGAGTAAGGCCAGGTGAGAGGAGACGAGTACAGGACGGCCATGCTAAGAAGGCCACCGATTTCAAGAAACATTTTTCAAGTAGGCTAATTTCAGTCTGAAAAAACACCCCCCATTAGGTTTCCTCTCCTTTACATGGGGAAATTAAGGCCTGCTGACTGTATATTTAAAAAATGGGTTATGAAACCGTTCAAATTAAATGAGCCCTTGAGAGTGATCTTTTACATACAATGCTCTTATCATGTTGGTTTGAACTATGCTTTGCTCTGTTGGCATTTTCTTTGTTTTGGCTCTGTGCAGTGTTTTTTTCTGAGGGGTCAATGACATTTTTGTGCCCTTTCCAGTTTACAGTCTGATTATGTCACATCAGCTTGTGAAAGACCACTGATGTCAACGGTGCGGTAACAAAACAGCTTGCTTCTCTTAACCTTATCCCATTTGATCTTTTTTATCAACCCCCCGCTTCCACTTAACATAAAACAGCTGGATTTATTTAAAAGATTTTAAAAAATGACCTGTATCATACAAATTCAAGTCAGTGTTACTTTTTAAATGTAGGTTTCACAAACTTTTGAGACTTTTGAGAACCAATACAAAGGTGTGAGTGCGTGGGCTGTTCAATATTTAAATAGCTTTTTTTTTTATTTTTTTTTTTACACATTTATGGCCTTATAAAGTGTTTCAAAGTGGGCCGACCTGATAAAGCGACCTCCTGACTAGTCAAATAAAAGGGCAGAGAATGGTCTTATCTGAGTTATGTTTTCCTCCGTGCCCTTCAAAATAATTTGATTAGGGGCACATGAAACACTTGCGGCAAAATCTCTTTTTCTGACTAAACGTGGCGCGGTTTTATCGGTTTGCCCTGATCGGATCAGCTGGGATCTCAGCAGCCCTCACACGCCATTGGTGGTGTGACGAGACCACAGTATTGTGCAGAGCTTAACTGTGCAGTGAGTAGCAAACGTCACATGTTATACAAGTATCCCTTTACCATCGAAAGCCTCAGCTGGTGTTTAGAGAGAATTCTTGCTGACTGTAGGCAGGGAATAAAACAACAGCCAACACAGCAGGTGTGAGGTTGGCCATGATTTATTTATTTAGTTATTTATTATTTCTTTCATTTTGCATCTTCACACATTCTGCTCAGTGTGCAATTCTATGACATTTTTTCTTTTGTATCACAGATGATGTAACATTATTTTATTTGAGGAGACTTTAATGCATTTTTTTTTCTTTTTTTCAATAATTAAATGACTTCTGCTAATGGTACGTTATGTATATGCATAATGATGCAATGAGTCCAAATAAAACGGCTTCCAAAAATTAATTTCATGACTATGATAAGCTATATTAGCTGAAACAATGAGGCATTTTTTTTCTTCAGTTTTTGTAATAATTTGATGTTTGACCAATGTTCTGCTCCCCCCCATGTGTTGAAGATATCTGTACTACAGATGACAGTGTAATCTTATCTTCTTAAATTAGGTCAGGAAAGTTTTAGACTCTTATATACTGTACAGGACAATTGTGAGAATAAAGTATTTAGAAACTTCTGGAATTCTGCGATGAACAATTAATTTAAGTAAATGTATTAACGCATCTGTTAGTTAAGGTATGCTCATAGGAATTTATCTGAGATGTTTATACTCTCCCTAGATAGATGCACTGTGTAGAAGGTGTCGGTTTTACAGTACATATCCATATTGATCAGAAACACACAGTACTGACATAAACGGCGATCATGCTTGGCTTGAACATACTAAATAACTTCAGAAAAAACGGCAATGAATATAAGCAATGGGATATGATGTCACTCTCTAAACAATAATGTACATTGCCTGGCCCAAAAAAAGTCGCTGTTTGGATTTAAATAGGCGAATGCTTGAGTCTATGATTGGATCATTATTGCAGTGATTATTATGTTTCATGTTATATGTTTGGCAACAGTTCTTCTAACCCTAATTGATGGAGTGTGTAGCTTTTCATTTCTTAAACAACCATGTAGGAAGACACATCATGGCCATATTCCAGGAGGACAATGCCAAGATTCATCAGGCTCAAATTGTGAAAGAATGGTTGGAATGGGGACTGGAATGGCGCCGAGGATGGCTGCTACGTTGCGAGCTCCGCTGGAACATTGTAGTTTTTTGTTTGTTCTGTTTATAGTTCTTATGTTTTTCGTCTTGGATGTTGTCTGCCTTACTAAGTACGACAGACAGACACTTTTGGACATTGGTTCGGCAATCGCACACCGAAAACCGGACTTTAAATTCTTCAGTGACGACACGCTGCTTACAAACACAGCAGCGGAACCCTTTGTCTGGACGGCCCGACCACGCAAACGCCGGAGAAGAGGGAAGAGAGCCGGTGTACTTATCAGAGTTAGACGCCGCGCAAACCGACCCCCGCTTCCCAGTATTTTACTGGCTAATGTTCAGTCTCTGGACAATAAACTCTGCGAGCTGAGAGCGCGGATCTCTTTCCAGCGAGACACGAGGGACTGCTGCATTATCTGCCTTACAGAAACCTGGATGTCCGCTGAGATTCCAGATTCGGCCATCGAAACCACGGGGTTCTCCGTGCACCGAATGGACAGAGAAAAAGATCTCTCAGGGAAAAGCAAAGGCGGGGGTGTATGTTTTATGATTAACCGATCCTGGTGTGATCAGAGGAACGTACATTCTATCAAGTCTTTCTGTTCTCCTGATCTGGAATTTCTCATGGTTCTGTGCCGACCATTCTGGCTACCGAGGGAATTCACCGCGGTCATCATCACAGCTGTGTATATTCCCCCACAAGCCGACACAGACCGGGCACTAAAGGAACTGTATAGGACAGTGAGTGAGCAGGAAACCGCGCATCCTGACGCTGCGTTTATTGTGACCGGAGACTTTAACAAAGCCAACTTCAAGCGCATCGCACCCAAATACCACCAACATGTTAGCTTCAACACGCGAGGGAACCGTGTTTTAGACCACTGTTACTCCCCCTTCAAGGATGGATACAAATCACTCCCACGCCCACCATTCGGCAAATCAGATCACGCGTCAATCCTCCTTTTGCCCGCTTATAGGCAAAGACTCAAACAGGAAGCACCCGCCCTCAGAACCATCCAGTGCTGGTCGGACCAATCAGATTCTATGCTACAGGACTGTTTTGATCACGCGGACTGGGAGATGTTCCGGTCGGCCTCTGATGACGACATCGAGGTCTACGCTGATAGCGTAACGTGTTTCATCAGGAAGTGCGTAGATGACGTTGTTCCGACCAAAACAATTCGGCTGTACCCTAACCAGAAGCCGTGGCTAAACGGGGATGTTCGCGCGGCACTCAATGCGCGAACCTTCACCTTTAACTCCGGTAATGCGGAGGAGCATAAACAAGCAAGTTATGCCCTCCGGAAAACCATCAGAGCAGCAAAACGGCAGTACAGGGACAAGATTGAAGGACAGTTCAACACCACCGACTCCAGAAGCATGTGGAGGGGAATTAACACCATCACGGACTATAAAGGGAACACAAACTCCACCGTGAACACCGCTGCCTCTCTCCCGGACGAGCTAAACACCTTCTATGCTCGCTTTGAGGGAACTAACACCGCCCTCGCGGAGAGAGAGCTCGCGGCTGAAGATACAGAGGTTGGTGCACTCTCCGTATCTTTAGCGGATGTAACCCGATCCTTCCGGCGGGTGAATGTCCGTAAAGCAGCGGGTCCAGACGGCATTCCCGGCCGTGTGATCAGAGTGTGCGCGCACCAACTGGCTGGAGTTTTCACGGACATTTTTAACCTGTCCCTCTCCCTATCTGTGGTCCCCACATGCTTCAAAACGTCCACCATTGTGCCTGTACCTAAGCAGTCAAAAACCACCTGCTTAAACGACTGGCGTCCTGTTGCTCTGACCCCCATCATCAGCAAATGCTTTGAGAGAATAGTCAGAAACCACATCTGCTCTGTTCTCCCCCCCTCACTGGACCCACTGCAGTTTGCATACCGCACAAACCGCTCCACTGACGATGCCATTTCATCTACAATACACACTGCTCTCTCCCACCTGGAAAAGAGGAACACGTATGTGAGAATGCTGTTTGTGGACTACAGCTCAGCATTCAACACCATTGTGCCCTCCATACTTGACATTAAACTCCGGGCTCTAGGCTTAAACAGCCTGTTATGCAGCTGGATCCTGGACTTCCTGTCAAACAGACGCCAGGTGGTCAGAATGGGCAGTAACATCTCCTCATCACTGACTCTCAACACTGGAGCCCCTCAGGGTTGTGTTCTCAGCCCACTCCTGTACTCCCTGTACACACATGACTGTGTGGCTACCCACAGCTCCAACACCATCATCAAGTTTGCTGACGATACGACGGTGGTAGGTCTTATCACCGACAATGATGAAACGGCCTACAGAGAGGAGGTGCACACTCTGACACGGTGGTGTCAGGAGCACAACCTCTCCCTCAACGTCAGCAAGACCAAGGAGCTGGTGGTCGACTTCAGGAGGAATGAGAGAGAACACCGCCCCATCACCATCGATGGAGCACCGGTGGAGAGAGTCAGCAGCTTCAAGTTCCTCGGTGTCCACATCACAGAGGAACTCTCATGGTCCGTCCACACCGAGGCCGTTGTGAAGAAGGCTCATCAGCGCCTTTTCTTCCTGCGACGGCTGAGGAGGTTTGGAATGAACCGCCACATCCTCACACGCTTCTACAGCAGCACCATCGAGAGCCTGCTGACTGGCTGCATCACCACCTGGTACGGCAACAGTACCGCCCGCAGCCGCAAAGCCCTGCAAAGGGTAGTGCGCACGGCCAGCTGCATCATCGGAGGTGAGCTTCCCTCCCTCCAGGACATTTACGCCAGGCGGTGTGTGAAGAGAGCTCAGAGGATCATCAGAGACTCTAGCCACCCGAACCATGGGCTGCTCTCACTGCTGCCATCAGGCAGACGGTACCGCAGCATTAGAACACGCACCAGCCGACTTCAGAACAGCTTCTTCCCACAAGCAATCAGACTACTTAACTCCTGATCCATCAGGATCATAACACACACTGGACAGAATATCACTCCGCACAACCCACTGTAGATACACACACATTATATACACATTTATGTATCATTTATTATTTATCATTTATCATATAGCACCTATTGTACATAATTGGATCTCTACTGTGAATAATAATGTATACTGTACATTGTATATTATTATTATTATTATTATAGCTTAATGTATACTGTTTAATGTATGTTTAGTGTATATTGTTTAAAGTATATGTATATTGTAAGTATGTGTATATTGGCTAAAGCTGTGAGAACTACACTCACATTGTGTAAATTATTTATTGTTTATTGTAGAGTTTACTGTGCTGTGAGTAATTGTGGGCGCATCAGATGTGTAATCTGTTGTTGCTTAAATGTTGTACATGTCATGTCGTGACTGCTATGTTGCTCGGAACTGCACCAAGAATTTCACCTGCTGTTGCACTTGTGTATATAGCTGTGTGACAATAAAGTGAATTGAATTGAAATTGATTGAATTGAATTGGAATGGAGCATGAAGAATCATTTACACACATGAATTGGCACCTCTGAGTCCAGACCTTAAATTAATTGAAAGTTAGGGTGTGTAGACTTTACAGAGTGCTCGACAACTCTTGCATTGTCAATACAAGATCCTGACCAAAAATGAATGGAAATAACATCACAACATTATTTTTGGTCAAGATCTTGTATTGACTATGCAAGAGTGCCAGAGGTGCCCATTCATGTGTGAAAATGATTCTTCATGCTCCCCCCCAACCATTCTTTCACAATTTGAGCCTGGAATATGGCCATGATGTGTCTTTCTACATGGTTGTTTAAGAAATGAAAAGTTACACAATACATAAATTAGGGTTAGAAGAACTGTTGCCAAACATATAACATGCAAGAAACATAATAATCACTGCAATAATGATACAATCATAGACTCTTAAGCATTTGCCCATTAAAATCCACACAGCAACTTTTTTTTTGGCCAGGCAGTGTATGTTATTCTTTATGCAATACTGTTCGAAAGGCAGTTTTCTATTTTAATATAAATTAGCTTTGCTATAACTGCAATATTCAGCAGCCATTACTCCAGTCTTCAGTGCCACATGATCCTTCTAATATCATCATATCTAATATGCTGATTTGGTGCTCAAGAAAGATTTCTTATCATCGATGTTGAAAACAGCTACTCAACGTTTTTGTGGAAACCATGATGCTTTTGTCAGGATTCCTTGATGAATAGAAATTTCAAAAGAGCAGCATTTATGAAAGAAATATTTTGTAACATTATAAATGGCGTTACTGTCAAGTTTGCTTAATTTAATGCATCCTTGCTGAATAATAATTTAATTTTTAAAATCTCACTTTGTATTTTTCTTTGTATTGAACCAAGAGATATGATGTTTATATGCCAAATGTCTTCTCATTAGGTTAGAGATCAGCAAACCTGAACTTTGATACACAGTGTAGAAGATGAAACAACTTCACGTGATTGTGTTTCCGCTCTCCCACATTTGCACGCGCATTGTAAGTGAACGGAGCTCAAAGTCTGCTGTGACCGCACCTTAACACTTCTACTCATTAGTTGGATGCTAGGTGCTTCTCAAGGAAGATGTGCTTATTTTGACAGTCTGGCATCCTGAAGGGAGTGGAATCGCTTTGTTCTGTTACAGCAGTATTTTCACCTACCAGAGACCACAGTGGTTATTAAATGTAATATTCTGTTAAAAGCCTTTAACTGAGTTCATTGAACCGTGTTCAGCCTTTTAATTAATTGTTCGTTGTTTAGCAGTGACCCATTCATTTTGTGCAAAATATGACCTGCACCTGCGTTATCATTCTGCAGTTGTATTTAATGATAAAACGTGAATAATAGTGTGTTTCATGACTTGCCAGTAGAGTTTTCTGTTGTCGATTCTGTGGTCTGCACACCCAATGTTCTCCCCTCTGCATGTGTTTAGCATGCCATGTCTCAGGAAAAAGCCACCACAACTATGTCATGCAGACATTTATTTTTGCCTTGTAAAACTACCCAAATGTTGTGGCATTTTTGAAAATAGTTTGTACCATTTGTGATACTCAAACCAGCATGGGGAAGGAGATTTTGAGGCAATATGAGACCTTTATGGGGGGCTATGATAAGGCAGTTGAACGTCATCTGAAACGTTTTAATTGATGGGGAAAAAAGGTTTGATAACAATGGACGTCACTCAGCCCACACTAAAGCAAATAGACCTGAACGTGTCAAAGGCCTTTGACGTCCCTCTTGCAGTATAGGTCATATTATCTTCGGCTGGGATGGACTGTGGTTGAACCGCTATGACGAAACCACTCCCTCCCTCTTTCATTTGGCCGTCTCTCTCTCACACGCCACTTCGTTTTGCTTCCTTATTCGCAGTGTGCTAACTCACTATTATTCGGCAGATCTGCACGACTCCTAGCTTACTCTGTGTTTGTCCACTGCTGTTGGTTAGTTATCGAAGCCTATGACACTGCTGGCTTGTCTTCGAGAGACACTTTAGTCTGTGTGGTGTCCCCCCTGCCCCTTCACATAAACAAACACACAGGCTGATTCGCTGACCTCTAGGTTACTGACAAATGTACGTCATAAATCACCGTTACCTTTGAAACTACCAAGTCATTTACATGCCAGCCTGCCATCAAAGACCAAAACACTTGTGGGTTTAGTTTTGGCCTCTAGTCTTTGGCACAGACTTTGTTTATTTGTTTATTTGTGAGTGTCATATATCCTGTCTATGTTTTTAAGCATTTTCAAATCTTTTCAAATTGATATTTGTCTGGGTCTTCAACAGATTCTGGCCCTGTTTGTGGCTCAGTAATGACAAATATCAGCAGTGTTTAAAAAGTCAGCATACATAGTAAGATGTGGTCTGTTTAATGCATAGTTAAGCCAAAAGCCGATCAACAATGTTCATAAATTAAAAGATGGGGTTATGGTGGTTTATTATGGTTTACTTACAACAAAAACAGTCATTTACATTTCTACTTTCACTTGTTACTGAAACCACCAATAGGTTGTTGATTAGGTAACACTTTAAAGTAAGGTTTAGGTAACAATGAATAACATTTTTATACAGAATTTATGGTAACACTTTATAATAACTGCATGCTATGAATTATTAGTTAAGCATTAGTACAGTGAGGAAAATAAGTATTTGAACACCCTGCTATTTTGCAAGTTCTCCCACTTAGAAATCATGGAGGGGTCTGAAATTGTCATCTTAGGTGCATGTCCACTGTAAGAGACATAATCTAAAAAAAAAATCCAGAAATCACAATATATGATTTTTTAACTATTTATTTGTATGATACAGCTGCAAATAAGTATTTGAACACCTGTCTATCAGCTAGAATTCTGACTCTCAAAGACCTGTTAGTCTGCCTTTAAAATGTCCACCTCCACTCCATTTATTATCCTAAATTAGATGCACCTGTTTGAGGTCGTTAGCTGCATAAAGACACCTGTCCACCCCATACAATCAGTAAGAATCCAACTACTAACATGGCCAAGACCAAAGAGCTGTCCAAAGACACTAGAGACAAAATTGTACACCTCAATTGTTTTCACCTTGGTGAAAAAAGGTCCACTGTTGGAGCAATCATTAGAAAATGGAAGAAGCTAAACATGACTGTCAGTCTCCCTCGGACTGGGGCTCCATGCAAGATCTCACCTCGTGGGGTCTCAATGATCCTAAGAAAGGTGAGAAATCAGCCCAAAACTACACAGGAGGAGCTGGTCAATGACCTGAAAAGAGCTGGGACCACCGTTTCCAAGGTTACTGTTGGTAATACACTAAGACGTCATGGTTTGAAATCATGCATGGCACGGAAGGTTCCCCTACTTAAACCAGCACATGTGAAGGTCCGTCTTAAGTTTGCCAATGACCATTTGGATGATCCAGAGGAGTCATGGGAGAAAGTCATGTGGTCAGATGTGGTCAAATAGAACTTTTTGGTCATAATTCCACTAAACGTGTTTGGAGGAAGAAGAATGATGTGTACCATGCCAAGAACACCATCCCTACTGTGAAGCATGGGGGTGGTAGCATCATGCTTGGGGGTGTTTTTCTGCACATGGGACAGGGCGACTGCACTGTATTAAGGAGAGGATGACCGGGGCCATGTATTGCGAGATTTTGGGGAACAACCTCCTTCCCTCAGTTAGAGCATTGAAGATGGGTCGAGGCTGGGTCTTCCAACATGACAATGACCCGAAGCCAGGATAACCAAGGAGTGGCTCTGTAAGAAGCATATCAAGGTTCTGGCGTGGCCTAGCCAGTCTCCAGACCTAAACCCAATAGAGAATCTTTGGAGGGAGCTCAAACTCCGTGTTTCTCAGGGACAGGCCAGAAACCTGACTGATCTAGAGAAGATCTGTGTGGAGGAGTGGGCCAAAATCCCTCCTGCAGTGTGTGCAAACCTGGTGAAAAACTACAGGAAACGTTTGACCTCTGTAATTGCAAACAAAGGCTACTGTACCAAATATTAACATTGATTTTCTCAGGTGTTCAAATACTTATTTGCAGCTGTATCATAGAAATAAATAGTTAAAAAATCATACATTGTGATTTCTGGATTTTTTTTAAAAAATTTGATTATGTCTCATGCACCTAAGATGACAATTTCTGACCCCTCCATGATTTTAAGTGGGAGAACTTGCAAAATAGCAGGGTGTTCAAATACTTATTTTCCTCACTGTAAATAATGAATATATTATAATTTATAAAGCATTAATAAGCAGGTTGTAAGCATATCTATAATGTGTTTAATAATTTTTTATTATTATTAATGATCAATTTATCATTTCTAAATTAATTATTACATTATTTACAAATCAGTGGTTGTCAGTGGTTCATAAGATCATTTAGAAAGTGTAAATAAATGATTAATAAACTATTTAAATGTACATTTATACATCTTATTATTTATACATATAGTAATAGTTACTCAGTATGTTAATAAATGCTTTATTAACACGTATTCATGATTAATTGAGGTAGTTATAAAACATTTAGTGGTTGTCAGTTAAAGGTGCTGTATGTACGTTTTTCACTTTAATAAAGCATAAAAATACCATAAGATGTTTGCATATATTTAGGAAAAATGCAAAATTCACCTATTTGTTTCTCAGAAAAACAATGCTACAGCCAGTTATTTTACATTGAAATGTGCATTCCATGTCGGAATGTCTGTTTTTGTTTTGTTCTGTGCAAAACCGCACACTGCCAGTTTACCCAATAGTATTTTGACACCACAGGTTGCCAGCTGGCGTAAAACACAGCGCATTGCAGCCATGGAAGCCAGCAAACAAACTGGGTCAGAGATCGCAGATTCTACCCGACCTAAAAGCCTCAGCATCCATCTAAAAATCTCTATGAATGAGAGCATATTAAAACATGGATAAATCAACTCATCAACTTATAGTGTGGCTTTCATTGTCAATTGCGCTCACTCCTGTTGCGTGTCCTCAAGCTGGCAACCTGCGTGAGCGTCGAGTCTGAGGAGGAGAGGGCGGGTGAAACAACGCTCTCCAATATTTTGAATCTGAACTGCAGTACCTATTTTGACCATTAGCTGTCAATCCTACATACTGCAGCTTTAACTATTTGTGTGAGCTCAAAGTGAAGGCTATTTATGCCTTGTAAAGCTTTTACAAAGGAGATATCCATTTAAATAGTTTATTAATCATTCACTTACACTTTCTAAATGATCACTGACAACTCCTAAATAACTGGTTTGTAAATAATGTAATATTTAATTTAGAAATGACAAATTAACCATTAATAAAGTATGAAAATACAATTATTAGATATGCTTTTAAATCAAGAATAAAGCAAGCTGTATTTATAAACTGCTTATTAATGTATATTAATGCTTTATAAATGATTAATTAACTATTTACTAATGCTTAACTAATGATTCATATCGTGTATTTATTATAGTGTTACCAAATTGGGTAATGTAGGTTAATGTTAATTTACATGTTAGTTCATGAATGTTAATCCATATGCTTCCATATGCTTCCAATGCTAAATTGTGTGTAGAAGCTAACATTATTACTATAAATGCTGTAAAAGTATTGTTCGTTACATGATACCTAATGCATTAACCCTATTGTAAAGTGTTGACTATGTTTTTTATGAACACTGTTAAATGTTGTAACAAGATTAGTTGTTATGGGAAGAAGGAGGCGGGAACTGGCAAACATTTAAAGACTTTAATTAAAGCAGCAGCCCCCCATGGACGACTGCAGCACACACATAACCAAAACATAACATAAATAGTCCAGGCCTGGTCCTCTCTCGTCTTTTACTTTCGTCACCCCTCCTTTTATGCTCCCGTAGCTCCTCCGTGAGACATGAGTCCCGCTCTCACGGCTCTCTGCCTCGTCCTGGTTGCCACAAATGTATTTGTGAAGACCTTGATGAATTTCATCTTTACATTACATTAATGGCATTTAAAAAGGTATTAAGATTAACTTCATACATTTTAAAACAGTTTTGGCCGCACATTCCTTTCTTTTTTGCAGATTTCGGCTGCATCTGAAATCACATACTCTCTTCAGTTTTGTGAGCGCTAAAAAAGTATGTTTTATATTGTATGAATGTAATCCAGACGTTCGCCATGCTGTCATTATTATGTGACCTAGTCAGTTGAGTCGCTTCATTGCCATTCACAAATCCTCTCCCGTGGCCTCATGGGATTTTAAAGTGTTCATCGTATGCACATTTCAGAATTATGCCGGAAGTAGTAGGTCATCCGGGTACTTTCTTTGCCTACTCTTTTATGAGTAATGTGAATTCGGACATACCTCTTTTGTCACATACTGTTTTTTGCCTATAGCAGAGAAATAAGCAAATTTAGACGTAGCCCTCCAATTTTTTATTGTACTATGATTTGGGATACAATTATTCTTATCTTGTTTATTACAAATTTTTGCTACAATAAGAAAAATGTGTCTTCAGGTAGTAATTGCACTGGCTGTTTGGCTAGGGATATCTGTTACAAAATTGAAAATACTAAAAATATTAGAAATATTTGTTTAATTTTAAGATCCTTAAGAGGAAAATTTTAACCTATACATGCTTGGGTTATAATAGACACATTTCACTGGAAAAGCTTTTACTCTGTCACATTTAACGTTTTTATTTTGCCAGCGCAATCATTTGAAATGCACAGAAATAAGTAGCAAGGAAATGCATGCAGCAAGAACATAATTATAGGCACAATCATTCATTTTGACAACTTTGATTTGCACAATTCATTTGGACTTTATGAATGCATTTTGAATGATTCTAGATTATTTGCTTTGGAAGTAGCATTTTGTGTGCTCCTCATAGGAAAAGCTCTTATGCATGGATTCTTACTGGCTGTTTGTGCTTTTGTACAGCAAGGATGCTGTTCATTGGGTCTCATATAGAAAAGCAGATGACGTTTTAGCAAAAAGTTTGATATCGAGTTAGTGTATTTTGAAAAAGGAATAGTTCACCCAATTAAATGGGATTTTTTTTATTTCATTTACTCACCTTCATGTAATTCTAAACCCATCTGATTTTCTTTCTTCTGTAAAACACAAAAGGTGAATTTCTAAAAATAATGAAAAGTAATAGCTTCAAAATAACAAAACAAGCACTATAAAAGTATTCGAAAAGCCATTTATGCACTATATTCAAGGTTTCTGAAGCCTTCTGAAGTTCACTGATCATTTTCTCCTCCGGTGAGCAGTTAACTGCTGTGACTAGATCATTGAATGAAGCACTGTTTCATTGAAATGATCTGACTCAAAAGAACAATTCTTTCACAAATGACCAATTTCAATGTCAGATCTTTTCAATGAATACGTGATTTGTTCTTTTTTTTTTTTTACTTTTCTGAACATACCAAGGAGAACCAGGCCAGATGTCAAGATCATCAGTGGGCTTTATGGTCTGTTCCTCGCACAGCTTCTCTTACAACATAAGAAAACTTAGAATATAGTGCACAAGCAATATGAACCACTTTTATGATACTTTTCTGGCACTAAATATTCATAGTTCCAGCCCACGTTCTGTTACATTAATGTGAAGAAAATAAATACCAGGGTATTATTCCAAAAAAAAAAATTCCACAAAAGAAAGTCATACTGC
This sequence comes from Romanogobio albipinnatus, assembly GCA_023566225.1. Lineage (NCBI taxonomy): Eukaryota > Metazoa > Chordata > Actinopteri > Cypriniformes > Gobionidae > Romanogobio > Romanogobio albipinnatus. The sequence continues at coordinate 19,863,839 of CM042243.1, forward strand.
AGGTTTGTAACAACATGAGAGTGAGTAAACGATGACTGATTTTGTTTTGTTTTTGGGTGAACTATTCTATTAACAGTACCAGGATTAGCTTTAAGTAATTGGGTTAAAATCCAGTTTTCATCTTGATGATGTCACCAATTCCATTCATTGTTGGACCTCTGATTGCCATTACTACATATTTGGCCATATTTCTGTGAATTGTTAGTTTATGTGCTTTGCATGCATGCACTTGTATGCAAATGCTCGCAATGACTCAACCCCTGTGTTTGCACATCACTTTGGAGCTCGAGCCTCTTGCCTGTCTTCTCTCCAAAAGCAAAGAACTGGATTAACACAAAGACACAAAGATCTGCTCAGGCACCTCGTCACCAGTGCAATTCACCATCTGCTCTCCTCACCTTGAGACGTCCACCCCCCACCTTTCTCACCCCCACACCCAAGAAAATGTGCCATCTAGAAATGGACTGTCTGAGAGAGAGGGAGAGGGAAAAAAAGAAAGCAATTAGTCATCGATTTCAAAGAGAGTGTATAATAAAACGTTTCCCCCCTAAGGTAAACCTGTGGAATACAAACACGAATTTACCGCCTACACGAGTCCTGTGAATAAGGCTAGAAGAATGTACGGCAGCCCACACAACTGCTATTAAAGAGTGACACACTTAGACACACCGACACATGTAGATTTGCCTCTCACCTCCCTGTCACTCTGCTCTTAGAGTCGTACAGCCTTTCAATATTCATCATGTAAAAAGCACATGCAGGGCTATACTCGGGTCCTCAGATCCTTTCACACTCGCATGATGGAGTCCTTTATAGCAGTTAGCTGTGAGGCGAGATAAATTTACACCAAATCTATATGTAAACGTGCACGCACTGCCAGGAATGTCTGTATGAAAATAAGAGATAAAGTCATACATTTAGTAAGATTCATGTTTAAAAAATACACTCATTTATTATTTGTAAGCTTATGGAGGTTTTGCTTCTCAGATAAATGTTTTATGTTTTATATTTATTGGAAAACAAAATACTTGAGATTAAGTTTTTTTATTATATGATATATTATTAATTGTATTTTCACTGGTAGAGCAAAAATGCAGCTGCATTATTATAAAATAATAAAAAACTGATTTAAAAGATTTAATATTTACAGTTTCAAAGCTTTACAGTGATTTACAGGGACTATAATTATTATTTTTTTAAACTGAGTAATGATTCAGAGTTCAAAAAAGAAAAAAAAGTGTCATTGTTCAGCTGAAGTCAGTTCAGTGTTGAGTTGACTCATAACAGCGTCAGTACAGTCAGATGAATAATATTTTTGAATATTAAGTGTCCCAATATAAGCAAGTCAGAGGCGACAGTGGCAAGGGACCCAAAACTCCATCAGGTGACAAAATGGAAAAGAAAGCCCCAGACTCAGTCATGGGGGCAGTTCTCATCTGCCAACGAACGAGCATGGTGTGGTTTAATTCCAGGTTGCCAGAAAACAGATTGTGGATTGGTATCATTCAAATATCAACCTCTTTTTTTAACCATACATAATCTCTTACAGAATGCAAGTTGATATTTACTTCTTGTCGTATAAAAGACTCTTTGTCTACAGCTGAACCACAACATGATTGTGAATATGGTATTTATTTATTTTATATGATAGTAAAATCATATTTGAACAGCTATAATATAATATTTTTATTTATGTTTACTTTGTTGCATATTTTAGAGTAATATTTCAATGAAAAAGCTGACATTGTCATCATGTTTCTGTTGTGGACTCAGTTTGGACACCTACTCGCCACCCTCCCATTCTCTGCTGTTACCCTAGCAACGGCCATGGTTACTAGGGTGCCTTGTCTCTCAATGGGCTTTCACTGCATATGACTGTTTGTTTCTGAATTCGAGAGAGAGAGAGAGAGAGAGAGAGAGAGAGAGAGAGAGAGAGAGAGAGAGAGAGAGAGGTGAGAGGACAAGTGTTTGTAAAAAATCCACATTCAGAATTTCCCAATCCCACATGCAACTTAAACTGCAATCACATCAAAACACCAGCAAAGGTTAAACCTCACTTTGACCTTTTTTTAAATCTCAATGTGTAGGCTCTAACAGGCCTTGAACATTTGGAAAAAGTACAGAAATACCTCTTAAAACAGGATGCTTATTTGAAGAATTAGTACAGTTTTTCTTCTGTAAAATGGACACACAACCCTTACAAGTACTGAGGTAGTACTTTGAAGTGTGTGTGTGTGTGTGTGTGTGTGTGTGTGTGTGTGTGTGTGTGTGACACACCATGGTATTGTATGAAAATGTACTATCCATGGTACTTTTTTGTGTGATGTTAATCAGAGAAACCCAGCAAATGTATCATACGTTTGTGTTCAATACTGTTTTTATAGCATACTCTCCACAGAAGTGTGACATCAATAGTGTCTTAGTTTCCAGGAAAGTGAGATTGTCTGTTCTGTCCCTTCACCCACATGGTGCAGATGAGAAATGATGTACTACTTCTCTGGGGCCACTCTGGGATGTCCAGAGATGAGCACTTTCAGTTTTTTAATTGTGAGTGATGGGAAAATGACTAGGGCTGAACTGATGTGAGGCCTGACCTCCTTAAGACAATGCTGAAAGGAAATATGCCTACTTTGTCTATCACTCAGTTTGTTTAATCATATTTTCCAGAAAATGGGGATTTCAGGTTAAAAAAAAATCTTCTGTTTTGCGCAGCCTTAAACAGTCTTTTGTGAAATGCAGAAGAACATGGATATAATAAATATCTGTGTTTGACAGATGCATTTAATATATTTCCTGTAGTTCAGTTGCTAGAGCAGGGGAGTCCAAGTGCACATGCTAATTAAAACATACATGCCTTGAATGCACTGTGAGTTGCTTTGTAGTGTCTACTAAATTAATAAATGTAAATGTAGTCTTGCATTGCAAACACAATAAGGTCAGGCAGTGCTGAAGTATATTGATAATATTAAACATTTTACAGTATACAAATATTAAAGATATACATTTTGGTATTAAATAAGCTTGAATTCACAGCCCATTTTGCCCCTGCAATCAATCATATTTCTGAGTGATTAAATTAGCAAAAATGTAGGATGGGCTTGATTTTATCCATCTGTAATGGTGTCGATCATTAAAAGTGGACATTACATAATGGAAGGAGTCATGAATGCTAGTTTGCTAAATACACCAACGGTCAAAAGGTTGGGGTTGGGTTTTTATTTTATTTTATGTTTTTGATAAAAAAACGTATATTTAATTTAAATTATTTGATGAAAGTTAAATGTTACAAAACTAGGTGTATTCAAACTCACAAAGGCGAAGGAGAACTTGGAACAGGAACTTTAATGTAGAAATCTTTCAGAGAACACTCAAAAACAACAGTTCGCATGAACATCGACGGACAAACACAGAGAACTAAATACACATAGGCAAACGAGGTAATAGACAAGACACGTGATTGACATTACTAATTAACAGGACACAGGTGATGGAATGAACTCATAATGACAATGATGAGGGAGTGGCGGGAAAACTGGAACAAGTGACAGAATCCAAAACACAACTGACACAGACTAAACATGTAACATAACGCCCCCTCCAAGTAAGCACGTCCTCGCGTCGTAAAGGGAACAACTGACGGGAAAGAACAGTCCATGGGCAGAAGAAGCCAGGTGATATGCCAGAGGCCAGCCAGGATAAGAGCCCAGGGAAGAGTCGGAGGCGGGAGGATGGAGTGGATGTTATGAAGGAAACCACCCTGGGGACGACCGACGACAAAGCAGCCACTGATGGAGACACTGGAGGAGCTGCTGGGTCGATGAGCCCGTGCAAGACCGGAGGCCCAGGAGACCGAGGATGAGCCGCCGAGATGAGCGTCCGAGGTGGAGCCGGATGACCGCAGGACAGAGGCTGAGTCGGTGGGACCGAGGATAAAGGCGGAGCAGAGGGGAAGGAGGAGCCAGACGAAGCCGAAGGTGCAGGCAAGTCGACGACTGACCAAGGCGGAGCCAGATAGATGAGGGAGCCCGGAGAAGCCGTATGGCCGGAGGTTTCTAGTGGAGCCGAGGGAGGGAGGAGCCAGGGCGTAGCCGAAGTGTCGACGGGCCGCGATGAAGTGCAGGGTGAGGAGATTGGCGGCGATGACAGGGGATTCTCTGTGCTGGCAGGAGCTGATGGACTGAGGACACGGGCGGGTCCACGCAGCATGTGGGCAGAGCAGAGGGGCTGAAGGACAGCAGCGGAGGCAGGGCTGAGGAACTGGCTGACTGAGCAGGTGGGTGAGGGAGGCTGGGCAGGAACTCTTGAGACTCTGGAGATACAGGGGGCACTGGGTAAAACCTCTCCAAAATAAAGTCTATTAAATTGTCCAGAAAATGTCCTTCAGTTCCTCAGTATAGCCGCCAGAGGTCCTCATTGCTTCCACCGCTGCGGAGTGGTGGGCGGGGCTCCTTTCCCAGCCCTCTAGCTCCACAAGTACTCCCTCCACGATGGTGGATGGCTGGTCTCTGGCGGTGGTGGAGTGGGACTGGTACTGCGGTCCTTCTCAGCAGGGCCGATGGAAAATGGCAAGTTAGTTGTTAGATACCAGTACCCACTCCACAAATGCGGCGAAATCCTCTTTTGGACTGCCCGCTGGAACGTGTACCTTCGACCGCTGTAGTCCCATGTATGAGCTTCCAGCAGACAGTCTCCCTGCTCCAGGCAGAGAATATGAACAGCACGAAGGGCCATGGGGAACGGGGAAAAAACTCAAAGAAAAAGGGGAAAACGCCACAAAAAAGAAAAAACTGTATTGGTCCGTCGATCTGTAACAAAACTAGGAGTATTCAAAGGAAAACTTGGAACAGGAACTTTAATATAGAAATCTTTCAGAGAACACTCCATTTCACATGAACGTCGACGGACAAACACTGAAGGAACACAGAGAACTAAATACACATAGGCAAACGAGGTAACAGACAAGACACAGGTGATTGACATTACTAATTAACAGGACACAGGTGATGGAATGAACGCATAATGACAATGATGAGGGAGTGGCGGGAAAACTGGAACAAAGGAACAAGTGACAGAATCAAAAACACAACTGACACAGACTAAACATGTAACATTAAAGAGAACACCATTTATTTGGATTTGTTTGATTATAAATGTCTTTACTGTCATTTAATACACTCACCTAAAGGATTATTAGGAACACCATACTAATACTGTGTTTGACCCCCTTTCGCATTCAGAACTGCCTTAAAGGAGCTGTATGTAGGACTGTGGCCAAAACTGGTACTGCAATCACTTTCAAATTACTGTAGTGCGGTGTATCCCTCTACCCCTCCCCCCTGACTCGAGGTTGCCAGATAGGCTGCAGGATCCAGCGGGAACGTAGGCTGCTACACGGAGCTTTCAATGGCAATGACGAGTCGTACACAGTAAGTTTTTTTTCTTTCCTTTTATTATGTTTATGCTTCAAGAGCGATGTTTTGTGAAGTAATTATGAATCGCAAAAATTTACTAATGGCGATTAGCCAAATATAATCGTAAATATAAACGCTCGTATGTGACAGTACATTCCCACATGAAAAATACTATAGTATATTATATTAAAATTACAGCAAAATTAATCTAGTAAATACTATAGTGTTTTTGAACCATACTGTAGTAAAGATGCTACAGTATATTGTAGTAACGTTATATTATAGTATATACTACACTTTGTTACAACAAATGTGGTACTGACTACTGACCGATTTGAAAGTGTTTCAGACGATCGATGCACATCCAATACTGGAAAGTGATGGTGCAGTCTGGTGGTGCTTCTTCCAGTATCTCTTACTGGGGGTTGAGGTGCTGGGGCCATAATAGCTGAAGAGACAAGCGTTTTTGTCATAAGTAGGCTAACAAATAACAAACATTGCCACAGCAAGTATAACGCCTGACAAATTACGCCATCAGCGTTCAATATCAACAATGGCTATCACATGGTTGATTTCAGTCCCATCAGAAACGATTGAGAGTAACTAAATAACATTTGCAATGGTCATACAGGTCAACTTGCAGCATGTTTTATCCACTATATATACGAAGAAAGAATGAGGAATAATTTTTACCGAGGTAACTATAGGCTACTGTCTCAAATACGTTTTCACATTGCCATAATAGGCGTGCTAATGTTGTTTTCATCAGCGTCTCAGCATAATGACAGAGAAACGGGCTCTGATAATGCATTACTAATGTTAGCAATGACGACTCGCCATTTTTATTTACCAAACAATTCCTTAACGTTACCTTTTCAATTCAATGACCCACCTCCTCCATCTGCGCTAACCTAACGTTACTTTGCATGAACATGCACAACTTTGTTCGACTGTCGTGAATATTTGAAATGTCCATTTACATTAAGTAACGTTACAAGTTAGCCAAACATAGATGAACCTTACCTGTCCAGGAGAAAATTAGCAACGTTGGCGTCAGTCTTCAAATTCTTCTCCGTTTTCAGCCGTCTCCATCTTTCAAAGGCATCTCATATACAAATCCTTGTTTTATTTCGGACACTGTCACAACGTTTTTCTGATTCATATCGAGGTCGTTTAGGTTTCGTAAAGTTAGACATTGTTTATCCAAAAAGTTTGTAGCTGCAGCTGTGGTAACTAGCAGAGCTGGCAACCCGAATGCAGAAACACTACTGACTTCTGGTAGATAGGTGGAGGGCGGCGCTTCAGGCATGACACAACATGTCAACATCAACATCAGTTGAGGGCTGCAACTTCAATTTTAAAATGACAATATCTTGGCCGGACAACTGTTGTCAGTGATATAAGTATTTGAAATTAACATGATTTCTTAATGTCTATTGACATATTAGGGCCATTTTATGATTAATTGAAATACATTTCTTACATACAGTTCCTTTAATTCTATGTGGCATTGATTCAACAAGGTGCTGAAAGCATTCTTTAGAAATGTTGGCCCATATTGATAGGATAGCATCTGCAGCTGATGGAGATTTGTGGGATGCACATCCAGGGCACGAAGCTCCCGTTCCACCACATTCCAAAGATGCTCTATTGGGTTGAGATCTGGTGACTGTGGGGGCCATTTTAGTACAGTGAACTCATTGTCATGTTCAAGAAACCAATTTGAAATGATTCGAGCTTTGTGACATGGTGCATTATCCTACTGGACGTAGCCATCAGTGGATGGGTACATGGTGGTCATAAAGGGATGGACATGGTCAGAAACAATGCTCAGGTAGGCCGTGGCATTTCAAGAATGCCTAATTGGCACTAAGGGGCCTAAAGTGTGCCAAGAAAACATCCCCCACACCATTACACCACCACCATCCTGCACAGTGGTAACAAGGCATGATGGATCCATGTTCTCATTCTGTTAACGCCAAATTCTGACTCTACCATCTGAATGTCTCAACAGAAATCGAGACTCATCAGACCAGGCAACATTTTTCCAGTCTTCAACTGTCCAATTTTGGTGAGCTTGTGCAAATTGTAGCCTCTTTTTCCTATTTGTAGTGGAGATGAGTGGTACCCGGTGGGGTCTTCTGCTGTTGTGGCTTCACAAATGCTTTGCTGCATTTCTTTCCCATTCTGACATTCAGTTTGGAGTTCAGGAGATTGTCTTGACCAGGACCACACCCCTAAATGCATTGAAGCAACTGCCATGTAATTTGTTGATTAGATAATTGCATTAATGAGAAATTGAACAGGTGTTCCTAATAATCCTTTAGGTGAGTGTATATCCTTGCTGAATAAAAATATTTTCTTTCCAAAAAATATCTATACTGACCCCAAACCCCCAAAGGTGGGTTTTGTATATGTATACATACTTATTCCATACTTATTCCGTATTTCATGACGTCAGAAAAAAAGTTGTCCCAAAGAAAATTATTACAAGGATATGAAGTAAACATTTTTAATGTACACCAATTAATCGTTCACCAAGAAACTGCATACAACTCTCAATCAGGAAATAACAAACAAAAAGATGCTCCTTGTAGCCTTAGCCATCGGCAAACAATTTGCATTGGAAAAATGTGCTCATAGACTACATCTCCCTAGAATATTTTTCACCTCATTACAACTGTATATCGGAACCACAACACTCCAGATCAGACCTCATTCAACTATTACAAATCTGACACACTCATCCTGATTAATTATGTATTAATTTATTATTATACATATTTATACAAGGTTTTAGTAATATTGTGAGTATTTTCATTATTATAATTATTATTGACATTAATGTTATTAATATTTTCAATATCATGGAAACATTTAGCGGTGATGAATGAGAGCGATGTGATGACATTTTGCTTGATATAAGGACGGTAATAGTATAATGTATATCTTAAATGATTTAAAAATATTAATAAATAAATAGATAAATGAAGTGATGATGATGATGATAATAATAATAATTATATAAATATCTAAAATATAAAAATGTTTACCAAATCAAATCAACACCTAACATATACCACACATGATTTTAATGCACTACACCCTTCTTTTAATGCACCACCTCAGCTTAGGCATACATACAAATAGTAACTGTACTATGAATGAGAAGAGGGGGGAAAAAAACAAGAAAAAAAAAACATGCACACTGACACAGAAACTAGGAGAGGTGTGGTATGTGTTAGGTATGTGTCATTTTATTGTTAATATTGTCATTTTGTCATTGTTATTGTTGTTATTATTATTGTTGTTGTTACTACTGTAATTATTATTGACATCACTGTCGCCGTCCTCACAAAATGTTATCATCGCCATCTTTAGCATTGCTATTGTTTTTATTACTATTGTTATTATTATTGTTATTATATTAGTATTGATATTAGTATTGCAACAGTTTTTTTTAGTATTGCAACAGTACAGTTGCAATACTAATATCAATAATAATATTATCAATAATAATATCAATTAACAATATTATCATCACCATATTTAGTATTACTATTATCACTGTTGCTATTATTGATATAAATGTTGTTATTATTGATTTTAATTTTTTTCTGTCAACACATTATCTTTTTTTATAATTTTTTTTTTATAATTTTTTTTATTATGTATTATATATATTATTATTATTATTCTTTTTTGTATGAGTACTACTACTGTTGTTATTATCATTATTATCATTATTATCAATGTTATCTATTATTATTGATATTACTATTTCCGTCAACACAACTTATCACCATCTTTAGTATCATTATTGTATTATTACTGTTATTATTATTACTGATATTACTGTTGCCGCGTCACAAAATATTATCATTATTATTATTATACATGCTATTACTATTTAAATACTTCCACTATTATCTGTCATTTCTGCTTATTTTTCATTGCTGTTATTATTACTGCTGTTTTTGTGTTTTTTTGTTGTGTTCTGTGTTCACCCATATGTTGTATACTGCATACAGACAGTAAATGGTGTCAATTTTAATAGTTAAACAAAAATAAAATAGTTTTATTGTTTTTTGTATAGTTCAGGGCAATAAATATCCATTTTTCCCCTTTGAAGGACAATACAAAAAGTGATTTTGATTCCTGCTTCAGGCTGCACTGCTTAACAGGAGACGTTGGTGGCCTTTAGTAAACAGTAGAAAATGGTCATGATAGTCTGACCTCTAAACATTATCGCGGCAGACTCGCATAAGGGTCTCGGTGTGACTCAACGCCCTCAGCGGTGTCTGAAGTAGGAAGGGTTGACACGAGTGCTAATGTATGCAAAAGCTTTACACTTATCAAGAGCTGTTAGCTCATCATTATGAAATGTCAGACCAATTTCTCTCTGTATGATTCACCCAGGTGTTCTTTGTTGCTACATGTTGCCCCCAGAATTTAGAATATGTCAATGGCATTGATGTATTTTTATATGCCGCGAGAGACTTGGACTTTCCCCCCTTTTGCATTGACTGATGCCTGTTGCATGTAATTTTAAACATTTAAGTCGACTACCACTGCCCCTTTTTTGCAAAATGAGACATTCAAGGTCCAATCCCACTGTAATCAAGCAACCTGCGCCTGTGATGCATGAGCAAGCCTCCTATCTGCCTTCAGCTACATTGTAAACGAGTGTCCTTCTTTAGCTGGACAAAGCCTCTCATTCCCACTGGAATGCAATAAGACAGAGCATGCGGCTGAGTTTGATGCCTCATCTCAGGTTGCGCAGGTGTATGTGTGCTGTGGATTGAATGACTGAATTAACAGGGAGCCCCGTTTGTCACAGCCTAGAAACCTCCCGCAGACAGACCTCCCATCATCAAGGCCAAGAGCGAAGAGAAAGCAAGCGGGATGCAGGTGAAAAACGTCTGTCAGCACTCTACCATGTCTATATAATCCTCCAAGACAAATTAGCAGGATCTTTCAGAAAAAGGAAATCCCTCTTTACCCACTGTAGGAAGAGCAAACCATCTCTCCTCATGGGGGATCGTTTCTTTCTTTCTGGGTTTTCATGCTGAGGTTCAGCTGTTACTTTTTTCCCTAACCGTCAAATGTTGTCCAGTATCATTGCAAACATATGATATCATGTTCCCTCAGCATTCGAGTTTAGTCTGTCATTGCAGAGGATTAAAAAACACTTGAATTGTGCTCCACTTTGCCAGCAATTGTTGGACAAACATACAGGTGACACAAACGCATTCCCCCACCCGCATCTGCATAGGACCACCGGGGATCACCAGAGAAAGACCCTGTCATCAACTAATTTATGTCCCACTGTATGACTCTCCATTGCTCTCATCCGCAGTTCACAGTTCACACAAGCTTCAAATAACATTCAGAAACATTAGATATAATCCATAATTTATGGGGCATTTAAGATCTAAATTTTGTTTTATGAGCTTATGTCAGAACCTGTTTCTAATGTGTCTCAAAAAGATATGAAGTAAGAATTATGTTGTGCCTTTATTTTTTTATTGATAAAAAAAAAGGAAAGCCCTTTTGAGTACACTATACGTTTCTTATGTTTGACAAGACTGCATTCATTTGATCAAAACTACACATTGTAAAACTTTGTTGGTTTAACTTAAAAAGTAAGTTACCTGGTTGCCTTAAAATGTAAAATTCATTGAAATGAAATACATTTCCATTAATTTTTCATATAATTAAAGTTAATACAATAAAAGAGATTAGTTTAATAAATAGAAACTCAAATTATTATGTCATCTGAACCACATGAATTAAGTTGATTTGACAAAGGATAAAAAGTTGTGATAACAAATCATGAAAATATATTTTTTTACAGAGCAGTAAAAATTGTAATATTGTAAAATATTGCTACAATTTAAAATAATTGTTTTCTATTTTGATATATTTTAAAATGTAATTTATTCCTGAGATGGCAAAGCTGCATTTTCAACAGCCATTACTCATTATCCATGATCCTTCAGAAATCATTTTAACATGCTGATTTGGTGCTCAAGAAACATTGTACAATATTGTCAAAACAGTTAATCTTTTGTGGAAACAGTGATACATTTTTTCAGGATTTTGTGATGAATACAAAGGTCAAAAAACCTTTAAAATTTCTTAAGAAAAAGAAGCATTTATTTGACATTTTTATAGCAATATAAATGTCTTAACTGTTGCTTTTGATCAAATAATACATTTTGTTTAGCTTTTGAATTATAGTGTATGTTAGAATAAGAATAGTGGTGTGAGCGGAACAACTATGAAGTAAAAAAAAAAAAAAACCCACAGAGTGAGAGTGGTTGGTGCTTTTGCATAGTGGTAAAGGTTTCTGTGTGAGTTCGAATTTGGCTTGCAACATTTCCTATCCATTTCCCCCTTTACCTACTTATCATTGCTCATCCTTTTTTATCCCTATGAGTAAAAGTGCAAAAACCTGAGGATTAAACTGAAAAATTGTGAGGATGTTTATCTAATCCTGCGCATCAAAGTGTGAAGCTATACAAGCAGTCGTTTTCTTCCCTTCTGTGCCTCCTATGCATTTCAGACTCCACCTTTGTCTAATATTTTTTTATCACACTTTCATTAACTTCCTCTAATTAATTAGGAAGTCCGAGGGGAATTAAGAGCTTTAGTCGAGTCTCATCCATCGCAAGCCAAATCTGTTTACTGTCATTGCACTTAAGGATTTCATTAACATGTTAACTTCTGAAATAAAAAATTCTGAGAGAGCGAGAGAAAGAGAGAGAGAGAGAGATGGTGCAAAAGAGAGAGAAAGTGCAAACAAAACCAAACAAATCTATTGTCTCTTTGTTTTTTCTGTCTGTCTCAGTGGAATTACTTTTCTGCGGTTGAACTTCCCACCTTGCTTCAAGCACTCTAGCCCACTCCACAGCCCCCACCCCCCACATCTGTCCCAGGAGAGGACCCCCCTGACCCTCCTCAGCCTATCAGCGCCAATGCAGCCCACTTTTCCGAGTCCTGGAGAGGAGAGCCGGGCTGCACCGAGCAGCTGGTGAAGAGGCAGAGAGATGATGCCTCTCTCTAGCTTGCTCTCTCGCTCTCTCTCATTCTTTACCAAGATACATCCAAATGTCCGTAGTCCAGGCAACTAAATTCACTGATAGATTAATGCACCTGTAGTTTCGATTCAGCAACAGTACTATTTTAACAATATACTTTATTTTATTTTTTTAATAATAATTATTTTAATGTAAAGATTACGTGTGGCACTTTTGAAGAATATGGTACTTTTTTTTTTAGAAGCACAAATCCCATATTTGTTGTTGTGAGAACTGTTGGGGCTATAATCTAACAGTTCTAATGGTTGTAAACAGAGCATCTATCAAATGTCTATGTTTCCCCCATTACAGAATAATGAAATATTACAGAATTATTACTATTTATACAGAAGATTTTTTTTTTCTCAAAATGTACATCATCTTTATCCTTTTTTTAACAAATGGTGTTTTGACCATATTAGTCAAGCTCAAATATTCAACACTGTTAGTTTGTGAATAATAATAAAACAATAATCAAACAATTACATTTTTATATTTATGACAGAAGTAACTAAAATAGAACTGCCCATTCTAGCATAGTTTTGGTATAGCTTTTATTTTGTTTCATCTATTCTTTTCAATGTTTACTTAATGTTTTACAATTTTTACAACTGTATTTATAAATGTCGTACCTTTTAGGAAAAGGGTTGCACCATCTATAAAATTAATAAAAAATTAATTATATTTACAACCTCCTGAGGCTGACATTAACATTTTCTAAAGGTTAAGCACCTCCTTTCACTGACCATTTGTTAAGAAAAAAATAAGGGTAACACTTTAGTTCAGGGTCTAATTCTCACTACTAACTAGTAGCTTATTAGCATGCATATTACTAAAGATATTGGCTGATTATTAGTACCTATAAAGCACATATTTATGCCTTATTCTGTTCACTACATCCCTTAATCCATACCCAATACCTGAATTTAAGAACTACTTTACTAACTATTAAGCAGTCATTAGGAGTTTAATGAGGAAAAAGGCATAGTTAAATTAATAGTGAGAATTGGACCCTAATCTAAAGAGTGACCAAAATAAGTATTGACAAGTGTTTCAAGTTGTATTTGTGGAAAGTGCCAAATATGTATTAACTATAACTCTACTGAATAACTTTCATATGCACATTATATTGGGCAACACTTTAAAGTAACCTTCATTTATAAACCATTAACAAACATTAAGCGTAACAGATTATTTGTTATTATATTTACATAGCTATAAATATGAGATAATGTGCTTGTTCATGTTTATGAATGTATTAAACATTACATAATAATTAACAGAATATTATTTAATGTAAATTGAAATGCTTATAAATGTCATTAAACTTTCATATGATCATGCACTTTTTAATTATTTTGACAGATGGTATTCAATGACTAACAAACATTGTATAATGCTTAACGGCAATTTGCGAAGAGACTATAGCAATAGCAAGCTAACTTTGAAAGCACTAGATCTCACCCTCCTTCAAAACAAATGAACGCACAGCAGAGTTTTCAAAGTGTCACTAGAGACAGTGTTAAATCACCACATAGCATTAGGTAACACTTTACATTAAGGTTCCCTTTGTAAAGCGTTCATAAAGGTGTTTGTTAATGACTAATAACTCATTTACAAATGCATTGTAAATCGTTGACAAGCAGTTATAACTGCATGAATAAAAAGAGTGACTTTAACGCAATGCCTGCCAAATAGTGAGTCTTTTTTAACTCACATGTTATATATACTTAATAAATGTATTTATTCACACTTATTTAACTCAATACCAGATTCCTGATTCCTGAAGTGAACAGGTTCACAGGTTATAAATGTTTGTAACTCAAAATGGTTCACAAGTGTCCCCCCTACATTAAGGTTCACAATTAACTCATATTTGAATTGTAAAATATTCATTATTAATATTTCATCAGTTTTTATACACTGCTGTGGATAGGCATCATGAGCTTTTTGTGGAATATCATGGGTAAGACAGTAACCTCTGGTAGGAACATTTTAAGAAAAGTGGCAGTCATGAGATACTAATGAGAAAAACACAAATACTACACCCTTCAGTCTATTTTTGCTGCATCATTGAATAAATCATGAATCTGGTATTGAGTTAAATAAGTGTGAATAAATACATTTATTAAATATTTATAACATGCAAGTTAAAAATGACTCACTATTTGGCAGGCATTGCGTTGAAGTTACTCTTTTTATTCATGCAGTTATAACTGCTTGTCAATGATATACAAAGCATTTGTAAATTAGTTATTAATCATTAACAAACACCTTTATAAACCCTCAAAGAAGACAGCCTTATGTAAAGTGTTACCCAATTATTTTCAGGGAAACGCACAGCAAAAGTATAGATCCAGGCCGGTCCGCATTACAGTTCCTTATCACTTCGCCAAATTATTTCAGTTATTTCAAATGTCTTTACAGCATTTAACAGCAAAAGAACCAAAACCCACAGTGACACTGACCAAGAAATATAGTAAACAATAGAATAAAAACAACTAATTATTTCCATGTTTTTTGCCACAAAATTATTATGTATATAGCATATCTTTCTCCCGCTCTCTCTCCATTTATATCCTTCAACAGGATATTCCTTGAATCATACATCAACGTGAGAAAACAAACCCATTTTTCAAGAAAATACTTGTTCATTTCTCAAAAAAATGTAAACAGTTTGAACCGTGTTCCTATATAGTAATCAAACTGATCCTGTACACTGTTGAACCAAGCCTTAAACCTACCCGTACCACCAAACCTGTCCTTAACCTTACCCATATCACACCTCAACAGCAGCAAAAGTGTTTTGCAATAGAACCTGAACACATGTACATACCTGATGCAAGTAGCAGTCATTCTTATATTATTAAATGTTCTGTTGAACATGTAAAAAAAAGTGCATTAGGCTATAATTGAACTGAAGTTTAATGACATTTGTAAGCATTAAAATGTACATTAAATAATAATATGTTAATCATTATATAATATTTCAAATAAAGTTCATTTGTAAACATGAACAAGCACATTATCTTATATTTCTAGCTATTTGAATATTTATTAACTAATGATCTGTTAAGCAGTATATAATGTTTGTTCATGATTTATTCATGAAAGTTATTATAAAGTGATGCATTCAATTGCATTAATGTATTGTGGAATTAATTAAATGTCTATGTGAAGAGTGATGGTAGATTATCGCTTTCAGGACCCGGAGCATTGATCCGATAATGTGTCAAACTCCTCTGACCCTGATCGGCAAAGTTTCCCGCAGGGCCTTTAAACGGAAGCAGACTAATGGTCATTCATCACTAAGTGCTGGGTAAACAGAGGAAGTGAGAGGGTGATCATGCCTTTGTGTAATTTATGTGGGAAGCGATGTGTGTACAACACAGTGCAGGGCTGAGGTGTCTACGCTAGGCTCCAGAATGCATTTATTTAAGGTTCTAATTGACCCTTAGTGAACGGCCTCAGAGACACCTGATCTAGAGCGGCCCCCGAGGTTGATCTTGTTTGAAGCCACTGATCTGTGTGTGAAGATGAGCTAAGAATGTTAAACCGATAAGGCAGCAAGGATGTCTCACTGATAAAGTTTACTATTTGTAATTGCTTGTCGCAATGCTTGACGCTGCTTTAATGCTTTTATTCTTATACTTTAACACCGCACCGCCCCCTAAAACCGTTTTTTCTAATCTAATCTTTGTTTTAGGTTTATATTTGCTTTCTTAAAATCGTATTGTTCCCTTTCATTGTCACTCAGCGAATCTTCCAGCCCCTTAAGCATGTGTGGCTAAATCATACCAACCCACAAGTTCATTCAAGGCAAACAGTACAAAAATGATAACAATCCTGTTGGTTCATGTTCCTGTGTCAGTATATGTTCATGGCAAAAAACAGAGATATATACTATAGCAGGCATACACATCTTTTCAAGATTGAATAGAGATTTTGATAGAGACGCTGCCATGTTGCAAAACACTTGAAAGTCTTGTTATTAATATTCGATAATGAACAGATATTGTTCTCTAACTTAATTCCGTTGCATTACCTCTTAAATACTGCTACTGTTGGCTCAGTGGGAAGCCTCCTTTAATGTGATTAATAAACATAAAACATGTTGTGAAGTTTGTCCAAAGAGCCCATTGCCTTGCTATGAGGATTAGTGTTGCCATGTTAATCTAAAAATAACATTTCGAAATAGAATTGCTTTTGTCAGAGGGCTTCAACACTAATGCTTATACACAAGGAATGGCAACGTTCATCTAAATGATTTTCATAATCTAATAATTCATGTGTTTTATTTTTGAGCTTTTTTGCCTTTACATGACTTAGCTTAGAGCCACCAACTACAGTATATACAGTCAAAACAAAAATTATTCAGACACCAGGACACTATAGTTAATTTATGTAAGTGAGGATAGCAAAATAAAGTAAACTGTAACATATTATACCCAAAAAATTCTTCATACCAGTAACATAAAAAAAAAAAAAAATTGGGACCAAAAATATTCAGACACTTTGACCTGACCATGTTTTTCTTAAGTGTTTTTTCTCTAACTGCTAATGCGACCTTTCACACCACAGACTGAACAAAATTAAGCATTGCTTGGTCATTGGTTGACCTAAATTGGTATTATCTAATTGCGTACTTAAATGTAACAGTTGACAGCTGATTGGTTGATTGCAATCCATTACATACCTTTATATCAAAGTACATTATCAAGATGATTTTGTTCTGACACAGTTTAACTCTGAGTACTTGTCATATTTTATTACCATTTTCTAAACTATAGCGAATAAACTGTGATAATGTGAGAAAATGTTGAAGGTGTGAATACATTTTGTTTTGACTGTATGTCCTGAGAATGTACACAGCCCACCATGTCACAACCCAACATTTATAGTTAGTTAGTTAGTTAGTTAGTTAGTTAAGCTAAGATATGAGACTTGGAGAAATTATGGAGAAATCCATAATGACCAACGCAATCTACCAGTTAGCATCTGGTTTAAGGCATGCTTTTTTGGGGGCAGGGAAATAATGGCGCAAACACCTGTAAATTGACGAGCACAAACCTTAATAATTCATCTTGCATGATTCATTTAAATACTTTCCTCCCATAAATTTTGCATCTGAAAAGGAAAATCCTACAATTGCATATGCAATAAGGTCAGCCGTAAAAATAACTGTCTACGCCTTTTCAGTGCTATTTTTTCACTGTTATTTTTTTCACTGCTTGTATTTAGTAAATACTGACAGTAGTTTTTTTAACGCCAAAACGGTTTGCGGCTGTTAGTAAATCTGGCCCTTTAATCTGGTACTTAAAGGGATATTCTTGATTTTTTTTAATTGAATCGCTATGAACAGCAAGGATCTGTGGCATACTGTTGATAACAGTAATTTAGTCATGTCCCTCATTCTGTGAAACAATGGATGCTCACAGTAATGTGCTTACAATAGAACCCTAGCAGCAAAGCGGGCAGCAAGTTGAATAAATGTTTACTGTGCAACTACAACACTGTTTGAAGGTATAACCATAAAACATTACACGTGTTAGCATGAAAGCTTTTGTCAGGAACTACTTTCAAACATTGTCTATCATTTAGTGCACACTGTAATGCAGTAAGCACAGTTAATAGGTAAGAACGATTTGACAGAACTTCACAGATCAAATAACAAACTTTAAAAAAAATCTAACCAATCATGTTAGTGCTTGAACAGAAATGCTTTTTTTAATTCCAGCCAAATTGCGTGCAAGGCTTCCACTGTAAACTAGTTTTCTGTTCCTTTTTACAAACTGAGGTGTTCTATTCATTTTTACACACTGAGGGATGAGTCAAAACTATTTTGTGTGGTAATCAACAGTAAGATGCTATTGTTCAGACTATATTGTTCTCTAATAATAAGACATGCCTTGTTGCTAGTGGGTTGCACAAAAAAATCAAGCAGCTACTTTTAAAAGGGTACGAAACAAGGCATTAAAAATAATTAAGAGGAACTTTACTGGCCTGCTGACTTGAAGAGATTGAGCCGCTGTGAGACTGATAAGAGAGATATTTCAGACACATCTCCTTATTGAGACCTTGCACCAGCTGGAAGTGGAAAAACTGGTGAACAAAAGAATGTGATTAAAACAAGGACAAATTGTTATTATACCATACCATTGTTACCAGAACATTTAAATGAGGATACACCATATACACAGATCAGGCATAACATTAATATTGACATAACTAATATTGTGTTGGTTCCTCTTTTGCTGCCAAAACAACCCTGACCTGTTGAGGTATGGACTCCACTAGAACCCTGAAGGTGTGCTTTTTGGTATCTGGCACCAAGATGTTAGCAGCGGATCCTTTAAGTCATGTAAGTTGCGAAGTGGGGCCTCCATGGATCTGACTTGTTTGTTCAGCACATCTCACAAATGGTGGGATGGTCAACACCTCAAGCTCGTTATTGTGCTCCTCAAACCATTCCTGAACCATTTTTGCTTTGTGGCAGGGTGCATTATCCTGCTGAACGAGGCCACAGCCACCAGGGAATACTGTTTCCATGAAAGGGTGTACATGGTCTGCAACAATGCTTAGTTAGGTGTTAGGCAGAACCCAAGGTTTCCCAGCAGAACATTGCTCAAAGCATCACACTGCCTCCGCCTGGCTTGCCTTCTTCCCATAGTGCATCCTGGTGCCATGTGTCCCCCAGGTAAGCGACCCACATGCACCCAGCCATCCTCGTGATGTAAAAGAAAACGTGACTCATCAGACCAGGCCACCTTCTTCCATTGCTCCATGGTCCAGTTCTGATGCTCACGTGGCCACTGTTGGACAGGGGTCAGCATGGACACCCTGACTGGTCTGTGGCTATGCAGCCCCATACGCAACAAACTGCGATGCACTGTGTATTCTGACACCTTTCTATCAGAACCAACATTAACTTTGAGCAATTTGAGTTACAGTAGCTCATCTGTTTGATCGGACCACACGGGCCAGCCTTCGCTCCCCACGTGCATCAATGAGCCTTGGCCGCCCATGACCCTGTCGCCAGTTCACCACTGTTCCTTCCTTGGAGCACTTTTGATAGATACTGACCACTGCAGACTGGGAAAACCCCACAAGAGCTTGCCCATTTGTCCTGCTTGTCCTGTGGTGCCGTTTTACTATTTTATTTATTTATTAGTTATTAGCCAAAACATGAAAACAGTTATAAGCTTATCTATTTCAAATTTTAATATTGGTGCATTCCTATGTTTAAATAATCTGAATATTGCAAATGCGTTGTAGTTGCATTGATTTTTGAGTGCCAAAATAGAGTCATTTTAAAACTTTTTTTTGTGTGTTTTGTCAAATGTATTTCCTAAGTAAAATAAAAACAAATTTGAAAATGCCCATAGATATTAAGTCATATGAGCCCAGAACAGTATTCCAATAATAACATTAACATGCAATAACATTCTGGAATAAAAAGAAGAACGTTTTTAGGCTGAATTCTCTTAATTCTCAAAAAATTGAGGTACCATCAAGGACAAATCATGTATGCCACAGAACCTTTTGGATCATTAGACAGACGACGCCATAGACTCGCTCTGTATGAGGGAGTGTTAGGATAATGGTGCTGCATAATCACATTACCAAACACCCACACATGCATACATAGACGCCAGCATACACTCGACCATCGGCGCAGAGTGCAAAGACAAAGAGACGAATGGAACTAGGGAGCCTTCGCATGTCGCTTTCCTCGTCCAACCAGATGGGGATGAATTGAGCGACGGAGGCTGGCTTCATATTTATTCATCACCCTTAGTTTCTTGTCTCAAACACTCACATACTGATGTTTTCTCCTATTATATCCATCAGGTTTTCTGAAGCTTTTGTGCACCACATTCGTCTAGGATAAGGTGTTACATCACAGTGGAGCACAACAGGGGATATGGAAGCCTTAATCAGCCCTTCGGTGCCCAAACGGGCTTCCCACACTCTGTCGAGGGGTCACCCCACCACCTCCATCTCCATTTGAAACACTCCAAAACGGGGGCTCACAATCCAATGTGTGGGGGTGGAAGAGGGCTACAATGGGTCGCAGCAGCAGTCTGTGAAAAATCTACGCCAGTAGCGGACAAAAGGTAATAGAGAGCCTACACATTTGAGTCGTGACTCCTGCATGAAACAGCTGTAGGAGTTGTCTGACTGCACTTGTAGCGCTGTTGCATAACAAACTGGGCGGCTTTAATCGTGATGGGCGCAGGTCAGTTTTCCTGCGGCACATTCAGCCCCTCGGAGAGGCACTCCTCTCTCAAATAGCACTAATCCACTGAGTGCATTTCAATTCGGTACTCAGCGATTCAGCGAACACCCCCGCAATGCGCGTGTGTATGTGTGCGAGTGCAGCACACGCTCGCCGAAAATCAGGGGCGAAATGGCCACAAGCTGGTTATATTGCACATACTTTTGAAACTGAAATTTCAGATAAGAGTGCCATTTTACGAATTGTTTGACGTACTGCGAGTTGCCTTCCAAAGCTTACATTGCTCTCCATGTGCAGCCACTCTCTGATGTTCGAGCAAAAGTAAATGACATGAATGAGTTTTTTTATTTTCATATTTAAGGCAAAGAGCAGATCTAATGTTCGGGGTGGCTGGCGATAATTGAATGTGTGACAGGTAGGGCGACTGAGTGCAGGCGGAAGGCCTCAATCAGGAAATGAAAGGAAATGCGTGAAGAACACTCGGCTGGAGGGAGGAGACATATGTCAGGGTGCTATAGACTAAAGTGCTCTGCTAAAAGATCCATCAAATTAATCTCTTAGACTTTCTAAGGCTGAGTGGCTGTTACGCGTAGTCTGGCTGTGGCATTGAGTTGAACAATACTTTGGTTAATTTAAATTCATTAAAGAAATATTTAACCTAAAGACGAAGTGGTGGATAAATTACCTATAGGTCCCACTGCCATGTTTCTCACATTTATACAAATATAATACACAAATTTGCCACTAAATGTTTTGCTAGCTTTAGTATTTAAATTCAGAATTAATGTTTTTATGTAAAAAAAAAAATCGTAAAAGAGTATATAAAAATATTTATGTATTTATAAATATATATATATATATATTGTATGTGAATGTTAAGCATAACAAATCGACCCTGTCACACCTTTCTATAGAAAAGTCATGTTATTGAATGCAAATTACAGGATGCCATAACCTTAAAAACAAGTAGAACAGCAGGTATTTTGTTGTGTGACATTCCGCCCCGCCATATTTCAACAATGTCCAAGTTCAGTGTATCTAGACATATTATTATTTTGGCACAATGTAGTTTATTAGCACTTAAAGTTATACAGAAATGTACTTTATATTCTAGAAAGTAAACAGCACTCATTTCATATATTGACTGTAAATGCATTCACACCAATCTTAACAGGTTATTCTAAAGTAACCCTTAGATATTTAGCATTTGGTTGGACAGCAAACAGATTTACAAGCATAAAACTTACAAAATACAAAATAAAAACATATATTAGAGATCTAAGGATATATAACAAAAAAACTATTCTGCTTTCACGAATGAGTCCAGTTATCAATTTTGCATTTTAAAAAAATTGAACTCCAATTATTATACAGCTCTGTGGGGTGACAAAATCCATTTTTTTAAACAAGCAGTCTCTTGGATCCTTGAAGTGCTAATAAGGACCACAACAGCAGATACCAGGGGCATTTTTTCCAAGCTTGAAAATGTAATTATTAATTACATTTTGAATGTGCATTTGTAACCTATTTCATGGTTATTTGTCATTAATTCAGTCCTGTAGTGTGATGCCATGTAAACATATTTTTGTCCTGTATTGTCCGCTTTCTTAACTGGAACTTAGACATAACCTTTTCCTAATATGAGAAGTGTTTGAATCCTATTCAGTTTAGGAAAATCTTGAAAAGTGTAATATACCAAATGTATATTAAGTAATTCTTTGTGTGTGTGTGAGAGAGATTTTTTTTCTCAGAATGGCAATAAGAACAGGCCAATTAAAAAGTGACTTTTATTGCCGACATCAGAAGCTATTAGACGATGACATCCTGTTCTTCTGCACAAAGTAGTCAAACGGTCTTCCTCCTGTAAAATATTAAGCAGCGTAGTATGCCTGAGATGTTTATTATAAACTCGGTCAGTAGCACAGCAGTGCAGCATTAACACAAACTTACTTGCGGTGCCTGTGAGATGAATAAATCACACCAACTGCTCACATCAAATGAGAGCCATGTTTATGAAAGCGCCATTAGGTCAACACTCACGGTTCTATGACAAAGACAGATGCCACAATAAATCATTGCAACAGATAACAAGTTTGATGGTACTTTAAATGAACCTCGGGTGAAAAAATTCTCCTTTCCCAAGGTACGCAAATCCAGACCTTTTGAGAGAGGTCAGAGGAGTCAAATACCACAAGGAAATCTCCTCGAGATGAACCCCGAAACATTGAAAAACCTCCCTCAGGGTTCGTTCAGAGTGGCTCTGTTGCTTAGAAACCAGAAGTGTTTGTCTTATGTTTTGTATTATGTCCTACCCGCTCTGAAAACTCTGCTGCCGAAATGTTTGTATGTATGATTTGCATTGAACATGTCAGTCGGGGCGCTTGCCTCTGCTGCAGCGCATTGGAGTGATTTACTTACAACTGACTGTGGATGATAATGAGGTACTTGTGCGGTGAGTGACGGGGTTGCTGTTTTCACAGGAGGAATCGCAGTGGGGCAGCTCCCTCCTGGCTCACGGCCCCTCTGGCTCCCCCATTATGTTCAACAAAGAATGTAAATCCACTGTTAGCTATTAGAGTCCCTCCTGCCAAACCACTGCTCCAAAGGGGCACTGAGAACATTCCACCAAAGCTGTGGAATTTCACTGTTTTCAGAGAGGGAAATCAGGGAGAACTTAAATGAATCGTTTTAATTCCATGCTATCTGTGTTAGCCATTATTTGCAGTAAAGGTAATGCAGTAATAAGACATTTGTAGCGCTTTAGCGACAAAAACAAGCAGAATGCCGTTATTTCGGAATCAAATATAAAACTCTCTTCGGTTGAAAATGAAAGTGACCTATTACTGCTAATCGACCTATTCATGTAAGAAACATCTTTTTGTGTTTACGTGACCACCAGTTTGTTTGAACCTTGAAATATAAGTAAACACTTCAAAACCTGAAGGTTTCTTTCCACTTGGTCTCTTGGGTTTCATCCATCTTTTGACATTGTGTGGTGTCACATTCCACCAGTATGGTGCACATGACTTCTTAAAGCATTTAGATGTACAAATCTTTTTGGACAATGTGTTGAATTGATACTCAATTAATTGTAGTAAAACTAGTAATTGTAGTTTTAATCATATTGCTTTGCTTGCAACTTTGTAACCACATATCACCCTCAATCCCCTCCCCTTTAAAAATTCCTTAAATTCCTTAAAATGATGACACCCAAGAAGCACCATAATTTGGACTCTTTCTATAGAATGGAGGACGGACAAGTAAATAATCTCATTCTGTTTTGTCAGTTTTTGCAAACCTGTTACCCAAGTTATTGTAAGAAAAATTGATCAAGCAAATCTATATTTTTCAGTAACACTTTAAAATACTGTTCCGTCATTAACAAATAACTACACAGGAACAAATGAGTAATGCCCTATTAACTTTCTAGTAACTACTTGTCATGATCCCAGCCTGTGTTTCTTTGTCTTGTGAGGACTTTTGTTATTTCCTATCTTGTCATGTTTTGTAGTTCTTTGTAGTCTTTATGGATGATTCGTTTTCCCTAGGTGTAGCCTATTAGCCACTCCCACTTGTTATCTTGTTAACCTTGTTTCCCTTTGTGTATATATTACCCAGTGCTTTGGTTGTTTTTTTGTTGGTTGTTTTTCTTGCATATGTGTTCCCTTTAAACTGCTGTTGGTGAGTTCTTTAGTCAAGTCAAGTCAAGTCAAGTCAAGTCAAGTCAAGTCAAGTCAAGTCAAGTCAAGTCAAGTCAAGTCTGTTTATGTTTTGGAATAAACTGCACTTTGGTTAATCTTCACACTTGCCATCAGTGGAATTTGTTACACTAATATTACCTAACAAGAAAATCTGATTAACAAATTAGTAAGTAATAGTGCTCAGTCGAATGTGGTAATTCACTATTAGTTAATCAATAACTTTAAAAAATGTCACACCTCCCAAAAGACTACTAAGAAATACTATATACAGATTCATAATTAACATGAATAATGCATAATGTATAATTCATTCTAATAAAGTGGGTTCTGTCTGATCTTCAATGGATAAGTGTTTTGTAAATCCCATTTAGACCTCAGATTTGAGAAGCAATCGTCAGAATATTATGCTTCGGTTTTATTGCTGTGGTCATTTTAACCACTGACTCTTCACATCCTCATCCTTTGGGTATGTTTACGAAGATAATTTGCTTTTGTAGGGCAGAAAACAGCATTTTCTCAGCATTTACACAAACAGCAGCTAACTACAGCGTTTAAGGGCGAGTCAAGTTGTTCGCAGGTGCACAATGTAGAACATAGGCGGGCATTTGGCAAATGTGTTACCCAGTGACGTGTAGCCATAACAGAAGAGGGATTTGTATACCTGATGACTCGTTTAGGAGGTTCAGAGTCAATTCTTTCTTTTGAGATTTTTTCTTTACTTTGTTTATCATGCACTTTCGGCGTCACAACTTTGCAGATTGTTTACATTCACAGACAGCTACATTACACATTGCATTAAAGGTAATATTCGAAAAATCCTAATGGGGGCTTTTTAATGCTCATTGATAGCACTGTGTACTGATTTAAGAAACTTAAACTTGTGAAGAATAAGTTGCTTGATTTTACATGAAATCATGAAATCATCCATCATCATACTGGCTAAATTGTGCACTTTCATATGCTTTCTTGGTACAACTAGGCAACATTTTCACTGACATCAGTATTTTTTCCACCAGGAGACATTAAAAGCTACAAGCGAGGGGGCCAGACTCTTACAGTGTCCTTTGGCACTCTCTACTATTTGGTGACCTCTCAATGACAGAGTTAGCAATGGGCCGCCCCGTGCCAGGTGAGTTTAGCCAGCTCGTTCAATTGTCCTACTGTGCTGTTGTGACGCTGCTGCAGTCTAAGCTTGTGAGCACCAGAGAGCCTTGCCTCATTAGTGCGGGACATTTGTCAGCCACCTGCTTGTTTTATAGCACCCTATAGTATCCAGTGCAAAAATATATCATCTGAAATGCTGACAACACAAGCTAACATTTCTCTCAAAATAAAGGCAGGACTGTCTCCTCTGTCTACTGCTTTTTTACATTTCTGGCTACCCCACGTCAAAACCATTACTTTTTTTTATTTTCAATTTTTATGTGAAATAAGTTGTGGTTTCCAGTCTGCACGTGGGTGTCTCAGTGTCGTGTACCAGAAGTTCCACTGACTTTCATCCTACTGAGTGTTGGGCTGTACTGTGAGGTTTTGCAGCATCTCTGGCTGAAAGGCGTCTGCTAAGTGCATAAAGGCCATGGCACTGTGCTGGTGTGTGGGTTATAGGCTTGGCTGTGTGGGGTGGCCTCCATCAATGCTACCTCCTCCTCTGTTATTTACTTACCACTAACACTCCCACTGAGGAGATGAGGCACTGTCAGCCTGTGGTCTCTCTCATCTGGTACATGGGATACATTTTGGTTGGAGTATGAGAGAGCATGCTGTAGTCAAGAAACTCTATGATAGTGGGTCAGGGATATATGTGATGAAATTTCATTTGTCTATCACAACATGTTTGAAGACTAATGATCTGGTTTAAGCTTTTGTTCAGTAGATAGGAATTTACTTGACAAAGTGTAAATCTTTACTTTAGTGACATGCCATATCTGTGATTTTATGTTGTTGTTTTTTCCCCTGTGTGAACTTGTTTGTCAGTTCCCTGGTTTCAATGGTTGAAGGTATTAATACTACTGTATACAAGTTTGGGGTCTGAAAGATTTTTCAAAATATTTATGCTCAATATTCTATTTGAGGTCTATAAGATTTTTATTTTTTTATGCTGAACCAGGCTTGATTTGTATTAAAAATACAGTAAAAGCCGTATTTATATTAACCCTCGTGCACTGTTCGATTTCTGGTTACACCCCTTATGGTCCGGGTCAAATTGACCCTAATTGGATTCAATACAATTCCCCAAAAATCACACTATGAAAAAACACATACAATCAGGTACAAACAATTAACTTTTAATATCAATACTTTTCACACATTACAAAGAATAAATATCTGAATTTACGATTTTTTAAAAATACTTTTAACCATTTTTATTTTTAAGATTGGCCCTTAGGACACTTGCCTTTATACATTTAGAACAATACTATCTTAGTCTAAACCTAAAGAAATCTTGACCAACTATATAGCATTTTAAAGCTTTCAGACTCTAATTTTCATATTTGGTGACTGATTTTCAAAAGAGATGAGCAGGAGATAAATAGCGATAGATTCGTCATTTGTGATGAGGTACCAAACTATAACGCACGTTTTGACTCTTTCCATATGTTTTTTTATATGCATTTTAGAGATTGAATACAAATCAAATATTAACATTACTGCCCAAACTACTTCTCAATAGGATGTCTACTTCATAGATATTTTGAAAAGTATGAAAATATAACGTTCAGATCACTCAAACCATATATGGAAATCGAAGAGTCTACATGTCATCCAGTGGAAAACGTTGGTACTGCACACATAAACTTTTTTTTTTTTTGAGATATCAACCTAAAATTTGGTACAGAATTTGTTCAGATATTTAGCTTTGATTTTCTTGAGGTTTTAGAATTTAACATGTTTTGTAAAATGTATATTTTATATAAAATATATATGTTATATATTTTCATGTTCATAAACTTCTATAACTTGTTTTAAACTTTACTTTTACGACTTATACAATGATGGCCGATTTCAAAACACTGCTTCATGAAGTTGTTAATAGTTGAAGAGCTCTGAGATACAACAAAGTGTTTTGTATTTTGTGTCTGTACAGTTGCTTTTGAACAGCTGTCCTATATGGGTCAAATTGACCCACAAACAGCAAGAGTGTATAAAATTTTGATATGCACATTTCACAACGCATTATCATGTTGAAACTTTGCATGCATGTTAATGACCCTAAATGAGAAAAGGTCACACAATTTCAAGAAAAACAATGTAGGTTAGATAGTATTTCAGATAGATTGAAACAAGAAATTATAGCTAATTTTTACCATTTGTGGCATACAAAAAATATTTCTGTATTGAAAAAATGGGGAAAAGCTAATTTTTTTAGCTTCATAGGTTAGTAAAAAACTAAAATAACAAAATATAACCAAGAAATGTTATTATTTTGGGTCTCTACAATTGCCTTAGAACATTAAATTATGCGGGTCAAATTGACCCGTGAACATCACGAACGTAACAGTAAATGTGTGTGTATATGTCAAAACACATCAGCGTGTTGAAACTTTGCATGCATGTTCATGACCCTAAATGAGAAAAAGTCACAAAATTTTAAGAAAAAAAAACATAGGTTAACTGATATTTCTGACAACTTAAAAATCAAAACGGGTCAAATTGACCCGCAACATAACACAAGGGTTAAAGGTCCCGTTCTTCGTGATCCCATTGTGTGTAATGTTGCTGTTAGAGCATAAATAATACCTGTAAAATTATAAAGCTCAAAGTTCAATGCCAAGCGAGATATTTTATTTAACAGAAGTTCCCTTTCAAAGCCTACAGCGAACGGCTTGGACTACATCCTGGTACTTCCTTCATAAATGACGTCAGTAGAACAGTAGAACAGACTAACCTCCGCCCACAAGAATACGCGAAAAAAGGGGGCGTGGTCTTGTTGCTGTCCCACGTGGAGAAGAGGACGGTCGCGTGGAGAAAAGGAAGTGTTGCGTTTCAGTGTGTTTGTCGCCATGTCGTCGAGACGCTGTTATTTTTATCCCGGAGTCAAATCACCTTTGTTTGGCTTTCCCAGGGACGCTGTAGAGATCATTGAGCGCATACTTCTTCAGTTAAGAGGCGTGACCTTTCCGTACAACTTGCGCTAAGCTGCTGTCGAATCACAACACAGGAACCGCTGGCACAATCAGAACTCGTTACGTATTTCTGAAGGAGGGACTTCATAGAACAAGGAACTCGTCAGCCCGTTTTTAGGAGAGTGAAAACAGCGCTATACAGATAAGTAAATTGTGTGAAAAATACTGTGTTTTTTTACACGCGAAACATGAACACATGTTATATTGCACACTGTAAACACAATCAAAGCTTCAAAAACACACGAAGAACGGGACCTTTAAACTCAGAGCTGCTGCCCATGAATCAGTCACTTATGAGATTCCATGAACGTTTAGATGTTGCCTTTGAAAGCAGCTGCCAATAGGCTGTAGACATCAAGGCAGCTCACTCAATTTTGGAGAAGAATCTTAAAGTTGTGTTGGAAAATGATAACATTTAAAATGTAACTGTTGAGTTATCATGCAGATTTGCAGCGATTCATGCTAATTTAAAGTACAACTTCGTGGCTATAAGTGGTCTTCTGTGGGCGTAAATGCAGGCCATGCCTACTCCATCATGGGCAAAACTTGCATTAATTGTTCCACATGCGTATTGTGGATTCTCTTTGACCCCAAACAAACATGCAGGCGTGTTCAAGCGTAAACATACACATTTGGAGTGGCTTCCTGCAGCCACCACCTACTTACCCGCCCCCATCCACCCACATCCCTCTCTTCACTTCCCCTCTGTGATTGACAGCCCACCTAACAACCCTGCAACCCCCCACTCACAAACACACATGAAAATCGAAGGGAAAGGTCACCCCCGGTACAAAGTCTCCTCAATAAAAATGGCACATGTTCATAATCAGGCACGAGGGCTGACACAAATTGTCCCGGCAGTAATGATCCTCAGCCACAGATGCAGGGAGAGCGGGAGGTTTGTATATTTAAAGTAGCTGTGATCCAAATCACAATCTCCCTACATAGTGTTCACTGCTCTACTGAGTAGAGGATATCTGCAGAAATTTGCCTCAATGGCAGGGGTTTTGAGTATAATGGTAATAATAAACTGATTTATTCATATTTATAAATCTATTTAATACATTAACTTGTGCATAGAATAAAGTGTATTGTATTCTAATGTAAAACATATTTTATATATGTGTGTATACAGGAAGTTTTGGGATGTGGGCCTTTACATGCTCATGACCTTTAAGGACATCCCATTCTCAATCCGTAGGGTTTAATGGAGTTGGCCACAGCTATAACAGATTCAACTATTCTGGGAAGGATTTCCACAATGTTTCAGAGTGTGTTTATGGGAATTTTTGACCCTTCTTCTAGAAGCGCATTTGTGAGGTCAGGCACTGATGTTGGACGAGAAGGCCTGGCTTGCAGTCTCCGCTCTAATTCATCCCAAAGGTGTTCTATCGGGCCAGGCCAGTCAAGTTCCTCCACACCAAATTCGCTCATCCATGTCTTTATGGACCTTGCTTTGTGCACTGGTGTGCAGTCATGTTGGAACAGGAAGGGGCATCCCCAAACTGATCCCACTCAAAGTTGGGAG
Source organism: Romanogobio albipinnatus (assembly GCA_023566225.1). Taxonomy (NCBI): domain Eukaryota; kingdom Metazoa; phylum Chordata; class Actinopteri; order Cypriniformes; family Gobionidae; genus Romanogobio; species Romanogobio albipinnatus. The sequence goes on from CM042243.1 coordinate 19,893,924, forward strand.
CATGAAATTGTCCAAAATGTCTTGGTTTGCTTAGGTTGTGCACCTCAGCATGTGCTGACCCCACTCTGTGATATCCTACTGACTCCTACTACTTCATGGCTAAGTTGCTGTTGTTCCCAATTGCTTGCACTTTGTTATAATGCCACTAACAGTTGACCGTGGAATATTTAGTAGTGAGGAAATTTCACGAGACTTATTGCACAAGTGGCAAAGGTGGCAGACTATCACAAGACCATGCTTGAATTCACTGAGCTCCAGAGAGCGACCCATTCTGCATGCCTAAGTGCTTAATTTTATACACCTGTGGCCATGGAAGTGATTTGAACACCTGAATTCAATGATTTGGAGGGGTGTCCCAATACTTTTGGCAATATAGTGAATTCAGTATATCTATACCCTGGCTATAGAATTTGTGTAAAACATTTAGCAAAATATTTCTGCTATTTGGTGAGTCTGTTTTCACCCAGTATTTTTATTGTATCTTTAAAAATAGTAATGATTATGCAAAATCATATCCAAAGCAATATGATTTAATTTACTTTATAAAAAATATTAGATTAATCATGATTCGTTATTTTAATATACTGTCTTTTAGTAAAACTTTGCAATATGGTTGTTAAGAATAATGCATTAGGTATCAAAAATGAAACTTTTTTTGTATTGGTTAATGTCAATTTGTATATATACCATTGTTTATGTTTGCATGGAAATTAAAACTAGAACATTTCTGAATTAATCTAGATTAGTAAATGGTCTAAAAATGGTTAATTGTTAGTTCATAATACCTAATGCATTAACTTGTTAACAAACCTTTTTAAAATTTGACGCCTCATTGACATTTCTGGGGTGAATTAGACATAATGCTCATTGGACTGAGCAAACACGCTCTTTGTGATTTGGAATATGTCTAAGGCCCTGTCCACACGAACATGGGTATTTTCAAAACCGCAGCTTTTTTTTCGCGGTTTGGCTGTTCGTCCACACGCAAACGCAGTATCCGGTTACTGAAACCAGACTTTTTGGAAAACTCCGGGCAGGGTAAAGGTTTTTAGAAACTCCGGTTACAGTGTTGTCGTGTAGATGGTGAAACCGGAGATTTCAGCTTGTTAAGTCAAAGTGTGCGCCGTTCTCTCCGTTTTTTTACGTTAGATTGCGCGCTGTTATCGCTTTTGTTTACATGAGTGGAGTCTCTGCAACGGCGGGCTTAGCTTTTAATAACTCTGCTAACAGCGCTAACAGCCAGCATGTATACAGATACATGCGCAGTTATCTCATTGTATTGCAGAACAGAGGCGCCAGAATGCAATAATACAACATAGTAAGGCTACAGTCCACTTGGACCCTGCCCCTGTGTATATTACAGGCGGCAGTGGCTCAGTGGTTCATGTAGGTTGTCTACAAACTGGAAGGTTGGTGGTTCGATCCCAGGTTCCACCTGACCAAGTGCCAAGGTGTCCATGAGCAAGACACCTAACCCCAGCTGATAAGCTGGATGGCGCCTTGCATGGCATCGCCGTCGGTGTGTGAATGAGTGTATGAATGTGTGAATGTGAGGCAAATGTAAAGCATTTGGCCGTAGGTCTGTTAAAAGCGCTATATAAATGCAGGCCATTTACCCTTTACCATATATACAGTTACCTGTCAAACTTGCAGAAGGGTTTCACTGAGCTCATGGCATTCCTCAGTGCATCGGTTCCATGGATGGGACCCATGTGGAAATCAGGCAGCCAATCATAGCAGGGTTTTGCGTTTTCATGTGGACAGAGATTTTTTTTAAGGAAAAACTCTGGTTATAAAAAATACCTGTGTACGTGTGGACTAGGCCTTAGATGGCTGAACACCTTGTGAAGTCCACTTCACAGTGCACAAGACACTTGGACTGTACCCAGTGTTCCTGCATTTCACACCATATACATGCTAGCTTCAGAGTATTGATGAATGTGTAAAACGGTTATGTCAGAATTACCATGTTCTCACATTGTTTTGCTGTTCTCATTAAATCCCACGGCCTTTGGTTTACACATTTCATCCGCCATTGGCTGCAAAATATCAAATGGCAACATTTTTATGACAATGAAACTCGATATACCATTTCTCATTATCAATGCCGTTAGGTTTTGAGATGTGTGAAAACACTTCTTAATTATCCCTTGACTTTCCTCCTTAGGAATGTCCTTGATATAGCCCATAAAAACAAAATGACACCATTACAAGCATGATGGAACAGATACTTGAAATAGATTGTGTCATATGGATCTGAACACAAGTTCCCTTTCGTTCAGTCACTACGATGTAACGTTAGTGACTAACGAATGGGGGTTTCACTCATTCGTTAGTCACTAACGTTACGTCTCCATTCCCTCCTCAGGGAATGAGGGTTACATCCGTAACCGAGAGGTTTCTTGTGTGGATCCGGGTTTATACTTTAAGCACTGGCAGCCTTCAACAACCCTGCAACCCAGTCATGTCATATGGTCTCATTATAAGGTCTCCACATTTTTCTGTCTTGGATCTACTCAACTGATTGAAGTAGCCAAGCTTGTGCTCTGAGTAGTGTAGATCACTATGTTCAATGAGTCACAGCACAGGAAGCTTCATCTGCACTGACTCAGCCCTGGGAAGAGGCGACATGGGGGAGACGCGCATAACACCAGTGGGATGTTTCAGAGCAAATACAGGGAATACCCATAGGCGTCGATTTTGGGGGGGACGGGGGGAACGCGTACCCACCAGATTTCGTCATGAGTCCTTTTGCACCCACCACTTTTTTTTAATTTTTTTAAACCAATTTTACGGTGAAGCATTGCTGCCACACACATATTATTTTTTCCACTCAATTGTGTCGTAATAACGATAGCTTATGTCGTTTTAACGACATCTTTTGTCGTAAAAACATTTGAAAAGCAGAAGCAAGCTCTGTAAAACAGACTCTTCCGCTGCCTGTATCAGTGGCAGTGCCCATAGCACGATATTGTTGTAATGTATTGATGTAGCCTACAGCTCTTAACAGCCATGGGTAGCAGGGGCCATGGGCCGCTCATGATTAGCGTAATGACAAATATCATAACTATCTATGGGCTAGGCCTACTGTAAATTAAGACATTCAAGAAATGTATTAAAAAGAAAGACGCTTTCAGCCTTACTCAAAGTAGAGCCCTACATTTCTGCCCGAGCCCGATGGGCCCCGACTTTTTTACGCCCCTAGGCCGGGCTTCGGGCCAATTTTCCAGTCATAGCCTACCTCAGACGCGGGCCGGGCTTCGGGCCTTTTTAGGCTATAGGACGGCGCAATGCAATACGCATCACCGCAAATGAGTAAAGCAAGCCAACAAGCAAACTGCCACAAGTGAAACTGAAAATAAGCTAAGTCTGAGATGCTCAAAAGCACAATCATCTTCATTAAAACTCATGAGACTGAAGGCTCTTACCAGTGTTCAGGTCGCTCGTTCTCATAATGCGGTCTTTGGTGTTGAAATGAGCTGATGAATAAAATGCTCATATCTGTTGCTTTCGTTGACATGAACTCCGTTAAATGTGCATATAGCACGGGAATTGAAGATTGGATTTATATTCATTTTGCGGATAGGTGTAGCCTAAGGTAAGACAACCAGCATGTTTTTTAAAATTATTTGTTTCGATTGTGTAGCCCGGCGTGCCATTGCGATCTGCCTGCCTCATCAAAGTCAAAAATGCCTTTTTACTGTGATGGTGGTGATAGAGGATAAACGTTTAAACGACGCTTTAAGTGTTTTATATGGATTTTATAAGTCAAGTGTTAAGTGTTTATAAGTCACACTGTCGGCCGCTGGCCACTTGCTCGTCACTTTAAAACGCAAAAACTTTAGTTTAACAAGCAAAAAAAATGCTTCAAACATTTTTCTAAATTAACTTAATAAAGAAACAAAACGAAATATAACTACTTTGACATTAAAAACAAAACTGAACTATTTTAATGGCTGCAACTAATGTGTAATAGGGAGGATTAAAAAAAAAAACCACGGGCTCCAGTGGGACTCTGATAACGAAGTGGTAAAAAAAAAATTGCAAAAATGAAAAATATTAAAGAATTCGCAGGGCGCATTCGTCGGCATGAGTAAGATGGGCTATAAGACCTGCAATATGTCTCTCAGCTGACATTTTTATTTATTTACATTAGTAAGCTACAGGACATAATCTTTCAAAACATGACCTGCGCTAAAGAGAAAAAAGAAATGCATCATGTACCGCGCACTTCTGAAAATACACTTCTGAATGCGTCTCTGTCCCCAGCACATTTCAAACCAAACTGACGCCCATGGGAATACCACGTAAATACCCAAAGGGGAAACGTGGAATTGGCACAGTCATAGATTGTGCTATAAGAAAGGGATATCCAGAGGATGGCAGATAGCGGGCATGAGCACAATCACATGAGTCCTCATGTGGGAGAATGGCATTCCAAAGAACCGTCTTTGATCTGTAACCCCATCCTGACCCCAAATAAAAGAAAGACAAAATCCACTGTAAAAAAAATTATTGTTGGTTTAACTTAAAAAAGTAAGTTACCTAGTTGCCTTAATTTTGACATCATTGAAATAAAAAATTTGAGGTAATAGAATGAAGGAGATTGGTATATAAAGATTGTATGTTATCTGAACCACAATAATAGTTGATTTGACAAAATGATAAAAAGTTGTGAAAAATCATGAAAATTATTTTTTAATTTGCTGATTTTGAAATTGTAAGGCCAGCACGGGCATGGAATGATATTCTTATATTACAGTTTTTGGTTTGTTTTTTTGTGTGTTTTTTTTACAATCGCTAGAACCCATTTCTCAAAATTCAAGTCAAAACTTTTCTTAGTGAGCACAACAGCAATATAAGTGGGTTAAACTCTGGTTCATTTTCCATTGATTTGTCACAGAATATACATTCAATGACTACATCTTTCAAATAACATGAATTCTTTTCCCACTCAAACACAACTACCACCAGACTTCTCTGTACCTCCAGGCCAATTTGCACGTTTGCATACTTTTTAAAAAAAAAAACTGTTAAACATATATACATTCAAAGCCTAACACAATACACATTTGAATAAGACATCAATTTGCAACAATTCTACTGTACTGCCATATTGAAAAATATTCTAAACGTAAAAAAATGAAATACTATCAAAACAAACACCGGAATTAGTCTTTCGATTTCATTACTATCTATACAAAAGGGAGCAACTTAGGAATAATTATGTACTGTTATGTAAATGTAGTTCATGTAATATATACTGCATTGAATTCTAAACAGCAGAGAGGAGTCATTCTTTTACAAAAGAAAACATTGTACATGTTACAAAACATATAAGGCTACCTGTTGCTAGTATTTATAGTCCATTGTTTTTGTATGAAGTGACATGTATGAAGTAGTAGTTTTAGTGCATTTTGGATGTGAAACTTAGCAATTAAGCAGAGTATACGTGTGTTTTTGTTGTTGAATATTGTAATGGATTCTGCTGTTCAGATAAAGGAGGTTAATGGTTTAGAGAGTCGAATTTGTAACCCGAAGGTCGCGAGTTGGAGTGTCAGTACTGGCAGTAAATGTAGGTGGGGGGAGTGAATGAACAGCGCTCTCTTCCACTCTCAACGGAGGTACCCTTGAGCAAGGCGCCTAACCCCCAATCGTCTCAGCCAAAATGGCTGCCCACTGCTCCGGGTGTGTGTGTGTTCACGGTGTGTGGTCAATACTCACACTGCTATGTGTGCACTTAGATGTGTGAAATGCAAAGCACAAATTCTGAGTATGCAGTGCACAAATTCCTAGTATGGGACACCATACTTGGCTGCACGTCACTTTCACATTACTGCAGTAGTAACAAAAGCTAAACAAAACTCTTTTACTGTATTAGTTACAGATTATTGTACTGTATGATTGGCAGTAAAGACATTTGTAATTTTACTAAAGATTTCTCTTTCAAACTAAAATTCTGTTCATTTGAACTTTCTATTCATCAATTCTTGAAAGAAAAGGTATCATGGTTTAAGCAGCGCAACTGTTTTCAACATTGATAATCATTAGAAATGTTTCTTTAGCACCAAATCATCATAGAATGATTTCTGAAGGATCATGTGACACTGAATGTAATGATGCTGAAAATGTTGCTTTGCCATCACCAGATTAGATTACATTTTAAAATATAGTAAAATAGAAAACAGTTATTTTAGATGTGATATTTATATTAATATTTATAATATTCATATTTATAAGATTAATATTTCATTTGTTAAAATAAATGCAGCCTGGGTGAGCATTAGAATCTTCTTTCAAAAAACATTGTTTAAATCTTTCAAAAGAGTAGTTTCTTTATTTTATTAAATTATAAAATAAATATTAACAAACTATTTGTGTTTTAGGTATGCAGGTTATGTCCGAATGAAGGGTATGTAAATTCATGGCCTTCCTCCACACCTGAGTCACCCTCACTTAAAAGCTTAGGAGCTGTTTCTCCAGCCGGTTGTCCTGTTCTTACTTGTTTTGACAAGTGCAGTAGTCGATGTAACGCCAAGCATGCAGAATGGGAGATTTGACTATCTAGGTATGCTGATAATTGTCAGTTTGTGATTATTGCGCTGCTGTAGAGTGACTCCCACTCACATTCCTTAACGTCTTGATC
>CM042243.1:19905569-20050569 GCA_023566225.1 Romanogobio albipinnatus
TTCTTGATTGTGAATGACTCTTGAGCTTCACTGCATGCAACGCAATTTCATCAATTACTCCAGTCATTATCATTCCATGGGTCCTCCTCTTTATGAAGTGCATATGGGTGCTTGCAGGTATCTCAGGTTTCCACAGCATGAATCTGTGTTGTTCCCGGGTAAATTCGCTTTAAACAGCAGGATGGAAATTTCAAGAGTGGACACCCTGAATGAGAAAGAACCCAGTGACCCTCTTTGAATCTGTGAGAACAGGGTTAGTTGATAAACTCTCTCTGTGGGTAAAATCTGGTTTAAGGTGGGAAGGAATTGTCAGGAAACTGGTGAGCATGTAGGGGTGGGGTCTTTGCACTTGCATATGTGATGAGAACTTACTCAACTGAATATGTGTGAGTGTTTTTGTTTCCAAGAAGCCACACCTAACAATTATGAAAGATAACAAGCTTTCAAATCTCAGTGTCTGTTTATTGAATGTACAACCCCAAATCCAGAAAAGTTGGGACTTGGGAAATGTAATAAAATCAAGAATCTCTGATTTGTTAATTCTCTGGCCAAATTAATTATGTTTGGTAAATATAAACAAATTTTGGATTTGATGGCTGTAACACGCTCCAAAAAAGTTTGGACAGAGGAAAAATAGTAATAAGTTAAACTGTTTTGAAACGGTCCACAATGAACTATTAATAGGTGAGGGTATCGTGGTATCGTGTTTGGAGGAGCGCCCACCAAAAATGGTTCATGGCTCACCAATTTGTGCCAAATTTCATTCAAACAATTCAAAAATCAATTTTAGGTCTTGCGCAATCTACCATAAATAATATTGTGTAAAGATTCAGGGAATCCAGAGAACCTTTTTTAGTGCTATATAGCACCAATTTTGGTGCTTCAGTGGTTCTTCAGCGGTTCTTCACCGGTTCTTTGACTAAGGTGCTATATAGCACCTCTGAAAAACCGCTGAAGAACCACTGAAGCACCAAAATTGGTGCTGTATAGAACTAAAAAGGTTCCCCTATGATTACAAGCCAAGAACCATTTTTGGTGCCATATAGAACCTTTTTTTTTAGCGTGTACATTGTGTGGGTCAAAATGATTGATTTTTCTTTATGGCCAAAAATCATTAGGATATTAAGTAAAGATCATGTTACATGAAGATATTTTGTAAATTTCCTACCGTAAATATGTATAACAATGTATTATTAATAATATGCATTGCTAAGGTCTTCAATTGGACAACTTTAAAGACGATTTTGTCAATATTTAGATTTTTTTTTTTTTCAGATTTTCAAATAGTTGTATCTTGGCCAAATACTGTCCTATCCTAACAAACCATACATCAATGGAAAGCTTATTATTTTTTCAGATGATGTATAAATCTCCATTTCAAAAATGTGACCCTTATGACTGGTTTTGTGGTGCAGGGTCACATTTGTCTGTAAATTACAGTTTTATAGTTGATGTTTTCAAAACACTTACTCGCGTGCAATAGCGAGTGGGTGCAGATACTGTTTCCTCAATGTTAGCCAATCACAACAGTGGCCATTTACTAATAAACCTTAAAGGAGCCGCCCCTTAAAAACGGATCATTTCAGACAGAGGGTCAGAATGAAGGTTGAAAATAATCGTTTTCCACGTATATTTTTGTTTTCTTTGTTCAAATTAAAACTTTATTAACATAATATTTGAATTTTTCTTTTTTTAAACCTCATGATTTCTCATGACTCATTTCTCATCTTTGATCTTTCATGGACTTAAACACAGTCAAACATTTTATGAGTCTTGACTTGAAAAAATATTTGTTTAAATGGAGAAAGGAAAACAGAAATAAAGAGATTTGGTTCAGACTGCAAAAAAATATTTATAGGCTACTAATTTATTAATGTATCACTTGATTATTATCTTATATTAATATATGTTCTTATTATTTTGCTCAATATTGCTGTATTTATGTATGTATGTATCCTGTTTTAAGAATACTTGGATATTTAAATATCACCAGCTAAGGTATTTATTGCGGATAATCCGAATTTTTCCCATTAGTGTCTATAAATTATATCTGTAAATTGACAGAGTGTGTGCTCTGCCCACGCATAATTCATGCCTCTTGTCCAAATTACCTGAATGCATATGTATATTCTTTCAGTCTCGCTCTCTAAAATAGTCCAATTACCAGCTCGGAAAAGTAATCACAAATTGAAGCGAACACACACCCACTTCAGTTTAATGCAGTGAAGGTAAAGCTGTATAGCTGCGGTGTCTGGTTCTACAGCACTTGTTGTCTATATGGTGTTTAAAATAGTTCATGTTTTATGACCTCCTGGTTAGTTTTAAAAGGGTAAGGAAACAGAGATTTAGACTCCAACATATCTTCCCAGAAATGGGAACTCCTCACAGCTCCTACCTCCACATAGAGAAATAAATTGCTCCATTGTAATATTTCAGAGTTGATGGAAATACCGGTTGATGTGTTTGGGGCCATGTATCCATATTTGTTCAGAGTTTTTTGTGTGTCGCCTCAACAGCTGTTTGATCTCTGATTGCGCTCTCAACAAAGGCATATGTTTTCCGTACACTGACATTTCATTGTCCTCACACTTTTAAAAGCGCTCACTGTCTTTGAGTGTTATAGGACTGGTTTGATGAGATGCACATGGAAAACAGTACACATTTTGAGGTGACCTATTTATGATTTAATGGAGTGAGTAATCAATCCAATAACAGGGTGAGCATTGTGAGATCATGAATTACAATTTCACATCCAGTTTCCTTTTTCCCCCCCTCAGATGACAAATTTTAACCGGATCATGTCTCAAAACAGATTATCTGTCTGTAAGACCAGCCCTAGCTTGTGAAAAAAGCTATATAGCATAAACAGTATCACAATGTTTATTTATTTTTTAATTATAACACAATTTAGATATTTATGTTGTTAATAAAACAATGTTATATTTATATGAATTACTAATGTAAATAATATTAGAAATGTATTTAGAATTGTGGGGATGAATATTTAGTTAAGGATTAAAATGTTTTTTTTTGTATACAATTTCAAGACATCACAGTCTACACTGTAAATGTTTCTCACATAAAAAAGCACAAATAAAAAAATCAGTGCATTGTTTTTCATAATCAGTCTGATTGCCTGATGAAGAGTTTCTTGCTTGAAACACCTCTTGTTGGCGTTTATAACTCTGAGGGCAACAGTATGCCAACTTTTTGTGCTTTTTCATTGATTATTTTGGTCATTTTCATTACTGTTTTTTCACATAAAATCTGATGCAAAAAAAAACTGGACAAAAAGAGGAAAAAAACTAAACTATGTGTGGGCTGACTGTGGTAGGCTGGTCAGGTGACGGCATTTTAAAGTAGGCAGTGAGTGAGTGTGTGTGTGTGTGTGGGGGGGGGGGGGGTACTGGGGGCCGACTTACAGAGCCGTGTAGGCAGGAAACCTTCCCTGTTCGCACACGCTTACCATGCAGCCATGGGGGTGGAGAGATGCTATGTAGTTAAACCCAAGGCAAGCTGTGGATACAACACTTCCAGAGTGACACTTGCAGAGAACGGCAAAAGCTCAGCCTCAAACACACACACACACACACACACATAGAACAGCAGATCTTAACAGGATACTGCAGTCAGTCATAGGCACATGAGCGCTGAAGGAAATGGAGTGACAAGAAAAAGGAAGACAAATTACACCGTGCCATGTCTGCAGGTAAGATTCTTTTGAAGAATTTGCGTAAAAGTTAATGTTTATCTGCATTATCTAAATTGTCTAAAAGATGTATCAGGAGTTTCTACAATGATGTAAAGTTTTGGCTCAGTCTCTTTCATGTTAAAAATGTGGTCAATTTCAACTCCTCGTGAATAGAAAAGAGGCACCTCACTGTTTGCAGTGCACTGCAGTGAGAGTGGATCCTCTGGGCTGTTGAAAGACTGGGATCTGTAATTGTTTTCTCTGTGCTGAGTGAGTGTCTCTGCTAGAATGGAATGCAAGGGACAGAAATGCAGCTTTTCTCTTTGTTCTCCGCAGTTAAAGAGAGAGAAATGGCTCGTGCACACCTATCTGCTTCTTCCCAAACTGCTTAAACTTGTCAGCAGGACCTCGGCTAATGCCACTATCTGGCGTATTTGTTTGTGTTGTATCACATTCCGTACAAAACCAGATCAGAGCTATCATGAGAAACTTATTGTGTTGGAGCATGTGTGTGGGTGGATATGTGTGTGTGTGCCCTGTGCATGTGTTACTCAGGAGCACATGAGTGTGTGTGGGTGTTTGGATATAGGTATTTGTGTGGGAGGGTGTAGCTCGATGTGTGTGGGTGACCAAGTGCGTGTGTGCACAAGTGAAGTGTGTGTATGTGAAATATTCCACCAAGCGCATAGATTTGGAGAAGGCAGAGGTGCCTGTCAAACCCGAAGCATTCCTGTGCTCTCTGAAGCGGTGCTCAATGAATGCTGTGAATTTCAGCTGAAATGTGAAGACAAAAGCCAGGGGGACATTTAAGAGGGTTTAGCTCAGACGGATCCCTGGGAATCAATCCCCCTCGCTGCAGTGGGAAAATCCAGAGCTCGGGCTTGTATTTCAGGTTCAGCTGGAGACGGTTGCTGCCTGCCGCCAAGGGGCTTTCCCAAAATGGGGCACAACCAGGAGGGGATACAAAGAGACCCACCTGTGGTGCTGTTAGAATCGCACTGTCTGCTGGGAGCTTGAAGTGTCTTGCTGTCGTTTCCCCACAGGGTTGGCGATATTTTTCATTTCCAGTTCACTGGTTAATGCACCGATGAATTTAAATGGTGTGTGGTCTGAGAGGTGGTCTCATTCCGTCCTTAGAAATTACAAACAAAGAGGGACGTTTCTGTGGATGTGCTGCTTGCAAGCGTCTTTTACGTTCAAACTCGAGCGTAGAGGAATACGACTTAGTGAGTACCGACTCACTCGTTCACTCGCACACTACATATGTTCACTAGAAAAATATCTGCAGGCTGCATTGATCAAGGACGCAAAAGCAAACGCCATACATATATATCAATTATAGATGCAATAAAACTTATTTTTTTATTCAGAGTAGATTGATTTTAGATGGGGTTTAAACAGTGATGGAACTCCGTATCGATTCAGTTAGCGATAAGGACTGATTGGTTTGAAATGATTCAATCTTTCTAAATTGATTTACTGTCTGTGACAAAGGTATTTCAACACCACTGTCAAACTAAAGAACTGAATTAGATGAACATTAATTGTTCATACACACAAATATAACTATGTGCCCATTGTCTTATCTAAACATACCTTTTTGAAGACTGTTTGACCTAAAAATTCATTTTGGAAGAGTATGCTTGTCTACATTGGAAATCAATTAGTTGACAGAATGAGGTAAGAGGTGGAAGTTCACCTGAATTCCTTTAAGACGCCATTGCTCTTAGAAATGTGGGGTCCTTGTTAATTCACAAGGAAATGCTACTTTTTATTGTATGTACTTGTATAGGAAATCCATCCTGCATAGACTTTTAAATGTACCTGCGAATCTAGGATCAAAGAATGTTGAAATCACATGCAACATGGTGATTTATGATGAAGAATAGTGACGTATGAGCTGCATATAACAGGAGTGGTTATTCATTACAATATATCTGGTCTAACTAAACAAAGGCAGCATGTCCTTTAGACTATGGTTAAACAAATTCCAGCCACGGCCGACTGAAGCTGCAGATGATTGAAGGTGCTTGTCAGGATGAGACTGAGAGAATGCATTCAGGTATTGTTGCCATTGTCTGCATTTTAAGCCAAGCACAACCATAGAGACAATATATCTAGTTCTTAAAATGCATCTTTGATTTTAAGTCTGCATTCCCCCATATCTTAACATGCTATTCATAAATAGTATAGCATTGATTCATTATCTTGTGCTGCGAGTGGGGGGAACCTTGTATTTGCCAGTGGATTTCACTTGATCCACAAGTGTATTCACTGCCAAATATTACAGCTGCCATAATTCTGTGTACAGATTTTTACTTCTCATTAACTAGAAAAGCTTTTCCCAATATGCTATAGATCCGTTGGTGAAGTAAAGGTTTTACATTTCCTGAAGTGTTTTCTGCTTCTTTGATTTTATTTTGTTAAAACATTCAACTGTATTTTTGCATTCTGTCAGCTGTATATCTGTTCTTGAACCACTCAGTTATTTGAAGAGGTCAGTTCTGAAATCGAAACCTGAAATGAAAACACAAATGTTGCCAAGCCATATTATTGATGATTATAGAACTGAAGAATCGAATCGTGCTAACAGTGCACTACAGAGATATTGAGTTGAAATGGTGTATTTCATTTTTTTATTATTGTAAAACAATTAGATGTCTATGACAAACAAGAACTATATATTTGGAATTATTTAGCTGCAGTATCTTTGTATTTAAGTGTTAGAAGTATCCTTCTTCAACCCCATTTTTCAGATATAGATTTTTTTTTTTAATTCTGATTATTTGAAAGTGCACTAATTATTGTTAGTATACAGCGACTGAATTATCAACAGTTTTGTCTTTGGCTTTGTCTGTCGCTTGTGTCTTATTTGGCTGAAGCAGCTGTGAAACTGATATTTAAAATGTTTCCATACCAGTAAAGGCTCATACTGTGCTGTGTGTGTGAGCAGGGCTGAAGAGACATGCTGCGCAGGTTATGTTTTCATATTTTTCTGTGTGCAGATGTGCTCACACTGATTAGAATGGAACAATATACGTTAGCAAATGAGATTAGTTTCTCGTTGTAAAATCATTCATATTAATTTCAAATAAACATTTCCCTTTAGTAATAATGTGCCACATTTTTCAGTTCAAAACACAGATTTAGTTATTGAAGCTTGATTTAATTCTATATATGATGGATTGGTGCATTCGATTCCACCTTTCTTCATTCAAAATGTAATTTTGTGTGCTAGCTATTTTGATATCTATTAAACAAGAATCCATCCTTAGAATAATAGAAATGTGTTTCTGAAACCCTGTCAAATGATTGATTGTGCAAATTTCCCCAAGTTCATCATCTGCTCATCCTTCTCTTGAAAGCTTTATGCTGAGATGCTGTCTGCGAAAGTGTGAGAGAGAATGGAAAAAACGAGACATTTCACCATATGCCAATCTGGCACTTTGGAAATTTTATGTAAATCATTGGGCACCTCCCACAGCTGTTGTATTTCCCCCATGCATCCTTTCGTGCATTCGGGACAAGGATTGAAGAAGAGAGTTCATAGTCTGTTGTGAATGAGACGATGTGGTCAGTTAGGTGAACTCCCATTGTACTTCTTTCCTGCTCTTACTCTCTGGTGAAACCCCGGGTTGTCTACTGTAAAAAACAACTCTGCTATCGAGAGAGGGAGGGAAAGCAAAGGGGAACCAGCTTGTACACAAAGCTCAGTGGTTTCCCATATCAGTGTACACCAACAAAAGTACTTAAATTAGTTAACGCATAAATTACTCATTTGACAACATGCAAATTTCAGCATCGGCATGCACTGCAGTTGAAATTGTGTGTTAGGAAAGTAATGAAAGCTTTTTACATTTCCATTGCCATTGATTAGGTCATTGATTATTCTCTTGCATCCTTTAGGATATTTTGAATGTATTTTTTTAAGTTACGACACAATTTCCTCCAGACTCCAGATGAGGAACTTTTTTCTAAACTATAGCATTCAGTGTCAGCTCAATTCAAGACAATAATCTTTAATGAACAAATTTCAGAATCCACAGAAATGTAAGCCTATTACAAAGCAATTTAATTTTGACTAAATGTGAATCAATCAATCAATCGAAAGCCCTTGTTAAAATCCTCCTCGAGGCTCTAAATTAATTTTACTGAGATAAACATTCTTCAGCTTATGCCAATATGGCACTTAAAACTTCCGAACTGTACACTCTAAAAAAAAAAGGTTCTATATGGCACCAAAAATGGTTCTTGGCTCGTAATCATAGGGGAACCTTTTTTAGTGCTATATAGCACCAATTTTGGTGCTTCAGTGGTTCTTCAGCGGTTCTTCAGAGGTGCTATATAGCACCTTAGTCAAAGAACCGGAGAAGAACCTCTGAAGAACCGCTGAAGAACCACCGAAGCACCAAAATTGGTGCTATATAGCACTAAAAAAGGTTCCCCTATGATTACGAGCCAAGAACCATTTTTGGTGCCATATAGAACCTTTTTTTTTTAAGAGTGTATAATAAAGATCCTGCATCCTAAAATAAAGGTTATTTAATGGTTCCTTGCAGCACAATATGAATATCTTCATATCAAGAACCATTTTCACTGTGGTTCTTGAGTTGTCTGCGTGGTCTTTGGAGATTGAAAAAAAAAAAAAAAACTCCTGAGGTTAGATTTATTTTTCAGAAAAGCGTATTGGATAATGGGTTCTTTAAAACAGTGATTCCCAACCATGTTATTTAAGCTTATATGGGGTACCAGACAAAAAGATTTACTATCCCAGCATGAACAATAAAAAATAAAAACATTTCAGTATCTACAAAAGTTTGATTACAAGTTAAAAGTGCATGCTCGCGAACGCGTTCGCCTGAGCTGGTAACCATAGCAACAGTGGAGTTCGAGAGCGTTCTACTTGGCTCCGTAATCGGCTGTTACTTCGACAAAACAAGTACTTTTTTTATGATATTAGGCATTTATATATCTATATATCACAAACATATTTTCTTTTAAAATTGTAGACAATTTAAGATAGCTGACATTTGACTGTGTGAGAGGCGCGAGACGAACAGGAGAATTGGGCTACTCACAGGAAGTCCTTAAATCCCCGAAAGTCGCTGAATAATTCGCACACTGTTATTACACGGATGTTGTGTTGTAGAATATTGAAAACCTCTGTAGTGGAATTTTAGAAAGTTATCCAGTGGCTTCGAGCTTTATTTTTAAACGCACAGTATTTTTTGACATGAAGAATAACAAAATGTAGGCTTCTGACAAATTCCCCTTTGAATTTACTGTTGAAATCTATCATCTGCCTACAAACGAGAGTTATGAGGACGCAGCTGTTTTACCCCTCTCTGTTCTCAGAAACATGCAAGTTCAACGTAGAAATATGATGTCATCTCAGCTTATAACTTTCGCCTTTTTTGCACAAAAGTCTATTTCTGACTTAGGAGTTTCCTCAAATCGTGTGCATATTATATGCCTGCATGCAGCGAGTTATATCATCGTTATATCCGCGCGCGCGAAGGGACGGCCCCGGCAGAGGGGATTTCTGGTAGTGGCATTGGCATTTCCAAGCCATTCGGTATGGTAATGCACAACGTGAAAAGGTGGCCAGAGTAGGAAAAAGGAAATGACAAAGCATATGAATGAACATGCGAGGATGAACATGAAGTGTTTTTGCATTTGCAACGGAGTCGTACTTTCATTTTGTCGACCTGAGCTCATTTTTCATGCCGTTCTTTCTTTTCTTTTTCTTTTTCTGGACACAGAGAAACAGATTGTCCCCTATCAACGGTGATGGAGCGCAGAGGAAGATTGAGAGCATGCAGCGAAGTCAAACAAAAGGTGCGTCCTGTGTCTATTTTATTATATTGTGCCATAAGCTGCATATTGTGTATGCTTCAGATGCATTGTTTAGCATTTGGATATGCGATAATTAAAAGAAAAAGAATACTTGTTTTTGCTGCCTCCTGCATTCATGTTGCTTTGTGCCTAAAATCTCCAACTTAAAATGCCGCATGCACGAGGCACATAACATGCTGTAGCTAAAGTGTGTGTGTGTGTGTGTGTGTGTGGTATCTGACAAATGTATTTTATAGAGAGAAACAGAGACTGTGAAAAAGTGGTTTAATGACTTGTCATAAGTTGCACAGACGTTTCATTTCTTTATTTTTGTTATTTTGTGGTAAGGACCATTTGGTTGAGGGTGATGTACCCCCCCCCCCCCCCCCACCCTCATCTCGAAGTGAGGTTGGAGGGGAGGGTTTGTGAACTGAAGAAAAGGAAATTCTTGTGTGTGTTTTGGAATGCTGTTGCCCCGGGGGGACTGAAAGAATTGAGTTGGGGAATAAGAGAGGGGCGAGTTTAGAGAGGGGAAACAGGGGGGGAGGGGGGAGGGGGGCACATTTCCCCTTTCCTCTTTTTCCCCCAAATGACAAGGATAACACCACTGCCTAGGAAGATGAAGTGCAGTGGCCGGACGCCTGCAAGTGGACTGAACGGACGTATTATGTACATGGATTCAAGGAACCCGCTCACCCCTGCACCCCTCATCGCACCCCATTACGCACACCCTAGCTGGAGGGATTGGGGGGCAAATAATCTAAAACTAACACTAAACTAGTGCTAATTGGACAACTAAAACAATTTTTGTGCCATTAATGCTCAGAGAATAAAATGTTTTTTTGCATCCTTAACTATTTAATCTTATTTAAAAAAAAATCTGTGTCAGAAAATGAGGCCATGCACCCACAAATCATTAGTTTAATAATCTTAAAATACCTGTTTAGTGTGAATTTGTACTCTTCTTGTTTCAAATATCCATCAGGGGGCACACACGAGACACACTGTGATGTTAATATGCACAAAGTGATAGGAGGAAGCCTTATGCAAAAGCAGTAAAATAAATCCCATCCTATTGGCCATATCGAAATTTGATTTCCCGATATTGTAAAATATAGCTGCAGTTTATCAGCAACAATAACTCTATGCTGACAGGCAACATTTTTCTGCACCTGATCTTGTCTTCTTCACATATTGTTTGTTTATTTGTTTTTATAATCCACTTTTGAGCTTACTTTGAGTAGACTAAAAGGCTCAGTGCCGGCTATGTCTTATTTGTTAAATTCTACACTGCTGTGCAGGAGAAATTGGATTATTTCTCAGTAAACCTATGTCAAAATGTAATTTCAGTTTTCGGCAAATGGTGCGCCTGATCAGTTACAAAGTAGTGCATTAACAGAGTCTTCTCTTTGTGCTGCCAGACATGTCAGGGTTTTTTTTTTTTTTTTTTAATTCTTTTTCTTTTCACCCTCAAAATTGCTGTTAATGGATCCAGTTCCTCAATTGGCATAATGATAAGGATGTGAATGATTCATACCACAGTATATTTCAGTTAAGTACCTCAAAGTGCCTTAAAAGAGCTTCCCTTTTATAGCAACGGCTGTATAATTGCCACATTTTCATGTTCAATTACACAATAGTATTTTAAACCTTTTATCCTCAATGTACAGTTCACTGTTACAGGGGTTATAATTAATATAAAATGCATAATTATTAAAAGGAAGAAATTACGTGATTGTTTATGTGATTTGAGATTGTTTTGCAAGTGAAGTGCTCATCTCTGGAGATTATTTGAGTTGTGATGAAGAATGGCTGTTGGTGATCGCCCACACGCAAATGTGAAATATTCTAATGAGCAATCTGTCTCACTTGAGTGTCATCTAGCTGGTCCGTTTCAACAGAATGTTCCTTCACAGTACTGAAGGGTTTCATTTGAATTGGACATGTTATACAACATAATCTTGGTCCGTGATAGCTGGAACGGTTTTGAAAGTGATATTAGTGTTAGCACGATCAAGATTATGATGCTTATTATAACACACTTTCTTCTCCTTCTCATTTTCCTGTAGAGCCTCAAATGACAATTGCTGAAACAGGACAGACTTGCTAAAACTGAAAAACACACTCATCCTGCGCCGGTAGGTTCAACATTTTCTTCTTGGTGCCTTTCCTGAGGGCGAGTGAGCTGCAGTGGGATTTTTTTTTAAATCACCAGACTCTGATGGTGTGCTTTTGAAAGTTTAGGTCTACAAGGTGATGATTGGCAGGTGCCAGACTATGGTCTGTGCGAAGTGTGAGATCAGTGTGTGGCAGGAGGTGCTGTTAAAAAGAAATGTGATCAATTGTTCCAGATCTGTGCAAAAAGAAAAAAGTTTGAAAGAAATCTTGTGTATCGTCTGAAAAGATTTTGTATTTTACACGCACACGGCACAAATGTATAGAGGATAATAGCCCACACATTATCCTCAGCGCCGTGGTTCTTTAGATCTGAGGAGATGACATCATAAAATGCTCCCTCGATGTGGGCTCAGCTCATGGGTAGAAGAGGTGTATGTGTGCAGAGGAGTAGAGAAAGTGAAAAGAGAGACAGAACGATCATCTCTCTCCTTCTTTCTCTAAGTGTAAAGCCCGTAGGCTCCGAGCCCAGCGTTTTCACACCCACTCTCTGGTTTGTGTGGGTGTTTGAGTGGGCAGCAAACTTGTGACTCATCCTTGTTCAGACCCACACAGGGGCAACTCCTCCTCTCCTCTCCTCTCCTCTCCTCTCCTCTCCTCTCCTCTCCTCTCCTCTCCTCTCCTCTCCTCTCCTCTCCTCTCCTCTCCTCTCCTCTCCTCTCCTCTCCTCTCCTCTCCTCTCCTCTCCTCTCCTCTCCTCTCCTCTCCTCTCCTCTCCAGCTGTGGATGTTAATGATATGCAGCTGAATAATCGATTCACTTATATATTTTCATCTAACCGATGACACATCATCCCCTCTACTCAACCTGTGACTATCTTTTTTTGTGCTCTTTCAAGAGAGTAGTATTACACATGAATGAGGCAGTGCTGTGAGTCATATGTCAAAGATTATTGTATTCACTCTCTTTTAGTCCTTATTTATACTTCGCCGTTCAGACAGAAGACTTTTGTTTCTCTGACAAGGCTATGAAGTCCTTATTCCTTCATATAGTGTGCATGGTCAGCATCACTACATTAATCAATTACAACTTTTTTTGTCAGCTCCATCAGTTAGGATTAGGTAGCCCTCCATCAACACCAAACCAGAAATGTGTTGCTTTTGACTCATCGCTGTTAAAGAAATCGACATCTGGTGTTTTCATAGGCTCTTTGTGCTAATGTTTCTTCCACACACACTGACAACTTGAATATATAATATATATATATATATATATATATATATATATATATATATATATATATATATATATATATATATACACACAAGTTGTATTACATTGTATGCAATATATAAAGTTCAATCAATTTGTATTATTCAAGTTCAAGTATACACTCACCTAAAGGATTATTAGGAACACCATACTAATACTGTGTTTGACCCCCTTTCGCCTTCAGAACTGCCTTAATTCTGCGTGGCATTGATTCAACAAGGTGCTGAAAGCTTTCTTTAGAAATGTTGGCCCATATTGATAGGATAGCATCTTGCAGTTGATGGAGAATTGTGGGATGCACATCCAGGGCACGAAGCTCCCGTTCCACCACATCCAAAAGATGCTCTATTGGGTTGAGATCTGGTGACTGTGGGGGCCATTTTAGTACAGTGAACTCATTGTCATGTTCAAGAAACCAATTTGAAATGATTCGAGCTTTTAGACATGGTGCATTATCCTGCTGGAAGTAGCCATCAGTGGATGGGTACATGGTGGTCATAAAGGGATGGACATGGTCAGAAACAATGCTCAGGTAGGCCGTGGCATTTAAACGATGCCCAATTGGCACTAAGGGGCCTAAAGTGTGCCAAGAAAACATCCCCCACACCATTACACCACCACCACCAGCCTGCACAGTGGTAACAAGGCATGATGGATCCATGTTCTCATTCTGTTTACGCCAAATTCTGACTCTACCATCTGAATGTCTCAACAGAAATTGAGACTCATTAGACCAGGCAACATTTTTCCAGTCTTCAACTGTCCAATATTGGTGAGCTTGTGCAAATTGTAGCCTCTTTTTCCTATTTGTAGTGGAGATGAGTGGTACCCGTTGGGGTCTTCTGCTGTTGTAGCCCATCCGCCTCAAGGTTGTGCGTGTTGTGGCTTCACAAATGCTTTACTGCATATCTCGTTTGTAACGAGTGGTTATTTCAGTCAAAGTTGCTCTTCTATCAGCTTGAATCAGTCGGGCCCATTCTCCTCTGACCTCCAGCATCAACAAGGCATTTTTGCCCACAGGACTGCCGCATACTGGATGTTTTTCCCTTTTCACACCATTCTTTGTAAACCCTAGAAGTGGTTGTGCGTGAAAATCCCAGTAACTGAGCAGATTGTGAAATACTCAGACCAGTCCGTCTGGCACCAACAACCATGCCACGCTCAAAATTGCTTAAATCACATTTCTTTCCCATTCTGACATTCAGTTTGGAGTTCAGGAGATTGTCTTGACCAGGACCACACCCTTAAATGCATTGAAGCCACTGCCATGTGATTGGTTGATTAGATAATTGCATTAATGAGAAATTGAACAGGTCTTCCTAATAATCCTTTAGGTGAGTGTGTATATAATGGGAGGGACCCTCTCATTCTATAGAGCATTTGATTGGGAAGAAACTGTTTAGTGCAAGATGATGGTCAATTTGTTTGTTAGAGAGAAACAGTTCATTTGATATGCATATTCATCTACTACATATTCATTTTGTGAACAATTCGGGAAAAAATGCTAGCATATAGATGGTTTTAATGCTCATAGATGTGCAAAAAAATCCTCAAAATTGACTTGAGACAGTAAATTCTGTGAGATGATTACGTTAAATCAATGTATGTGTAAAAACGATTGTGTGTCGGCAGTCATAACACTGACGGAGACTCGCTGTGGATCAGAGAAGTCCAGTTTTTACCCTGAATCACACGCGAGGGCAAAGGCGGACAATACAGTAGCACCAGGAAGTCTGCAGGGGATGTGTGATGGCGGACTGTGCGCCCCTCTTAAATTAAAAACAAAGGGACACAGGCTGGGACTGTGGTAGACACCCCTAGCGTCCCCCAGGCTCCTATCAGCTCCGTCGGCAGATGAGCCAGATAAAGATGTGTGTGCTCTGGAGGAAATGAACTCTGGTGACCCGTAGCCCTGTAAACAGCTGGAGAAGAGCCCCGACTCTATCTCATGCTTTTTTTAATGTCATGTCTTCCTTCTCTCACTCGCTCTTCCAGTCCAAGGTTACTCTCTCTCTCCAATTCTCATTCTCTTTATCTCTCTCTCTTGGAGTCTTCCTTTTCTCTGTCACCCCTGCCGTTCTCCAGCGCGATCCCGAGCCAGAGTAATCAGTCCCGCCTTTGATTACGCCACTCTGCCTTTGCGAGGAATGCATTGAGGGGAACTTTATCAGCATTGTATAACATCAGCACTTTCTCTCCGGCCTTGAGATAATTGAAGGTGGTACTCCAGGAAGCCCTGAAAGAGCCCTTGTCTGGGCCGGGGGAGGCCGAGCGCTTTAGGGTGGGGGCTGGGCGTGAGAGCAGGAAACCCTTCTTGGCGTGGAATGGAATGTTTCAAAAGAACGTGTTCGGAACTTCCAGGACGAGGGCGTCTGCCGCTGCGGCGCTGGTCATTCTCGTTCGCTCAAAGCGCTGGCTCAGGAGAGGAGGGCGGAAAAGGGAAGCGATGGCTCTCCTCTCCTTTCGCACTCTCTCTCTCTCACTGGTGGGCCAGTCCACTCACAGGATATACGCAAGGGGAGAGCGTGGACCAGAGCGGATGGGGTCACTGTGGTGCAAGGCGGGGGTCCCGCATCCTGAGTTTATAGGGACAACCAGAGGCGGCAGGCTGGGGGAACGAGGGTCCTGGGCGTGTGTCAGTGTGAGCGTGAGCAGGGAGTGTGTGGGCAGCTGAGGAAGAGAGAAAAGACGTGGGTGTTGAGGGGGCGAGGACAGAAGAATGCTAGAGAGAGTGAGAGAGAGAGTGAGGGAAAGCAACAATCTCTGCTGCTTTTCATCTGACAACTTTTAAAGGGCCAGCCAAGGGGTGGAGAAGGAGCCGGTCAGTATCCATATCTCACGGTGTCCCACCTAGCATCCACCCAAACCCCTGCAAATGGGACAGGAAAGGCATAACATCTGACTTATTAGATTGATTTACTGCTCACAAAAGGAAAGGCTTCCTCATTGTTCTTTAGAGTCAGGTTTCTTTATGTTCATGAATTGAAATTGGTCTTTAAACTAGTAGAATAGTGTTTAGCAATGTTTTTGCAATAAATGAAGAAATATTCCTAATATTTACACTACTATTCTCAAAGAAAAAAGTCTAGTCTAATCATGTATGAAAACTAGATTCATTCGTTTGGGAATCCAGGTTAATCTGTATGTTTTTTTTTTTTATCGGATTACACTTATGGTTTTTTTGTAAAATATTTCTTGCCATTATTTTGAAATACACACTTTTTATTGCATCAAATTCAGCACAGTTCAGTTTCATGATTCAGTCCAAGAACAGAAATTGAATCGCATACTTAAATAAATCAGTCACATGATAGATTTTCTCAACCATCGTGTTTCATATTAGCCGCTCAATCAGACTGAAGTGAAAAATGAAAATAGCCTCCACACAGAAGTGTCCTGTTGTTCTGTGAGGCATCTCCAACAGACCCAAAGTGTCAGACAATTATAACTGCAGTTGTAAGGCTAATCATTAATAGACTGTTCGTTTCCTCGATAGGAATGTTTCGCATTCCTGGATCAGGGTCAGATTCGCCTCCACTCACCGGCTCAATCCCTCATTGTCTTGTCAGCTACAGTATGTCAAACAGATGGTTGGCATGGTTACAAGGTATCTGGGTGCACGGTCTTGTGCCTTTTTTAAAAGCTGCGTCTGCATGCTGGTGAAGTGATGGAGGAAGAGCGTGTGAATGCATGTGGCAGAATATAACAAGCATGCACTGCTATCTGCAGCCGATAAGACGCATGAAGTCCTGCCTCAGCGGCATGACAATGACATCACAGCTGCGTCTCTGCATTTTTTTCTTCTGCCTGCCGGCAGCCACCTAATATAGCCATCCAGTGCCCGGGGCAAGACTGGCAGAGACCGGCATGGCGGGACCCGGCAAGCATGCACATAAGCCATGGAACTACGCTCGAGGAGACGGGAGTGGGAGGCGGCAGCACGTCACCCTGACATCTCTCAACCGAATTCCATTGTTGCTCAAGCGAGCCCAGAACACTCATGTGATTTCAGCACACATATCTGCTGCCACGGTCGCCATTAGATCGACCGTGTGCCTTAGGATTGATGTGGTCACCTGATGTTGGCAGCTGCTGTACCTGTTGTGCAAACCACCCTGGATGAGTCTGATTACAGCATGGGTCACTTTTAACCTGCTGAGATGGAGCTGCTTGTTTTGCAGGTGATGCTTAATGCTTATTTGTGCATAGAAAAAGAGGAAAACACTATTCTCTTTGCAGTGAGACTAATGTGTCAGTGTTTCTTTGAGTTTAGTGTAGTTTCATACAATTTAAGGTCGAAATTGTAGGTTGTTTTGGAGCAGTTAGTTACAAATATTGATTTGAGCCATTGGGCTCATGAATAATGCTGGTCTCGCATTCCTTCTAAATCTGTCTTGACCTGTCTTGCATCAGGTCCTAGTTTATCAGGTTCCAGTGAGGTTGCTGAGGGCAGTTTTGGCAGGCTTTCATCTTTACATTTATGGTGGTGTTGGCAGCTATAGCTCACACCTTTTACACCCCAGCAATGTGTAGCTATTTTTGTGTTCTGGTATGGAGCTGTCGTTGTTGTCATCGTTATGTGCTTATAGATAGAACCCCCCGACTCAAATGTATGTAATGCTTACTGACTGGGATTCACAAAACATAGGATTTTTTTTCTTCTTTTTGTTTTATTTTTTTATTTTTTTGAAAATCGTTATAGATCAGAATCTAAATCATTTAAAAGCATTTGGCACTATGGTTTAAGATTTATCCGTGGTTTATTTGTATTTTTGATTCAGTATTAGCATGTCATTGTGTTTTGCATTGTTTTTAGTTTATTTCAACAATAGCAGAAGAAATAGAAAAAAAAGAATGTATCATAAAGAGAGTGGGTTTTCAAAGCTTCAAAATACACCGTAGTAACAAATAAATATGAATAAAATGACAGCATTTTATGGTTTAGGATCAGTTAGTTTTATCAAGTCATTTCAAGAAATTGTTCAATTTTAACCTACATTCTTTTTAATATGATGTTTATTTAAATATGATAAATATTGAATATATCAATATTTAAGTATTTTTGAAAATGTAATTCTGTCCAATTAAGCAGTTCCAAAACCCTTAGTTTATCTAATATCTGAGGTGGCATTTAAGATTAGGAACTTAGGAACAGCATTTTCAAATTCCTCTCCCAGATGAAAGGATTGGGAAGCACATGGTTGCAACAACAATCGCCCCTTCTTGTCCTGTGGTTACACTGTAATGTTCCTGAGTCTCAACCCACTGACAACAAAATGTACGAGAGTGAGTTAAATTGTTTGCAAAAAAAAAATTAAAATGGTAAAGCGGCATGTTGACACTTTACGACGTGTGATTCATCGTCACCTCCTCCCTTCTATTGGAACACACGCTGTCTGTACTGTGGTCAAGCTCAGTTTCACCGCGCAGACTGACACAGCAGGAGCTTGAACACATTCTGAATGTTGTCTACAGATTGCTGTAAAGAGATGGGGAACATAGGAGAGAGATAAATGAACTAAAGGCAAATGATTTATACAACTTTAGTGACCTAATATCTGAAATCACAGATATTTGTAATTCCAATAGATTTTTATAAGAACACATAAAATGGGGGCTAAAAGTCTGAAACTGCTAATGAAATATGATCTTTTGTTACCAGTGTCACAAGTTTGCTTGTTTAATTAGTGATCTTCAAAAATATTCTAATTTGAATTAATTGAATAGCATTGAATAGCATGGCTAAGAAATGTTTCTCTGAGGAGACTTATAGTCCCTCTTTTCACTTCTCATGACTGAGTCTCATTTGAGCGTCCTGTAAAATCAGCAGTGGTTGAAGAGCCGGTGAGTTGTCGGAGGGGTGGCAGCGCTGGCTGGCCGGCCGGTGTTTGTGTATTGTAAGGCGGGCTGTAGGGAAGCACAGAGCTGCGCTGTGTTTCTCAGGCAGCGGGGGTAAAATACAGGGCTTGTGCGAGCTTCCACGCGGCCTGGTCCACGGCACACGGAGATGACTCACTATTCTTTCGGTGACTAACAACTAAAATATGGCAGTTTAAAAGAAGTTTCAGCGGTGCCCTAGTTCCATGTGGCTGTATAGAAAGGGAGATGAGCAGGTGGAGTTGTCATTTCTTCCACCCCTCTGCATATCTCTTTCTTTAAGTCTGTCTTTTATGTCACTGGAAAGGTGACGCTCTGAAATATTAAACAGACGAGTGTCCCTCTGTGGTGTCGGGTGTCCCAGAGCTGATGAGAATTCAGGTACTTTCTCCAAGATGGAGATTTAGGGGTTTATGAAGAAGATGAGACAGGATGCGTTGTAGCAGAGCTCCTGAGAGAAAAAAACGCCAATCGTTTCATTTTTAGCACATTTCCATAAATTTTCCTGAAAAAGTTATTAGAGAGACATTTGAATTTGAAAGCAAGGACCTAATATTAGTATATAAGGTATTTAAGCTTTTTTTAAAAACTAAAATTTTAAGTTGTTTGGAGTGATACAATTATTGTTTCCCTACTAACTTCTAATATTAAAAAAAAAAAAAAAATGTATCCAGCTGTATTGATTTTAATTGGACTCTTATACTTAATATCAGTTTGTTGGGGCTATCAAGAGAAGAGTTTTGTTTTATGTCGTCATGAACGGCATGTGCATGTTTGACAATGGTGGACCTGTTTAGACTGCTTGGTAGAACGGGAGCAAATTCTTCCCTGAAAGACACTAACTAACGTTCCTCGGTCACATAAGTAGGGGAGTTTCCTGCTCCTAAAGATCCGAGGCACAGCCTAGGCGTTTTTCACCGTGACTGCCGGCTTTTCTCTCTCTCCCTTCCTCCCTTTCGCACTCCCCCTTCTTTTTTTCTGAATGGGTGTCCTCTCTCTAACCTCTCAATTCACAGCAGCATTGAAACAGGACACTACCCTGAACACTGATAGGCTGCGGGCAAATCGCTCAGCCCCTCGACCCAACACTATAAGTACTCTGGCAGTCCGTCTCCAGTGTATGACTGACTGTTTAGAGGGAGAGAGAGAAGGAGAGAGAGAAAGACGGGCAGATAGAGAGAAAGTGGGAGGGGGCGGTAGAGAGTTTAAATTCAGTGACAGTGATAATGATATTATTCGGTCTCCGCTGAAACGGAGAGACACTTTCAGAGTCTATGGCACGCTTCCTCTGTCTCTATCGCTTTAAGAGTGTTACTGATTAGTCGCTAAAGAATGCGAGTGGAAAGAGAGAGAGAAAAAAAGGGACAGAGGCAGGAGGGAGAGACAGACCGAGAGCATTGGAGCCTGGAACTCATGTGGAGAAGACTGATAATATTGAGCTGAGTAGAGATTTGTTTTATTTTCCAGCAGTTCAGAGACGTTAAAGGGGCTTTCGCTCTCTCTCTCTGAATTTGCGGCTCCTGAAGAGGCTGGACGAAAGGGGAAGTCGGGGACCCCGCACATGCAGGCAGCGCTCAGCCATCAGGAAATACTCTTTTCACCCAGACAGAGTAAGTCAATGAGTGGGGAAAAAAGACAGAGAGCTCTTGCTACTAATGGATATCATATGGTGTGCTTTAAAACTGAGAAATTGTTTGCAGGTTTTCAATAACTAGACAGAGAAAATCATAGGCTGAAATTGGGGACACAGGCAATGAATTCTTACAATTTTTACAGTTTTTGAGAATATATATATGTATATATATGTAAAACCGAGTGTCTGTTTGTGTGTGTGCTAACTTTGTGTGTATGTGTGTGGATAGAACTGCCATTCATTACATGTGCTTTCATTTTCTATCTGTGTCACATGATCGATCTTAACTGGGGAAAATTCTTGTTTTTAACCTAACTGAAACAAATAGCTGAGTTGTTATGGAAAATATCTCAGTTTTATCACCGACGCTAATGTGTTGAAACGCTGTTTTTGACTAATTCTAGTAGCTGTTCTCCAGATACAACATGCAGGTCGTTTTTGAGAAAGAATTGTCAATGTGCCTTTTGGAGGCTGAGAACATATTTTGGGGTTTCCCCTGGGAGAGCGGTTGTTACGTTCCACCACTGAGAGAGCGGTCTGTTGCAGCTACGGCTAGCAAGAACAGAAGGAGGAAGAATTTATAGAGAGTACCCTACACAATGCTGCTTCTTATGAATGGAGCTTGTGAGCATCACTTCTGATTGGCCGGCTGCTCTTGGGTAATCAGAGGACACATTCTCTGGTTTGCCGGCCGGCCCACTAGTGGCCAGCCGGTGGGTGGAATCACCGGTGTTTAGATTTACCTTCTGTCTTCTTGACCAGCTGTTGCTGTAATATTGGGCAATAAAGGCAGAATGTTTGTTCATGTGTAGATAGATTTGTAGTGATATTTGTGGCTGTGTGTGAGTACATAGAACAAAAAACTGCTCAGGGCTGCATATGTTTATCTTAGTGAATAGCCAATCAGAGTGTGCGCGTAGAGACACAGTGGATTCGGCCCTCTGCCCAGCTGTTGTCCTTCAGGATCTACTGTACGTGAATGACCTTCAATGGAGTCGAGTTGAGCTTCTGACTTTGAGTCAGAATTTTTGGTTGTTGTTGTTGAAAATATATGTATAAAAGTCTAGTTTTTTCATTTAAAATATTCATTTAAATACATTACCTTTCAAAAGCTTTGAGTCAGTAATATTAATACTTTTATTCAGCAAGGATGCATTAAATTGATCAAAAGTGGCAGTTAAGACATTTATAATGTTACGAAAGATTTCCATTTCAAATAAATACGGTTCTTTTGAACTTACGGTTCTCAAAGTATCCAGAAAACTACAAATGATCACGGTTTTCACCAAAAATATTACGCATATTAATAAATGTTTCTTGAGCAGAAAATCAGCATATTAGAAAGATTTCTGAAGGATCATGTGACACTGAAGACTGGAGTAATTATGCTGAAAATAGAATATATTAAAATAGAATATTTCACAATATTACTGTTTTTTCTGTAATTATGATCAAATAAGAAGACTTATCAACCCCAAACATTTGAACAGTAGTGTGTATACTATATTATATATTTTCATAAATATATAATACAATATACAATTATACATTACACAATATTAATTTATCAAAACATAATTTTTCAACAGTAAACTAAAATATTACAAGTAGGAGACTGTGAAGATTTGATCTGTGGAGATTTAATTTTATATTGTGGATCTCCATAACATGCCACTAACCCTCTCACCCAGTCTCTCTAGTGTGCTGAAGACACAGGAAGTGCAGTTAAAATCCCTTAAACCGTCACCTCACACTAACCTAATTATTTTATTGCCGACTATACACAGGCGCCTTCCGGAAACTACTGCAAACAATAGATACCCTAAAATTAGATCTCAAGGCTACCTGCCACCATGTGAGGCCCTGACAGGAAGTGAAGTCGGAGGATGTTGGGCGTTGGGCGTGGAGAGGGTGTGTGTGCATGTGC
The DNA here is from genome assembly GCA_023566225.1 of Romanogobio albipinnatus. Lineage (NCBI taxonomy): Eukaryota > Metazoa > Chordata > Actinopteri > Cypriniformes > Gobionidae > Romanogobio > Romanogobio albipinnatus. The sequence continues at coordinate 19,927,920 of CM042243.1, forward strand.
ATGCGAGACTGACGCCTCATACAGCCGAAGGAATGTGCCGGTCACACATTGACCCCCCGTGCTTGCAGAAGGGTGCGGCAGTAAAACCTACACCCACCAACGTGCTCACGCATCCTCCGTGTCTTTGTGTTTCTAAAACTATACAACATCTACCACTCCCTCTATTCCAGCTCACATCGGGCAAGTTCTCATGCCCACCCAAGGAAGTTTGGCTTAAAGAGACAAAAAATGACAATTATGCTGTCATTTACTCACCATCATGTCGTTGCAAACCTGTATGTCTTTTTTTCTGAAGTACACAATAGATGTTTTGAAGAATGTTTTTGTTCGTATACTGGGGGAAAAAAACTACTTTAAAATATGTTAGAACCTTTAAGCTTTTTTTCATGATAATAATTTTGTCATGATATTCACCAGTGTGGTCCTCGTGAAAAACCCAGGTTAATCATATCAAGTGCTTCCGTTGTCTCTGAAATGTGCATGATAGTGCAATGCAATGCCCAAAAGGTATTTAGATGAGACGATTAAGTGTTAGTTTATCAAGAAGTCTTGCCGCCTTTTGCACAAATGCGGTCTCATTAGGAATCCAGGCTGAAGTTGAGCCTAAAATCAACACGATGATGCCACTCTGATTTTTAGGTCATGCTTTTTCAAACAGAGCTTCAGTGGCAGTTGTGAATCATCAGGTGGCTTTTTAGAGGAAGAATTGTCAGACTTACACTCCCTGTTGAGGGAGTGGTGGGAGTGACTGGTGTGGGGAGCCGCTGGCACGTTCCACCCATGTGCTTTCGTATCCATGGGTGTGTATAGGCAACATTTATGTCACTGTGCGCAAGACAACCCTGACATACCTGCTGTAAATGTGCCACAGGGTCAGTTTTGTCAGGTTATGCAAGCGTTCTTACTTTACATCTCTTGCGCTTATCAATCTAACAACAGCACAATTCTGTCTCAAGCTCAAAATCTGGTCTTCATAAGTCAGATTTCCCGTAAGAGATTGCTTTTGTTCCCAGCTCTGTGTCTGTGTCTACTAGTCCTGATGTAATGAAAGTTGCAAGGTAACGCAGACAGAGAGAAGGTGTGTGTGTGACGTACATGCTCAGGTACGTACTACACACGCACACCCAATGCTTTGTGTAACTGTGCCCATATATGGGCAGTGTTTCCCCACCTGGGCAGAGTGCAGGCAGTGCATTGAATTCCAATAAGCGACGAGTGTAGTACGTGTGGCTACATGTCATGGAAATGAGAATCAGTGGTGATCACAACGTGTCCTCTCTCTTTTTTCTTATTCTGTATTTCCAGTGTCCTATCAGAGTAAAGTATAAACCAGGTAGCTGATTGTATGGTTTTTATATTGTTTTATGTAACTTTGCCATGCACAAAATGTCCACCACATTGTTTCTTTAAAACCTTATGAAAAGAAAAATTGCATCAAAATATATCTATTGTATAATACATTTTTAATAATGAATGTCATGTTTCAGTATAAAATACACACATTAGGTTTTATTTTTAATGACTGACACCTATAGGAATGTAATTTAAATATCTCATTATATTAAATAAAATACAATTGAATTGTATGGACCACAGTGTTTTGATGTTCTTTATATACATATTAAATATAATATAAAAGTATAATGATGCAATTTGGTGTCTTTTTGGGGGGGAGGGGGTGGGGGGGGCAGCATGGTGGACATTTTGTGGTGCTGCATTGCAAAACTGAAGTCTTGATGTGTTCATTGCTTTGGCAGTATTGATCTTTCTGAGTGATCCTATTCTGAAACGGCTTTAATAACAGAGCTTCTAGAAAAGCTGGAGCACTTGCAGCATGTAAAGCAGAAACCCAGAGCAGCCCAGCTTCATGCCCCGGAAGACCTGCATCCAAACTTTTTACGGCCTCTGCGATCTGTGCTCCGGGGTTTGCATATCAGCGGCAGGGTTAGTGCTCTCTCAAACAGAGTGAGTATTATAGCTATTTTAAGAGTGTTGTGTTGCCCTAATGGAGAAGAATTTATCGGCCCTCATTTAGGTGTAATGCTATATGCTTCAGTGTGCTTCGAGAGTGGGACAGAGCCCAGGGCAGCACTGGGAGTTGTTCACACTGGGGAATAGAAGGCTTTTGCTCTCCAGGCCAGCGTGTGAGTGGGTGTGCTGTGGGCCAGACTCCTTTATTCTCTCTCAATCTTTCTCTCCCTTCTCGCTCGAGCCTGCACTTCTGCCAAGGCCTTGTAAAGGGACTGCAGGCGCTGTTATGTGCCAGCTCTTTCCCATCAATACAGCCCTCTGGAAAGAGTCTCTCGCTTCTCCTCACCGAAAGCCGAGAGTCCAGTGCAGAGCTTCCAGTAGCTGGTCTCCGAATGGCAGGAAAGTGCTTGCGTGCGGCTTTTCGTGTGTATGGTAGTTTGGCGTGAGACTAAACCGTCCTTCTCGGAGTGCTATGGGATCGTCTTTCACTTCAAACCTGACCCATCTGTAGGGATTCAATCTAATGGGACACACATTACAAGCCATAAAGCAAATGGACTTCCCGGCTCTGGAGTCGGTCAGGTCTTGGCAAAACGGGTAACCCCCAGCGCAATGGCAGCATGGCAGAAACCTCTCACCTTCCCTGAACTTTTAAGGGAAATGGAGCCTCTTTCTTTAATCCGGTTTCTTTCTGGTTAGCAACGTTTTAGAAGCCAGTCAGAACCAATTACACTCACCCTCCTGACGGCAGATCGAGCACCCTTATCTGATCTATCGGTCAGGCTAATGGAATTAAATGTTGATTCGTAGAAAGTTGGTTGAAAGCGGAGATCTGATTTTTCCCTCCCTCCGTGAGGGGCAAGTGGGCTTAGGGGAAATTAAATGAATATCCCCTACACCTTTTACGGAGCTGAGGCCAAACTCTGCAAGTACGATCATCTCACTGAAAACCTATCGAGGTTGATTATCAACACTAGGCGACCCAGATGCATTCCCTCATCAAGCCTGGTACGCCACGACTACTTACTCTAAATCGAATTAGACTTTAAAACCAACTCGCCCGCTTTCTCAGTGACAGGAGACCAGCTCCTTATGAAAGCGATATCTTTTTTGTTTTCAATGAACCCGAGGCCTGTTCAATGCTTGTTTTCAAAAAGACCACGTTCAAAGCAAACTTTAGAAGCATTTCCCCATGTAGGTAGGAGGTCAAAGGCGGCGAGGACAAAACACAGCCAGAGCCTTCTGTAGAAAATTGATTTTTTGACTTGAGGCATGAGCGTCGGCTGTCAGACAGATCACCTCAGACATCGAAAATAGTTCTGTTAGTAGATTTGACAGTCTTATAACTGATACTGTGTCCCTCCAGTTCAACAAAGTAGTCCTCAGTGGTGTCGGAGCAGAACAATGGTGATTCTATGAGGTATGAATCATTCATCACATATTGATTTGCTTGTGCTCTCCTACAAAAACATTGGCGTGTACATAAAGAAACACACACACACACATACACCCTCTTGAACACTTGCCTGGGTTCCCCTCCTCAGGGCTCAGGGCTGCTGTGGGTAATGATTCAGTTCCTGTTTGGTGACCGACCACGTTGACAGCATTCTGGTCAGGGGCTCGGTTGCTGCTCCTCTCAAAATCTGGATGTGGTCAGGCCAGTCATCTCCCAGGCAGCCAGGAGGAAACCCACATCAACTGAAACTTGCTGGTGCTCCAGGAATAGCCCAGCTCAGGGAGGTTATGCTGGCAGCTTCCTCTCTTCCCTTTCTCCTCCCCTCCAATCTTCAGCCTCCCCCTAAAAGACAGCCCTGGCCCACGTCTTGTAAATAGTGAGTAGTACAAGTAGAGGCTCATCAGTTCTGGTTTTGGACCTGCCCCGGTACCTGGATCCATATCAATAAACACAAAGCCTGCTGTGATCTGGGCTCTGCCTGGAGTGAACGTCTTCATTAGAGATGATTGATCATTATCATTAATGTTGCTGAACATTTTTCATCAAAAGCGGCGCTTTATAAATCACATTTGCTATTTGATTCGGTTTTCATTACGGAGCCGAGAGAGAAATCACTCTCTCTTCTTGAAATATCGCTCTGGATTTCCCCTCAAGGCTTTGACAAGTCCTAACTTTGATGTCTGTTCATAAGGCCACCTAAAGGCCTTCGCTTTTTAAGAAACATCATGCATTTACCTGTCATGCCTTGTGCATTTCTCTCTTTGATCACTAACAAAAAATCAAAAAGCATGGAAAGTGCTGTTGCAGTGCTGTACAGGAGTCATAAGCGAGAGGTCTTTAGCTCAATCTCCAGCTGGGTTTTTAGGGACATTTTCACATATTTTTTATTCTACGTACAGTGACAACAAAGGTGGTATCATCTCATTGTTTAGTCCACTGGGGGGTTGAAGCCTTTCGTTTGTGTGCTTGATGAAAAGCCCGGTGTGGGGTAGAGTGGGCCTCACTCTTTCAGTAAGGGGCCTATGTTGGTTTGGGTCCCTCTAAAGATCCATTTTAATTGAAATCAGAGGACTTGTGTGGCATTCTAGATATGTTTATTGTGTTTAATTCAAATGATGCATTCTATATCCGTTTTGGATTATCATGGTCATGTAAGTTGAATCATTACAACATTTTTTTTCTCCTCTTTCTTACAGGGTTATTCAGATGGGCTCAATCTATTCAGATCACATGATGCTCCGTGTCAATTTAGGTGAGCACATGCTAATATTTGATTGTTATATATCATTTAAAATTGAAGCAAATTTCTTGCCTCACTGCATTTGCCAACTTTTTCAGTATCTTCAGTCTTTTTAAGATCCATAAATATATTAATATTTACTTACATACTTACTGCAAAGCTATTACACATTGAATATGAAATGTGCAGAAATGTCTGCCGCAGCACTCTGAAATGAACCTTAGCTCAGAACTTTAGGATCTTATGTGCCTTATGTGCCTTATGTGCTGACTAGCAGGCCCTTGAGCTGAGCAGTGACTGTGGAAGGTAATGAATGGAATGTGCCGGAATTCTCCTAATGTTTACAGGTCATTCATGTGAAGTCGTGGGCTGGGGCTTCTCCTTAGGGGCAGACAATAGTGTTGCAGTAGGAAGCACATACCTCCCTCGAGAGCCTCACGGCACGCTCCCCCACCCTTTTGCAGCACAAAGCAAATTAGGAAGGCTTAATGGGGTGGTAGATGCATGTGTATTTGTAACTTCATCCCATGAATTGTTTAGTTTACTTCAAGCATTGCTTTTGTGATTCACATCTTTACAAAGTGCATGTAATTTCATAGCCCGCTGTTGGTGCTGCCAGAAAAAAATACAATGATGGTGTAAATGGGACAGAATGAAACAATATAGCTGTCAACATCAGCTGTCACTCTGGAAATTTAACAGCAAATTTTTAAACCCTAGAATCCAAAGCACTTTACGGTCAACAAGGCAGACAGTCAGATTTTTCATTTAAACCGCATAATCATAACTTTAGTTTAGCATAATTTTTACAAGGCACAACAGCACAGAGATCCATTCTCTACCAGCACCATTCTATTAAGGCCACTCTCACATGACAGTTCACTGCTCACTAAATGGCCTTAACTGTTTCATAAAGACTCGCTTACAAAAGAGTACTGTGGCCGTACCATGGTACAGTGATGGTATCTTGTCGTACTTTGATATATGGGTCAATGGTGTAACGCTTATTTTTTTGTTTTTATCTTTTTGTCTATCTACACTACAGTTCAAAAGTCTGGGGCCTTTAAGATAAAAAAAGAAGTCTCTTATTCTCACCAAGGCTGCATTTATTTGATCACAAATAGACTGTAATGTGAGAGCCATAGTGTTGTGGACAGTGCTCCAACATTTAGCGCAGTAGCCACTTTGGGCAACCAGCTCAAGGTCGTTTCCCGATCCTGTTCCCCCCTCTTCTCCCATTGCTTCCTGTCTCTTTTTTGGGGGGAAATAATGATTACTTGATTACACCACCATTTCTTTGCCATGGACACTCTTATTGGTAATCTTTGATTTTTGATCTTTGAATGGTATACCCATATACCATTCATTTAATTAGCTATTTATATAGTACTCCAAGAAACTTGATTGATGGCATGGTCATTTTTTGTAGGAAGGTTCCCTTTTGTACCCCCAAATGTCCATCCTTTTACCGTTCTGTAATCAACCAGAAACAGTTAGTCAATCCACTGTCTCTTGTTGGATAAAAACTGTCAGTAGATCTCAGACCTCATGCTGCCTCTGTCCCACGGTCTAATCAGACTGCTTACAGAGGGCTGAACGTTGACAGCGAGCAGGGACAGAGCATTGGAATTCAGGTTAGGAATGAACTCCCTAATGGAGAAAAATTAGAGTCAAGTGACCATCAGCTGGTCGAAGTATGTTTGATCAATACAGTCACAAGGTCTCAGGTATGCAGAGCTGGAGCCTTTACAGGAGGGTGGAAAGAGAGCCATACAGTATTTCTCCTTGTCAGTCAAACAGCAAATGATTAGGCTTTATTGTTAACCAATACAATAAACTCGTACATAATTTGCCTGACACTCTCAGCATCCTTTTCAAAAGGATGTATTTAGCACTATGTGAGTCGCTCTCTTTTTTTTATCTAGATGAGGATGATTTAATTAGATGACGACCCAATCAAAGTGCACCTTGGGCAGCTAACAAGCACCCACTTCTAATTAATAAGACTTGAATTGAGTGCTCTGACTGAGGCGGACATTTGTTTGCCAAACCACTTAATGGATTCAGGGAGTAGTTGCAAATACAGGCTTAAATTTTCATAATATCTAACAGCCTTAACAGGTCAGACAAAGGTTTATGGGGCTGTTTGTTATGAGAAAAATGCACAATGCAGGTCTGGTTCAGTTAAAAGGGTGTGATGAGCGCCTTTAAAATGAGTCTGCCTGACTGCCGTCCTGCCTCCAGGCTAATGGGAAAGAATGAGAAATATTTGCGAGAGTGCTGACACTATGCTCAGGGCCAGATTTACCTCATATTGTAACATAGGCAAAATACATTTTGGGCTCCCCCCAATACCCTCCAAACAGCGGAAACCTCAAATGTCCAAAATTGCTATATTTCAGGAAATTAAATACAAAAAAAACATATTTTTTAATTCACACTATACCTAAAACCGACAGCGGGTAAAATTTACCCATGCAGATTATTACTGTATTGATATGGCTAAAAAACGTAATATGTCATTGTATTATGCCACTGTCTTCACAAAGTACTGTATAGTCATGAAATGATTAATTTTAGTCATCAGCTATGTTTTTGTCCTGTTGTTTTATGCCATTTTAAGCAGGCTACACTAATCACTTTTTGGTGACTATAGGTTAAACCAGCCTGCAATGACATCGAGAATTAGATGGAAATAAATACATATTTGGGTAGTGTAATATTATAATAAAATGTCATTAATCCCATATTGAGATAACCCATGTTATTTAAATTACTAAAATATCCTAGAGACAATGAAGAGCAATAATAATTCACAGCACTGCATAAGATGTATGGCAACTTACAATAAGGATAACATACCAATTCAAGCTCACAGTTTGACCTAATTAATTGTCGCTTAATTGTAAAAAAATCGCTTATAGGTATAAATGCCCTGTTTTTAAATCTGGTTTTATCTAAACAATTTTTAACAACAGGGGATTGTAAATAACACAGTTTTAGTAAAAGTCAGTGACTGGGAGACTTGGATATTTTATTGGAAATCTGTTATGTACATTTGAAAAACAGCCATGGGTAAATTTTACCCCGTGGCGGTTTTAGTGTTAATTAAACACTGTGTTGTCAAAGTTAATATTGTGGCTTTATATGGTCAGACGCTTGCATGAGTCATTATATTATTAAAATTCCACCAAAATCAAGCTCAAATGGAGTTTTTGACCAGTGAATGACCAGTCTGACATACTGTATGTGTTTGGTCCACCATTAAAATGGGCGCACGTACATCGCATTACGTTTTCATCAACTTAAAGGTTCTAAAGTTTATTGTAGCTATGTGGGCACTCAGTTTTTCTGTAATTTGGCCATATAAGACAGTACTGACTATGACTCGATTACAAATGCTAGACTAAAACAGACTTCTCCGCTCCTCAAATACATAAAATATTAGCCTATAGAGAGCTACTTGAGTAAAGAAAACGCTGTACTTATTCAAACAACCAGTTCTTTTTTTACCCTTGCAAACAAGCAGAGAGGGTCCAAACTGTCTTTCACAATAGAGGCGGGTGGAGTTATGAGGTTTGACCGACCGTTTGAGGATTCAATGGACATTCGAGGTTTAGTCACAAGCTCTTTTTAATAAAAAGCTCTCGTTTCATTGGTTAAATATTTGCTAAACAAACAGACAGATGTAAAGGGTGACCAATAGTAATGATTTACGGGGGAAAAAAAGACAAAATATGATGTTTCTACCCGATATTTTAAATTTTGTTGATTTCGAAATTAATTGTCTTTTACCATTGACGTGTGAGAATAGGCACATTGCTAGAATGCCTTTGCATAAATCTGTCCCTGGCCATGCTTAAAAATGCCCATGGCGAGATTAGCTCCCCCTCCCCGGTGCTGCCTGTCTATGTGCTGTGAGCAAAAAGGAGGGCTGTTGTCATTCTCCGAAGCTGCAGACACTTTGATTTGGGGTTGTCTAACCATTCGCTTCTCTTTCTCTGTCTTCCTCAGGCGCTGAGGACGGCTCGAGTGGAGGACCGCTGCCAGTGGCTTGTTAGGGTGCTCATGAGGTGCTCAGTAGTCAGTGTAGATCCTGTGTTGCAATCAGCAGCTACATCTGGCTACTGGGTCTCTGATGGCATTTTCTGCTTCCTGTTGGCACATTCCTTTCAGATTGTGTGGTATGTTATCACAATGTGTGCTTCATCCTGTCAGAATAGGACTCGCTCTTTCATGGACGTTAAAGAGGGCCCTTGTCATAACAGTCTGTCTCTTTGACCAGACCGATTTTGCACTTTTAGTCTAGGTTTAAATGGCTGAAGTTTTTAGCCTAAACCTAGCATTAGGTTTTTTTCCCCCCCTCAAAACAATTCGATCAAGGTGAGTGAACTCTCACAGCATAGCTAAAAGTATTGAGGAACCGTTCGTCTTTGAATGGAAGGAATAAGACATTGTTTCTTGTTTGACTGCTGAAGATTTGGTTTAAGTGATTAGGTAACAAAGGACAAGGCGACATGTCACATTCCCTTTGTGATTTGCCTGTCACAAGGGGCTGTCTTTGTGCAAATGTTTTTGAGTTGCTGAAGGCTGACAAATAATGAGAGTTAAATGCGCAGACATGCCGAATCGCATCAGATTTGGAAAGCGAAGGATGAATTCTTTTGTGCTGTCATGAACCTGGCATACAATGTAGATTTCTGTGTGCTACAATCTACAGCTACATTGTCTGCTGGGTTTCAGGCCAGTAGAAAAATTCTGCTCTGCTTGGAAACTGAATAGGTGAGTCGTTTAGTCATTATGCATGCTTGAAAAAGACATATTCCTACTATGAGAATAAAATAAATGTAAAATAAAAAGTACTGAAAGTATACAAAACTATGATGTGTCCAATTATTTCTCTTGGTGTTTATTCTTACCGTGGGTTCAGCTTGATATTCGCAGGGCTGCACAGATTCCATCCAATGACAGACTGTCAAATTTCACCAGGGATTAAAAAGGCATCCAAGATATTTCTGCCGTACACCCAGAAGAGCTTCTTATCACTATTACCCATCTGCGTCTGAATACATCCGCCCACAACACACACAATAAAAGTTAGGAGAAAAATTCAGCATTCACGCAATATAAAATCACATTCTGGCATCTTTCTATATTGCGTACCATTGTGTCTTCGGGGACTCGTAGCATAGAAGAACTAATGAAGAACTGAAGAAAGCCTGAAGCACTCAGAGAACTCGGTTCATTAAGACTTCACACAATCTGACTGCAATATTGACAGAAATGCCTTGCAGGAACGCTCTAGCACATCTCTCAGTTTTGTGTTATGTGCCTTTTTGTAATACATTCATACAGCACAGAATGCCCGCTGCCAGCATTTTACATATTACTGCATAATATAAAAAGCACGAGTCCTGCAAGTTTACGACGCTGCATGATAATGCAATTTTATAGAACAAAATATCTGTAACGCGCCAAATAGCGCTTTGTTACGATTACGTTCTAATAAGATTCTAAGGGAACCACATTTAAGTGAACATTTGAAATTCATTTTGCTGTCCCTGCATGTTTGGAAACAACCAGGTTTTCTTCACTGAATGCACATTTAAATGTTTGTTGTTTAATAGTTATGATGACATATAAACATTTAGTAAATGCTTTCATCAAACGCAACTTGAGGAACACCACAAACAATTTACTATACAACATTATGCAACATTTTGTTAATTATACAATACAGAAGCATAACAGTCAGTAAACTAGCGAGTGAGATTTTGGACCAATGAGATTTCACAGTGGACGAGGCTACCAAGCATGACACAGTCAACGAAATGTCCTGTCGCACGTCATTTTCACACAGTGGTAAGGTGCGATCAATCACACTTAGACTTTGAGCTCCATCCACTTCCATATGCATGTGAGCCAGAAGGCTGAAACGCAAGCGCAAGTTCAAAATGATAAAATCTGACCTAGAAAGTTTTGACCAATACAGAAGCTAAAAGTCACAAAACGAACAGAAATCTTAGAGCTGCATACTAAAAAGTTCCAGGAAAGTCTAGCACATTTAAATAAAAACATTTAATTATTTTGTCATTTCTTTTATTTGAATAGCTCTATCAACATCACATTGTTATTGATATTTATCACAATGTAACGTCACATGCTGAAAGATAGTGTGACTTTTAGGCAGCACTGAAGAATGAAGAGAGAAATGAAAGTGGAGGGGGGTCTTACTGCAGCGGGCCATTATGGTATCAGACACAGGTGCTTCCAATGGTGCCATTTCCCCTTGCACTACTGTTTGTACAACAGGAATATGGAGGCAGGTGGTCATGCGCCTCTGTATGCGCTCTATACTGCAGCCCACTGCCGAGCCAGCGGATACTGGAATCACTTCAATAAAACAACAGGAACAGGGAGAACACACTCGAGCTGCTCCAGGAACAGCCACTTCCCATCTGCTCACCCCAACAGACACAACTATCATGTGACTGTACGCTCTTTATGAAGCGCTAAATTCACCAGACGAGGGACGAAACTGCTTCACAGTGATTGAAATGTCTGATTACAGTTACATTTTAATCGAAATGCAAAGACTATTAATAATAAAAAACGATTAAAAAGCACTCAGCAGATGCTTCAGGGTTTACATTTTATTATATTGTTTCCCCTCTGAATCAAACCCATGGCATTGCTAACACCTGTTGCGCTACAGGAAGTCTCATATGTGTTATTAAATCACAAATCATAAATGGGCACTGCTTTTTTTCCCCTTCACAGACAAGAACACTTGTGTTCTTTGTGAGCTAAAACTCTGACGTCGCAGTTATCCAATCCCTTGCAGCGACGGGTTTATTCACACAAACATTTCTAGAGGGGAAAGTGGCCAGGGTGAAAGTATTCCAGTAATGTAAACCTCTGAATAGCGTGTAATGGAAGTAAATCGCTCTTTTGATATCTTGTGCGGCAAGAGCTGTGTGATGACATCAGCGGGGGTCCTCCGGGGCCATGGTTGGGCTCGTGTGGAATGATAATTGATGCTCTGTCAGGGCTTCCCTTGGGGAGCTGCAAGGACTGATGGGGCAGATTAACCGCAGAGAACCGTCCACACATTTATCTGGCCATTGCGACGATTCGCCTCGGACTGTGCATTTACCCGGCTTCTCTTTAGTGGGTCAAAGGTGAAGGGTGCAGTGTGGGGTGAGGGCTGACCGATGTCATTCGTTCAGGATATCTGCGTTGCAGTTTTCCGACTCGAAGCAAACGCCTAGCGTTTTGCTTTCTCTCTCAGATATGAAGTCTAGCCCACATAAACACACACACACCCTACTGTAGTTAATTTGAATGTGGTGTAACACCCAGATAACCTGCAAAGGTCATAAAGCCACATTAATCTCAGTCAGTCCTGACCTTTTCGCACCACACACAAGAGTGGATCTATTCAAACGCACTATAGATATTCACTCTACCTCCCACCGTCCTTGTAGTGCATTATAATATTGGACTATAATGCAAAACAATATGGAAACGCGACATATAAAACACAATGCAAAGCAGGGGATCCCAAGCATGCACTTGAAATGTGGTTTATATGGGGCTATTAGTTTGAGCGCTTGGATGTGTATTTGCACCAGGCATTAAAAGGCACTGTGGAAATTTTCTTTGGCGCGCAAATGCATTTGATAATAAAACCTCACATTAAAAGTGTGCTCGCAGGAGCATTGTATTTTCCCTTAATACCTGAGTGACTCATAGAGAATCTCTTAATATCAGCGCAGCTTACGTGGACCTCAGTGCCAAGGGCAGATTAGAAACTGACGAAAGTTTCTGCATTTCACTTTAGCTGCATAGACTCCATTCCATCTGCTCGCTCGGGTGCCATGGAGACGAGGCCTTGTCTCGACTGTGAATATTTCTGGACGGAGAGCGCTTGGTGCGAAAACTGCCTCTCTCCAAATGCTCTGAAAGATGAGCCAATAATTATATAGGCAAATAAATCCTTTTTATTAAAAAAAAAGGGTGTTAATACTCCCAAAGATTGCTGTTCAAAAGCAAACTATTTCCTTTAAGACACCACTTACGCTTTGATATTGCATAACAAAAACTGCACAAATTTAATCAGTAATACTTTCAAATAAGGTACAATTATCAAATTATCAAATGCATTTGCGCGCCAAATAAAATTTCCACAGTGCCTTTTAATGCCTGGTGCAAAGACACATCCAAGCGCTCAACACATTAAGTATCATGAAGGAGCATTTTTTTCAGCAATTATTAATCTAGGTTAATGTTGTTATTTTTTTTATATACTATTGTTACTTAACTCACAGCTGCTAATACATCAATATGGTTAATATTAATAACACTTTACAATAAGGTTTCATATGTCAACATTAGTTAACTACAATATTTAACATGAACTAAGAATCCTTCTAGAGCATTTATGTTAATCTCAACATGTACTACTACATTTTTAAAATCAGACGTTATTATGCACTGTGAACTAACATGAACAGGAACATTTACATTGTTAGTTTATGTTAATGTATAAAATTACATTATTGTAAAGAGTTACCATTAATATTAATTTATGAATTGCTTGAATTGTTAAAAATGTATTATTATATGTAGAACAGTAATACTTAAATGCATACCTCGGGTCTTTTGTGACCCGGGACGTTATTCACTACCATCTTCCTCATTCATTTTTAAAAAATTAGACATCAACCTTCGATTCGTCGATCAATTCGTCGATCAAAAATAATAAAATGGTAAAAGAAAAAAAAAAAAGTTTTCCATCTGCATGTTAATAATTTAATCTTTAATGACTGAATAAGTGCGATTCACCTTTATTCTATACGGTGCCAATGTCTGATACACAATGATAAAGTGACGTTTCACTCTTAGTTACCGCAGGCAGAAAACAAAAGAATAGGAAGTATCATCAGCAAAACTTGAAATGGTTCAGCGATTTACTGAAGAGCAAGCACTGACCGCAGCGGTGGATCTGGTGAAGAAGCTGTCAGCGATCTAATTATTGATTTTGAAGATGTTGAAAACGAGAATATGTTTGAGCCAGATGCTGAATGTACTGGTAAATGAGCTCAGACGAGACAGTGATGATGGTATAAAACATCTGCTCAAACTGAACCCTTCCAAGCTCCAAAAGGTAACAAACTATGCTTTATTTTAGTCTTCTGTAATTGTTGCTCTAATTATATCAGGAGAGTTTTATATTATCACAACAGATAGCTATCCATCCGTGTTATATCCAGGTCACGAATATGTAATCATTATTGGCAAAACATTCATGCATTTAAAGGTTAACCTATAAATGCTGCAAAGGTATTGTTTATTGTTAGTTCGTGATGCCTAATGCGAAAAGATATTTGTATTGTATTTCATTGTATGAAAAAAAATAAATCAAATTAAAAAGTCATACAGATGTACAACTGCAAAAGGGTGAGTAAACGGACAGAATTTGTATTTTTTCAAGTGAGCTCTTCCTTTAACGACATATTTGTGCCACGTGACGCAGATAATTTGCTGTGAATGATAACAGAATCTCGTGGGAGCTGGAAGTTGCCTATCCAGTACCAATTCTCCATACATACATGTCTACCATCCAAACCCTGATATGACTCATACCTGTGCCTAACGGCTGTGCTACGGGTTTGGTGTGACCGTTTAGCATCTCTGGCGGCCCCCTGTGTGGGTGGGAATGCATTCTGTCTGCATTACTCAGTACTAAGTACCTGTGAAGCTTTAACAACAAGATACACTCCATCAACATGTTGCAAGTCTTGTCCTGTTGTAGGGGTTTATACATTTATCCTGTAGGCAATACTGGCTATCACGCAGAGTGTACAATACACACATGGGCTAGTCTCATGACCACGGCAGACAGGGTGGGAAGAAAGTGGAGGGTGGGAATGTGTTAAGTGTATACATGAGACGCCACCATATGAAGGAGCTCAGGGTTGAAAAGGTGTCTATGGGTCCATTGGCTCGCCACCTCAACTGTCAGATTCAACAAAAAAAAAAACATTTTGTTTGGTGCTTCCAAGGTTATTATTGCTACTAAAACTATTACAAAGACAAAATCTAAGAAATTAAAAAAAATCTAAGAAATTACAAAGAAAAAGTAATGAACTTGATGTATGAAACTTTTAACTTTAACACTGATGGTATTATTTTAAGTATGATCATTTATTATGTTTCATTGTGGGCAGATGTAATAATATATACCATGAGGTATAAAACGGAGACTAAAATTATGTATGAAACTAACTAAAACTTAGAGATTCAAAAACCAAATAAAACATAAAATAAAACGTTTTAAATTTGCTTCATTATTTTCATTATGGCTTTTAGATATTATTTAATGCATTACATTATGAGCTAACAATGAACAATTTTTTACAACATTTATTTTTTAATTTTACTGTGAATATATTTGTTATAACTGTTCAAAGTTTTGGGGTCGGTACATTTTTTTTATGTTTTTGAAATAAGTCTTATATTCTCACTAAGTCTGCATTTGTATGTCAGAAAAAAAACTGTAAAA
This sequence comes from Romanogobio albipinnatus, assembly GCA_023566225.1. NCBI lineage: Eukaryota > Metazoa > Chordata > Actinopteri > Cypriniformes > Gobionidae > Romanogobio > Romanogobio albipinnatus. Next base: position 19,943,154 of record CM042243.1, read on the forward strand.
CAGTAATATTGTGGGGGGAAAATTACAATTTAAAATAACCGTTTTCTATTTGAATATATTTCAAAATGTAATTTTCCTTTTCAGTGTCACATGATCCTTCAGAAATACATAAATATATTAAAAAATGTCTTTATTGGCACTTTTGATCAATTGAATGTATTCTTGCTGAATAAAAGCATTCATTTATTTTTATTTTTATACATTTTATTGACCCCAAACTTTCTAAGGGTAGTATATATACACATACATATTGTTCATTGTTAATTCATACTTATTCATAATACATCATAATACATACATACACACAATAAGGCTTCATTAGTTAACGTTAGTTAATTCCATTAGTTAACATGAACAAATAATGAACTGCACTTCTGCAGCATGTATTAATCAATGATGTTAATTTCAACATTTACTAATACATTATTTAAATCAAAAGTTGTATTTGTTAACATTAGTTAATGCTCTGAGAGCTAACATGAACAAACTGTGAACAGCTGGATTGAAATGAACTGAAGAATACTTGAACTGTTAACAAATGAGACCTGATCGAAAGTGTTACCATGTTAATGTATCACTTAACTTGAAATGTGAAAAATGTATATGAAGAATAAATGTTAATGAATTGTTATTTTAAGTTAGCTATTGCATTATAATTGACATTAGATGAAAGTTGAACGATATGTCCCACGTGAAAAGTCAGAATCATACAATTTGAAGTAGACCAAAACTGCAGGGTGATTCGTCAATGAGCATCCTGGTCCTAGACCAGCGGCCAAGGAAGAAGATCCCCTAAGCCCAGATGCACGCGGCGGATGTGCTTCACTTCCTCTTTCCCTCCTTTACTTCCTTCCTTCCCTCTCTCTCTCTCTCTCTCTCTCTCTCTCTCTCTCTCTCTCTCTCTCTCTCTCTCTCTCTCTCTCTCTCTCTCTCTCTCTCTCATATATTCATTCTACATCCCAAAGTACAAGAGGAGCCCATGCATGATGATGACTGCAAACATCTTTCCGCTGAACATTTGCTAAACGGTTTACTAAAAATACAAATGTCTACTCAAGCGGTCATCCCTGACCCCGCAGGTTAGGGGCTGATGGAAGTGAATATGTGTACAGACAGGACTAGCTGCTAGACATCTGAGAAGAGGTCAACAGTCAAGGGTTAATTATCTTTTAATATAGCAGCATGTCCTCATGTCTCTTTCTGAACTGTGACATCAGTGCCTTGCCAAAGCCGAACATGGTGTATCAATTGATTTTGCATTAAATTGAATAAAAAGCCTACAGTTTGAGTGCTGACTTATCCTTCTGTCTCTAAGATTGTTTTCTATGCTCATAAAACGAAAAGTTTAAAACGTTGCTTATATTTAAAAATTGCATGAATGCTAGATATGAATTGAAAAATGACTTGTTGAATTTACTCAAAAAAGCAGCGTCGAGTGGTTCCACGCAACTATCTTGAGTAATTTTTTACAAATAACAATTTAGTTATATGAACAAAAGAAATTCAAGTAAAGCTGACAACATTTCTTTGAGTAAATACAAACCATTTTAATGTCACTGTTACATAATATTTATATGTGCAGTTTACTTAATAATGTTATGTTACATTTATAAAAGTTTATTATGTTAGGTGAACACTTTATCAATTTAATTGACCTTAAATTAACTATTTGCTCTACAAGTGTCAGTGGAATACTATTAAATAACAACAAGCATATTTTTAGAAACAAAATGCAAAAATATCTAATTGGACAAACTTAATTTAATTGAGGGCAGGAATTCCATCCAATAAATGTGTGTATATGCGTGCCCACAGACTAAACACCAGCACCACTCTTCTGCATAATGGTAACCACAAAATTACAGAAACTCCTCTAAATGCCCAACATAACATTAACATAAACTAACAACACATTTACTGAAAAAGACATAAAATAACACTTGATCTACTCTCCTAATGCAGTCCCTAGCAAAGCACGCTGGGAACTACAGATCTACTGCCCAGTATATTCTTTTCACTCAGCAATGTTAAGTTGACCGAACAAACACTTATTAAGTAAAGCTGACAATACTCATTTTTAGTAGAAACAACTCAGTAAATTTAAGTTTGTGTAGTTACATGAGTTTTTAAGTAAAGTGAACAAGGATGATTTGAGTGCTATGAGTGCCTGCATTTAATAGCATTTAAACATAAAAAATAAAACATTTTGCACATAAAATAAATAAGTAAATGATCAAAAAAGAAACAATGCAGAATGATGTGCTTATACTTTGCTTTCTGATTTTATTTTATTTGTAAAGAAATTGGTGTTCACAACCTTTATATAGTGTCAGATCTTTTTATATTAATATACATTTTCAGACAACTTGCAAAAAAAATGCAATGATGAGAGTATTAACTCGCTTCATATAATTACACAAACATATTGCTACGCTTTCCATAACATTTAACATGAATTATGATGTCAGCCATTTTAAAAACCAAGAGAGAAAATTATCATGGCTAAAACCCCAAACATTTATGTCTGAAAAGCCCAGGAAATAATATTTAAAGGTATATTTCCAAATAAATTAAAATTCTGTAATTATTTACTAACCATCATGTTGTTCCAAATGTATATGTTATTGTTTTTTGTGTTTATGTAAAACATAAACTGATTAATTATTTGCATAATCACACAGCTTGTTTCCTTACAACAACAGTTTTTAGTTTTTTCTATCTAAAAGGACAAAAAAACACCACAAAAGTGGTCCCTACGCCCACTTATCAATAAACAAAATCTATAGTTATCAAAACAAATATGGCACCAGGTTTGATGACTAACAATCTTGTCACTATAAAGTCAAATTTAACAAGAGTCATTGCGGATGTCTTGCCTCTGACATCATTTTATTTTTGACCCTCATGTACTATAGCAGAACGCAAACTATGTCATTGTGATGATCAGATCCATTTCTCTTAAAGGAACAGTGCAACCAAATGTACTCATTTACTCTCCCTCACGTTGCTTCCACGCAGTACGCTTTTATTTTACCTTGCACTCTGGGACGGTACCCTTTAAAAAAGTTCTAATATGTCCCATTTAGATACTAATATGTACACTTACCAACATTTGAGGTACTAATATGCACTCTTTAGGTACAAAGGTGTATCTTTTGAAAGGTACTGCCCCAGTGTACCTTTTTTCCCGACAGTGTGTCATTTTTTTTTTAAGAATGTACAAACAGTAAAAATAACATTGGCTTAGAGTAGACAATATGAGTGTGAGTAAATATGACATGCATTTTTGTGTCACAGTTCCACAGTAGCAGACTAAGAGCGACTAAAGGTAACGTCCGACTGTCAACTGTGCAGTGCTCTTGCACATTGCTGTAGCTGAATCTGACCACATGACCCTGGTGTGGTCCCTGATGCCCAATAGTGCAGGACAGTAGTCTGGCTGTCCACAACAAGATCTGGTGAGGCAGCACAACTCAGCAGTCAAGGGAGTATCTGACCCCAGCCAGTGGCATGTGACACGGGTTAGGTTTTCATTCATACCCTGAGCCCTGTAGAAAGGAAGCTGTTGTGCAATATGAGGAGGAGGGGAGAGAAGCCATCATTGATAGATGAAAAAGAGGAAGAAGGCATGACAGAAATGAACACCACATGACAGGAGGCCACCGTACAGGGTTTACAAGTTTCTCTCTCTCTCTCTCTCTCTCTCTCTCTCTCTCTCTCTCTCTCTCTCTCTCTCTCTCTGAATGTCTTTTTTACCATCTACAGAGTCATATACCTGCTATCTATCACCTTTTTAGTCCACTTTTTAATCTATTTATGCTAAAAAGCACCTCCCAGATAAAAGACACATAAAAACAAGATCTCTTTAATATCTGAAATGTTTCTCCTAGACATAAATAAGGTTAGTTTAACATCAAATGGAGACTTTTGCTTGAGTCTCCTGCTTCTCACATTTGTCTCCTGAGACAAACACCCTAACAATCTCACATTTGTCTTCTCTCAAGTTTCATAAGAGGTCTCATCAACATCACACTGTGCTCAGATTGTTCTCTTTACTTAGAGACTCTGGATCTCTCACATTTGTCTCCTCTAAAGATTCAGAAGAGATCTCAACAACATCTCACACTGTGCTCAGATTTTTTTCACCTCAGATAGAGAAACTGGAGCGCTTATATTTGTCTCCTCTAAAGTTTAGAATTAATCTCAACATCACACATTGTGCTCAGATTTTTTTCCCCTAAAGACTCCAGTGGTCTCACGTTTGTCTCCTCCAAAGTTTCAGACAAGATCTCAAGATTTTTACATCGGTCTTACTACAAGAACAGGAACCCTGGAGCTTACTTTGCTGAAAGGTACATTAAATGGCTTACAACTCATCCTTGACCAATTTGATTATTAATACATATTATATGATACACATGTGTTGAGTTCATACTGAGACATTTGATTTGTAAAGTTGTTGAGATTTCTTCTAAACCTTCGAGGAAACAAATGTGAAAGCTCCAGAGTCTCTAGCTGAGGAGAAAAATCTGAGCACAGTGTGTGATGTTGTTGAGGTCTCTTCTGAAGCTATAGGAGGAGACAAATATGAGACCCCTGGAGTCTTAGGAGAAAAATCTAAGCAGTGTGTGAGGTTGTTGAGATCCCTTCTAAAACTTTAAAGGAGACCATTGTGAGCGTGTTAGAATTTGTTTTTTGTCCCAGGTCCAAGTGTGAGAAGCAGGAGACTCAAGCTATCCATTTGATGTTAATGTAACCTCTTTTTTATCACTTATTTTCCTTCACTCTGGGTAGCTTCAATCTCATTCATCCACATCATTTCAATCAAGCACAATACATGCATTGTCATATTTGAAGTCGTTTAGTGTGTAGACTGTGTAGAGGAAATAATTACCTATATTTACATAGATGCATAATGAGTTGTACAAGACACAATTTTCAATGCTAAATAACAACAACAACAAAACGGTTATGCAACAACCACGAAGCACTGGTACACTCGTGTTTCATTTGATAAAAAAATAAAGTATTTATCTCTTATACTAAACATCTTACACTTATTTCAGATGTTTCTTCTAAAATTTCAAAAACAAAATGTATTTCATAATCATAAATTGTCATAATTTACTCAAACCTCGTGTCGTTCCAAACCTGTATAGGGTAAATGTAAGCTCAAGTACCCATTAAGCACACTACTCTCTTTGAGCTCAGATTATAAAATGAAAAAAATTATTTATCATCCTACTTGATGTCAACCAATTGATGTGTTTTTTACTTTATACCTCCTGTAATTTCAAGCTAATCAGTCCATTGCACACTGAGATATGGGTATTCATATGTTCACACTGTCTGATGGCCGTTTTGAAAGCTGTCTGAAAACTTTCACCAAATGAGGAGCCCCTTAAATGTGCATTTTTTAGATGTTTAAGCCTTTATTTTCGATAAGTATAACTTCTTACTGTAAAATGAAGAGATTAATGTTTAGCTATTATAACCTGGAACCTGGATGTGGGAAATAATTACAGTTAGATCCAAAAGATAGTTTTAGCAACATAGCGCAGGTGCTACAGAACATTGTTATCTTATAGCTGAATTAGACTGTGTGCTACTTTTAAATTAATTTTATTATACATTTACAGTTTATTGATGTTCTGTGGTTTTACACTGCTGTATTTTTTAAAGACTTAGTATTATTGTAAGGTGAGCTTAAAGGGTGCACTACTATGAAGATCACAGCTTCAGTGTGATAAGAAAAAGTATAATTTCATAGATATTTTCAATAATAGCTGTTCATATTAAAATACAGTGAGGAAAATAAGTATTTGAACACCCTGCTATTTTGCAAGTTCTCCCACTTGGAAATCATGGAGGGGTCTGAAATTGTCATTGTAGGTGCATGTCCACTGTGAGAGACATAATCTAAAAAAAAAAATTCCCAGAAATCACAATGTATGATTTTTGAACTATTTATTTGTATGATACAGCTGCAAATAAGTATTTGAACACCTGTCTATCAGCTAGAATTCTGACCCCCAAAGACCTGTTAGTCTGCCTTTAAAATGTCCACCTCCACTCCAATTATTATCCTAAATTAGATTGTTAGCTGCATAAAGACACCTGTCCACCCCATACAATCAGTAAGAATCCAACTACTAACATGGCCAAGACCAAAGAGCTGTCCAAAGACACTAGAGACAAAATCTCTAGTTTGGTGAAAAAAGGTCCACTGTTGGAGCAATCATTAGAAAATGGAAGAAGCTAAACATGACTGTCAATCTCCCTCGGACTGGGGCTCCATGCAAGATCTCACCTCGTGGGGTCTCAATGATCCTAAGAAAAGTGAGAAATCAGCCCAGAATTACACAGGAGGAGCTGGTCAATGACCTGAAAAGAGCTGGGACCACCGTTTCCAAGGTTACTGTTGTTAATACACTAAGACGTCATGGTTTGAAATCATGCATGGCACGGAAGGTTCCCCTGCTTAAACCAGCACATGTCAAGGCCCGTCTTAAGTTTGCCAATGACCATTTGGATGATCCAGAGGAGTCATGGGAGAAAGTCATGTGGTCAGATGAGACCAAAATAGAACTTTTTGGTCATAATTCCACTTAACGTGTTTGGAGGAAGAAAAATGATTTGTACCATCCCAAGAACACCATCCCTACTGTGAAGAATGGGGGTGGTAGCATCATGCTTTGGGGGTGTTTTTCTGCACATGGGACAGGGCGACTGCACTGTATTAAGGAGAGGATGACTGGGGCCATGTATTGCGAGATTTTGGGGAACAACCTCCTTCCCTCAGTTAGAGCATTGAAGATGGGTCGAGGCTGGGTCTTCCAACATGACAATGACCCGAAGCACACAGCCAGGATAACCAAGGAGTGGCTCTGTAAGAAGCATATCAAGGTTCTGGCGTGGCCTAGCCAGTCTCCAGACCTAAACCCAATAGAGAATCTTTGGAGGGAGCTCAAACTCTGTGTTTCTCAGCGACAGGCCAGAAACCTGACTGATCTAGAGAAGATCTGTGTGGAGGAGTGGGCCAAAATCCCTCCTGCAGTGTGTGCAAACCTGATGAAAAACTACAGGAAACGTTTGACCTCTGTAATTGCAAACAAAGGCTACTGTACCAAATATTAACAGTGATTTTCTCAGGTGTTCAAATACTTATTTGCAGCTGTATCATACAAATAAATAGTTAAAAAATCATACATTGTGATTTCTGGATTTTTTTTTTTTTAGATTATGTCTCTCACAGTGGACATGCACCTACGATGACAATTTCAGACCCCTCCATGATTTCCAAGTGGGAGAACTTGCAAAATAGCAGGGTGTTCAAATACTTATTTTCCTCACTGTATGTATGAACTTAATACATAACCTAGATTATTTATTTAGCAAAATTGTCCTTCATTTATTCATTAAAAAAAGGTTTGCTGTTCCAATAAACCTCAGTGTGCTCCCTTCAAGCTCATCCACATTGAACGTATAAATACTTCATAAGTAGACTTTAAATATGAACTCATGGTTGTCACTTCAAGTTAGTCTTTATAACTTTAGTCTTTTGTGTTAAACACAAACATGTACCCATTAAGCACAGCCAGACTTTTTGCATTTAATGATGTATATTTAAAATAAAAATAAATATTTATGTGTGAGAGATTAATATTTTATTTGCCCTGTGCACTAAAATGTCTCAATGTAGATTTTGGTGAGCTTAGGTATACGTAGGTGACTTGAAATATCAAATATGAGGAGATATTTTACACAATGCTCTTTTTTTCATTCAATCAATAGTTTTTTCCACATTCACTGTTTGGAATACATCAGTATGAACGTTATGATGAATATATTGTGTTTCACTGAAGAAAGGAAGTCATACAGGTTTGGAACGACTTAAAGGTAGTAAAGTGATGACAAAATATTATTTTTTAAAGATGAACTACCCTTTATTAATGGCTGCTCCACTGAAAGCTCTACTAAAGCTGAATCTGTGCTTCTCACTCTCCTTTATTTGAAGATCCTCTACAACTCGGCACACAGCAAGATTTTGTGTCCTTTTGTTTCGAGTAGCTTAAGAATAAGACTGTTGCCTAGCGACTACCCAGCATTACAACACATACTTCAGGATAAGTGTGTGTGTGTGTGTGTGTGTGTGTGTGTGTGTGTGTGTGTGTGTGTGTGTGTGTGTGTGTGTGTGTGTGTGTGTGTGTGTGTGTGTGTGTGTGTGTGTGTGTGTGTGTGTGTGTGTGTGTGTGTGTGTGTGTGTGTGTGTGTGTGTGTGTGTGTGTGTGTGTGTGTTTGTAAATCAGCTGTGAGCCTGTTTTCCAGTGCTGGGATATCCTAAGGGTTAATCTCTTGGGAAAACATCTTCCCCCTCAACACATTATTGATGCCAGGCTTTGGGACAGTAAAACACATCGTCCCATTCCTATCGAAATTATCTATTAAAGGTTTAGGCCATGTGAGATGAATGCAGGTGCCGTCTGGATCAAGTATTGGCAGTAAACTCTATCCATTAATATTTTATGTGTATTGTTTTTATTTACTGAATGCAAAATAACTTTTATTCACAGGCAAACCATTGTTTAGGGTCAATAAGATTTTTTTTTATGTTTTTGAAAGTGTCTTATACTCACCAAGGCTGCATTTACTTGATCAAATCTGTATATTGTAAAATATTATTACAATTTAAAATATGTTTTGTATTTTAATACATTTTAAAATGAAATTTATTCCTGTGATGGCAAAGCTGAATTTTCAGCATCATTACTAAGTGTCACATGATCCTTCAGAAATCATTCGAATATGCTGATTCGGTGCTCAAGAAACATTTCTTATTGTCAATGTTAAAAACAGTTGTACTTCAAGTGCAAGACTTTGGGCTCTAAAGAGTTAAACGCAGTGCTAAAGCATTGAAACACGAGAGCTGACGAAGAAGAGGAAAGCGAGAGAGGGCATGGGGGGAATTTCAGGGAACCGGGGTGAATAGTCTCCGTCTATCTCCGTTTCTCTATTCTCAACGCAGGCTTTCAGCTGCTCAACTCCACAAAAGTGGCAGCTCTGTTCCTCAGCAGCCATTAATAGCGTCACTGGACTGACACTGCAACGACTGCTATACGCCACCCGGCACAATGTGACCACAAAAGGGATCGGTGTCACTTTCTTGGCAGTCAAACAACTTTGAAGACCCCATTTCCTTGGCAAAGCTGAATCAGCCTTGAAAAATGCAACGGCTGAGTCATACTTCCTCCTGGATATGACAGTGCTTCCTCCACAAACTGATCTGTCCTCCCTCCCCTCCCCACATTTAAAATGCTAAAGGGACAGAACATGGAAGAAGTGAGCAGGCAATGAGTCCACTCTGGTCTCAAACGCAAGATGAATAAACCTACATGGAAATAAAACAGAGGGCTGCTCAAAATAAATGACTCAGAATGCATGTGATATATATGGTCTTGATTTTTGCTCTACATTGTACAAAAGTTTGGGGTGAGTTAGATTGGTTTAATACTTTTATTCAGCAAGGATGCATTCAATTGATCAAGTGACAGTAAAGATTGTAACAATATTTTTTTTTTGTTAAATTTCATAGTTTCCTCAAATATATTAAGCATCACAGCTGTTTTTTAACATCGCTAATAATAAGAAATGTTTGCGTTTGTTTTTACTGTATTTTTGATCAAATAAATGCTGCCTTGGTAAGCATAAAAGACTTCTTTTAAAAACATAAAAAAAATCTAAGCACACTTTAGGGTCAATTTCTCACTATTAACTAAGGTTTTTTGCCTCAATAATCTCCTAATTACTTCTTTTTAATAGTTAGTAAGGTAGTTATTAAGTTAAGGTATTGGATAGGAATGGATTAAGGGATGTAGAATAGACTCATGCAGAATAAGGCATTAATATGTGCTTTATAAGTACTAATAAACAGCCAATATCCTAGTAATATGCATGCTAATAAGCAACTTACAGTGGAATTGGACCCTAAATTAAAATGTTGGTGAGCCAAAACTTTTTTAATGGTAGTGTATTAAAGGTCCCGTTCTTCGTGATCCCATTGTTCAAACTTTAGTTAGTGTGTAATGTTGCTGTTAGAGCATAAATAATACCTGTAAAATTATAAAGCTCAAAGTTCAATGCCAAGCGAGATATTTTATTTAACAGAAGTTCCCTTTCAAAGCCTACAGCGAACAGCCGGCTTGGACTACATCCTGGTACTTCCTTCTTTAACTACGTCAGTAGAACAGTAGAACAGACTAACATCCGCCCACAAGAATACGCGAAAAAAGGGGGCGTGGTCTTGTTCACGTGGTCTCACGTGGAGAATAGGACGTGTCGCGTGGAGAAAAGGAAGTGTTGCGTTTGAGTGTGTTTGTCGCCATGTCGTCGAGACGCTGCTATTTTCATCCCGGAGTCAAATCACCTTTGTTTGGCTTTCCCAGGGACGCTGTAGAGATCATTGAGCGCATACATCACCCCGTTAAGAGACGTGACCTTTCCACGTGCGCTAAGCTGCTGTCGAATCACAACACAGGAACCGTGACACGTTCGCTAAGCTGTTGTCGAATCACAACACGGGAACCGCTGGCACAATCAGAACTCGTTACGTATTTCTGAAGGAGGGACTTCATAGAATAAAGGAAGTCATCAGCCGTTTTTAGGACAGTGAAAACAGCGGTATACAGATAAGTAAATTGTGTTAAAAATACATTTTTTTTTACACGCAAAACATGAACACATGTTATATTGCACACTGTAAACACAATCAAAGCTTCAAAAAAACACGAAGAACGGGACCTTTAATAATCATCAGATATAATTTTTTATTATGAATTTATTAGTTTGTATTTTGTATTATATATTTGTTTATTTCTACATTTACATTTACTACTTCATTTTTTGCAATTATATTTTTATACTAAAATATATGGTATTTATATATAATATTAATATTATAAATATATATAAGGATAAATAAACATACTACAATAGATAATAACACATCCATGTGTGATAGCCAGTGCAAGGGAAATTCCATAGACTGATGGAAAACCTGTTGCACTTCTGCAAATACAGCATCAAGCATGGCTGCCGCTCTATGAATAATCATTTGAGTAATTGCTTAACTGTAATATAAAGCAAAGAAGGGAAAGTTTTGCTAACAAAACGCGTGTCACACGAGTAAACAAACACAGTCCCCACAGCCTAACAAACACACACCCTGGTACGTCATTTCTGCAGGTGTCACTTGTTAGAAGCAGGATCTTTCCTCTCTGCTTTGTTGACACATAACAGCACAGCCATAAAAGACAACGGCAATCATCGGATGAGTGACGCCGACACAGGGGATCAGCCACAGCCGGATTGTCCCAATGATGTCATTACTTCAAGCCCCAAACTCGGACTGATTACTTAATAAATGATGTAGAGAGAAAACTCACTGACACAAGAACACAGAGTCACAAGAACCTGGACCATCATGAACTCCACTCACTAAAGTTTAAAAGTCATAAAAGAATTCTGCTCTAATAGATTTCTCTCAGTGTAAAACTTGAAGCTTTCGTTTTCCTTGAACTTTACTTGGGGGGTATTCTAGACCGAGTGAAAAAGAAATGACTCATACATGGAGCCAAGCATTGTAGGAAGAGCGCAGACAAATATGGGCTCTCTCACTCTACCTCACTGAAGACAGATCCGCCAGGGCTGGTGGAGAGCGTGTGGACCGGATCAGGAGCGGTTGAGACCACACTGAAGCCCACAGGGACCCTGAAGGTGTTCTGTCTGCTTGCCAAAATTGCCATGCTGATTCATTCACCATGAACCACAACCCAAACCCTCCTACAAACCCCAGCATTTAATTCGTGGCTGCAACTGTCACCCTATACAGATCTGATTCCTCACAGCTGACGAATCGACGTTTTTAGATCTGTTCCAAAACATGCTTATATATACAGTATGAATTTGAGTTGAAGTTGCTTCAGACTGGGAGAATGTCAATGCAGTGTTTGTGCATAGCAGCTACTGCAAAACTAATTCATTTTGTCCAGCAGTCTTAGTTTATGAGGTTAGTTTTCAACAAGGATGTTGTCTCCAGGGTTATATCTCAGTAACTATCAGGTTTTGATAGGTTTCGCTTTTTTTCTAAATAGTTCAAATCCCTATTGAATTACAAGTCCTTCAAACTAAAATTACAATGACATGTTGGGTTTTACTGTTGGGTTAATACATTTAAATTTTTAAACAGAAGACTGTGAGGGAGTTCTAAATGTCAAGCTGGGGAAAGTTGTCTTAAATGTTATACTTTTATTTATCAATTACAGTAATATTTGTTGGGAAAATAAGATATTGGTGTGCGTTACATTTGTTTATGTGTGTTAAAAAAAAGCCGGATCCGGGCCATATCCTGATCAGATGATGGACCTGTGACCAGAGAAGACCAACACAGGACCCCGAAGTGTCTGCAGAGACCGTGTCAATTAGTCTCCCCCTGCAACTGCCTCATCGACACGGCATCTTAATAAACCTGACTCCAGTGTGATGAGTCCGATTGTTCGAATATTACAATTAAATAATACTTAAATCGATATGTCATCCGCAATAAACCCGTCTTCAGCGTGTTGACTCCGATTGTTCAAATATTACAATTAAATAATACTTAAATCGATATATGTCATCCACAATAAACCGTCTCCAGCGTGTTGCCTCCGGTCCTTCGAATATTCCGATCTATTATGACCTCTGACCTGTAAAGCTGCCAGAATAATAATAATAATACGCTGTTTGTTAATTGGCCAGAGGAGAACTGGCACCCCGACTGAGCCTGGTTTCTCCCAAGGTTTATTTTTCTCCATTAGGTCACCTAATGGGGTTTTGGTTTACTTGCCACTGTTGCCTCTGGCTTGGCGTGCTCAGTTGGGGACACTACAATTTTTCAACTAAACATCGAAATAAATCTAATTAATAAACTAAATTAACCATATAAACTAAACTACTGATCTAATTATTGATCTAAAGCCCACACTGTCACCGTATGGAAATTTAAACTGATGACATCAAATGACTATACAGCTTAATAAAATTATGCTGCATTATTTTCCTGTTTAACACTGTAAAGCTGCTTTGGAACAACCTACATTGTTAAAAGCGCTATATAAATAAAGTTGACTTGACTTGACTTGACTTTAAAAAATGTATTTAAAGGCAACTTAACCCAGATAGTAAGCCATGCGCATGTTGTCACAAAAGGTAATCGTATGTTTAATGAAATGGACTGTATCTTTTCCCTGCACAATAACAGTGGAAATGTTCAACAGCATGTTTATACAGAAATGTACTTGTTTTCAGTGTATAAAAAGTGTGACAACTAACCCTTTATTATCCTCTGAATATTAGTGCTAGCTAAGTATAGAACTAACGAAGGTAAGCCTACAAGAGAGTCAATGCATTTAACAAAAAAAAAAACTAATGTAAGAGGATGTCAAACAAATCTCCATCTCTTTAGGCTACAACATTTTAAGTGAGCTGCTTGAAATTTTTCCCTCCGGTTAAAATTGACCTTTCATCCACCAAAACTTCCTGCCGGCTTACTCATGAATGAGGAATGACACGTTGAAGAAAAATGCAATTAAATAAATTAAGTTTATAGGATGTATATAGGCTGTTTTTATGTATTCATTTTATAATGTAAAAACATATTTTAATGTAACGCGCTGTCCATGATTCTAATATTGCTCCAAATAATTAAACTACAATATCATTGTGATGAATAAGTTTCCAAAGACACTTCGCATGTCGCTCCTTGTTTGTACAGCTGTCTAACTGTCTAAATTCATTTGGAGTTGTAAACACCGCCATCGCGTGGTTTTTATGTCGACAAACCAAAAATATTTTTACAGTGTCTCAAAGGCGAATAGCATACTGGATTGAAATATATTTTTTACTTACTCTTCTTTTAATTCTCCACAGAAGTCTGCTTTTAATCCAGATTGAACCACTTAATGTCATCCATTCAAACTTTGTTTTTCCGCTTCAAATACGGAAGCCGGGTTGTGTTATTGTCTCGAGCAGCCCAGAGAAATTGAGTGTAAACGAATTCACTATGATCGGTACTGAGAAGAATCAAAGCCTGGAATCAAACATTTCAAATAAAATCTTACAACCATTGGTTTTTACTTCAAGAAATTAAAATCTTGTAGCCTATAAATTATTTAATATGCAATTACATCATTGATCATAAACTCCAAGGTGTTTCAAACCTCAAATCCTCATCACGTCGTTTTTCTAGAAATGCAAAACAAGTTTTAAATGACATTAGTCAGTATTCCATAACCCGTAACATAGCAAAGATTTATACATAACAATCCGTTGTTGGTTTATGATCGCTAATTTGCACTTTGACATAATAGCGGAAATATAATCTGATGCCACACATGAGTAAGATCATCAGCATGAACACTAACGCAACTGGTATTTGGGGGAATTTTGTGCTCGGGGCCATAATAATGGACAAGTTAATTTCCGAAGTCACGGATATTTCTTTTAAAGAGGCTCATTATGCTAAAATACAGTGAAATGTATGAATATAGTAGCACCTATTCATCAACTATACCATAATAAATTAAGCATCGTTCATAGTCTTTGTAAGCTACTTTTGACATTAGTGCTGATAATTCTAAGCAACCACAAGCTAGTGAGTGACTTTGTTTGTGAACTATATAATGGGTGTAAATGCCTAAAATTAAAATAGGTTAGCCTTTCTATTTTCTAATCGGTCGTCTATGATATGAGCATGTTTATTTATATTTTTCTTATGAAACGAGGGTTGTCTATTTGTAATAGGGACTTGCAAGTGTTTCATTTAGTAAGATTTGGTTTAGTCACTTAGTCAATAAACTTCGTTTCCGCTCGTCCCGGGACTCGACTGAAACACTGATGATTAATACGTGAGTCAAACGCGCAGTGGACTATTTATGTCCCCTATATATAGAGTCGCGAGCCGTTCACTCTCAGTGCAGCGCAGGTCACTGCTTTACACTCCTAGGCGCAAAAAATAAATTGTTTATTCATTCATTTTTTGTTTCATTTTTTATAAATAGGCTATGCCTGCTGTGATGATGTGGGCTAACAGGGTTTGAACACTCGATGAATCGGGGATTAATTAGTAGCAAGTAAACTGCAAAATCACTGGACGGCAGTTTCATGACTGTAGCATACTACGCACAATTAGAAACAAATCCCCCCAAAATGGTATTCTATAGGATAATTAAGTCAATAGCTATATTCTACAACGTCGTAAAATGTTATTTATTTTGATGGGGCAGTGTTCATTTATCACCGCCATTCATATAAAAGTTTTTTCAGAAAATGATTCATCGTTGACACAGACTTGAATAAGAGGCTGTTAAGTTTACTCCACTTCCTACTATAATTGAACCATGTTTTCCTGTGGTCGGATGAGTAGACCAAAGAAAACTTCCAGAATGTATACTCCCACATATTGATATTTTCCTTTTATCTTAAATAATCTCTCGTGTTCTCTACAACGGTGAATCAGCGCAAGTAAAAACACAAGCATGTTGCTCTATGAATCACGCGCCCGCGTGACTAACGCGGGAGGGATAAACTTGAATCTTTCAGTTTCAAATGCAGTCTCACGACTGACATCTATTGTCCGCTTTGTGTCACAGTTTCTGTGAAGAAAAGGTGCAATATCTGACAGCAACCAACTGGGCTTTTTTTTTTTTAGGTCTATGTGAAAGACACATTATGCAACGATAAACCTTTGCTCTGGTCACTTTGCATGCTTTATCCGACTCATATGTTGTTGGCTGAAAGAATTCAAATGGTTCTGGAGTGGTTGAAAGAAGTAAATCATATGTTGAATGAATTGGTGTGAAATCAGAAGTGTTATTTTTGGTTTATGATTCCTTTTCTGCTGACAGGAAAAAAAAGCACTGTAGACATCAAATATTTGCTTGTCTTGAATTTGTTCTATATCTTTAGACCTGATGTTATGGTTCCTTGGAAGCCCGTCTGAAACCTTTCCTTAGTAGCCACCTTACAAAAACACAGTCTGTCATACTGTGTGCATACTGCAGAAATACTGCTATTCTGAACACTCAGTTAAGCTTCAGTGTTTAAATATGAACAAACATCATAAAAGATTTCTCGCAATATTTAGTATGTTGTTACGTTTAAAAACAATGTCCTCAAACCCATTTATGAACTTGAAAATGCAATCTGTAAAATCTAATTTTACAAATCCAAAATGGATTCAAATTGACCATTTCAGAAGAACTCAATGAGTGAAACAGGGTTTGTATGTACGGCTTTGAAACTAGGCTGTATATGCAGGAGGAAGTATCACCATGACGACAAGGGTTATCTTTGTTCTCCATG
This sequence comes from Romanogobio albipinnatus, assembly GCA_023566225.1. Taxonomy (NCBI): domain Eukaryota; kingdom Metazoa; phylum Chordata; class Actinopteri; order Cypriniformes; family Gobionidae; genus Romanogobio; species Romanogobio albipinnatus. Next base: position 19,959,552 of record CM042243.1, read on the forward strand.
TGTTTCCTGTCTAAGTGAGGAGTTTGGTGCTGGGGATATAACAGATATACTATGGTTAACACTGAAGAGGGGTCATTTTATTGTTTAATATGCTGGTGTGCTCATGTTAAGGCTGCAGCTGGGCTGCCACTATGGTTCTGTGATTCTGGGGTTTATGATACAGTGAAGGCAGGGATGTGGTCAGAGGTTTGGACGTTGTACCTCATCCTGGCATTTGGTACGCCAGAACCATCACGAGCACCCCAAGAGAAATCCCATGACTTGAGAAGGATCCTCCTAGGTTTGGATAAATGCAATGCCTGCATTGGAACATCCATTTGCAAGAAGTTTTTCAAGGATGAAATAAGGTAAACTCAGATATTTCCTATTTATGCAAATATTACATTTATGTCAAGTTAAATGTAAGTTTGGAGATATTCATACTACAAGAGATTATTATAGGATCCTTGAAACAAACAATCCAAATGCCCAGGGGTATAGTCAACATTTCAGAAGTGAGGGGGACAAGTAATAAAAAAAATTCTCTGACCTTTGTCTAATAGACAGGTTTTATTTTTTCTTATATCTTGCTTTTAATTGGCTTTTCTACAGTTTCAATAAATTAGAATAATAGTTTTTAAAGTTTCTATAGGTACTGTTGGTAGGGGAGTGCCATTTTTTTTAGGTCAGAGCAACTGCCCCTCAAGATTCCTGTGCACGTCCCTGCCACTCTATAATGTTCATATCGTCTTGTTTTGGATAAGAATAAAACGGTCAGGCATAGACCACCTTGTCTCTTTGAATTTAAAATATAGATTTATTCAGATTGGCCCATAAAAAAAAACCTCTATGACTACGTGATCACATTTGCCTAAAAAATGATACCTATGCCTATACAAATGTCCAAATACAAAACATGTCTAGATATTGATGTTCTGTTACGTAACTCATCTGATAAAAAAAAAAACTTAAAACGGTTGTACATCCTCATATAGAACTAATATAGTCTTCTACAAAACTCAATTAGCAAGACAAAACATGTTTCATCAAATTCATAGCATCTGCTTGCATGTATATAAAAGTATTGAGACACAAAAAAGTGTATTGAATGCTATTGGGAAATGAAACAGCACTAGATGGGTACCTTTTTCTATAGCCAAATTGTCTGCAAAATGGGCAGCTTGTAATATCTAATCATTGATCTGAGTGAGCAGCATGAACATTGAAACCAAAAACAGGAAGCTAACGTGGACATTGATTATTTCACCACAGGTTTGAAAGATGGCTGACTGCTCAGTCTAATCTCTCCTCAGCAGATGTGCGCTCATATGAGGGAAACTATACAGACAGCACAGCGGGCTGGAGACCTGTGGTGCTGTCCCAATTGATGTCGCCTCACCTGCACAAGATATCAGACAATAGCATTTGCACCTCAGCAGGCAAAGGGAAATCCTGCAGCATTGAAGCCGTCCTCAGGGCCACTTCACGCTTCCAAAGTTGGGTTCACTCCAACATACTGCTTCCCAGCATGGTGAAGGTCTGCATTCGGTCATTGTATTCTGATGTCTTTTTGAGGTCAGCAGTGGCTCAGGATTTAAGGTCTGAACAATTACATTTCAAAGCAGTATTAATTTGAAAACTAGGTGCCAATTTACCCCTTATAAGGTGGCAATTTTTTCTCCATTGTCAGTGTTTCGTTTTGTTCACCAAGTTTTGGTGAGGATGAAGGTGACAAGTGTAGGCCTACTTCTTCCGTTGTAGACACACTTTAAACAGTCAGACTATGTTTTAAGGGTGTTTCTTCAACGTCGGGCAGTTCAGTGTTCAGATCTCAGATCTCAACTTTATTCTTTTTAAAAGATGGTCACATTAAAATTCTTGGAAGCTTATTTTTAATTTTAACATTTAGGGTATAGATTTTATGTTTGTACCCTTGTCTCAGACCCAGATTGTCTTAAATTTTTAAATGTTTAAAACTATTATAGTCTATACCAAAATCATGGATTATATATACACCAATCAGGCATAACATTATGACCACATGTTATTGTCCACATATTGTGTTGGTCCACCTTTTGCTGCCAAAACTCTCCTGACCCGTCGAGGCATGGACTCAACTAGAAGGTGTGCTGTGGTATCTGGCACCAAGTTTTTAGTAGCAGATCCTTTAAATCATGTAAGTTGCGAGGTGGGGCCTCCATCGGACTTGTTTGTTCAGCACACCCCATAGGCTACTCGATTGAATTGAGATATGGGGAATTTGGAGGCCAAGTCAACACCTCAAACTCATTGTTGTGCTCCTCAAACCATTCCTGAACCATTTTTGCTTTGTGGCAGGGCGCATTATCCTGCTGAACGAGGCCACAGCCACCACGGAATACTGTTTCCATGAAAGGGTGTACATCAGGGGTCTCCAACACGTCGCTCGCGAGCTACCAGTAGCTCGTGGCCCGCCAAGACGTAGGCTTATCTAATCAGAGTTGAGCTAAGCTAAGCTACGTGAAGAAATTGACTGAATATATTAGGCTACTGTTGTAGCCTACAGTAGATTTAACTATGTTTCTATGTAATAATAATACGTCTCTACTACTAATAATAATTATGCCTAGATGGTTGCTTATTTTTCACTGGATCTTTTATTTATAAACAATGTTTACTTTTAAACAGCATACAGCCTTTAAATGTTTATGTATTATTTACTTATACTGATTATCATCATAAATAATAAACGTATTTGCTGTGGTAGCAAAATTGATACCAAGTAACGTTACCGTAAAAGTTTTATGGTATTGGTACTGACTACTGGAACTACTACTACACTCTTTCAGGTGTAAAACGACGCACATGCACCCAGCCATCCACGGGATGTAAAAAAAAGATGTGATTCATCAGACCAGGCCACCTTCTTCCATTGCTCCGTGGTCCAGTTCTGATGCTCACGTGCCCACTGTTGGTGCTTTTGGTGGTGGACAGGGGTCAGCTTGGGCACTCTGACTGGTCTGTGGTTATGCAGCCCCATACGCAACAAACTGAGATGCGATGCACTGTGTATTCTGACACCTTTCTATCAGAACCAGCATGAACTTCTTGAGCAATTTGAGCTACAGTAGCTCATCTGTTTGATTGGACCACACGGACCAGCCTAAATGTTCACTTGCTGCCTAATATATCCCACTTACTAATAGGTGCCGTGATTAAGAGATAATCAGAGTTATTCACATTACGATATGTACACACACAAATAAAAGCTTCAAATGAAGTGTACTTGTTAACAATGAGATGATAGCAAAGAGCATGCTTGAAAACTTTTGCTTGATGAAAGCTTTATGAACAGTGATAGAAAAAGTTACTTTTAAAAGTATTACTTCGCAAAACATAATTGTAAAACATTTATTTTTTATTTTACTTCTGTGTTAATTTTTCTCACCTGGGCATGGGCTTGCTTGCTTGTTTCTTCATAACATAACATTGTTTTCCACGTCTGCAAAGTAGACCATTTTGCTTATTCTAAAAATGCTAAAATGTTAACTATTTTTTAAATCTGTGGTGTAGGCCTATATACTCTGTTGGACATTGTTAGTGGACGAATGAAACTGCGAGAATATAAAAAAGTGTTTACATTCACAAAGTCTACAGTGTCAAACCAGCCCATAATTGAAGAAACATATACGTCACATTTGACTGCTTATAATGAGTATTATTTATCAAAACTCTTTCTCTATAGGGTCTGGTCACCCCGATGCTGCGCTGCCCATCTCAGAGGTTGCTGGACCGCATTGTGCGACGCTACTTCGAAGTTACTGATGTGTGCAGTGTGCAGATGAAGCACTTCAGTGAAAAGGACAAACTCAGACTTCTGTACACTCTGGCTGTTAATCAACAGCCCCTTATACTGCAGGTATAATAATAAGTGGGCTAACATGATAAGCATGGCACTAGCAACATCAAGGTTATGGGTTCAATTCCCAGGGAATGCAATATACCTACTTTAAAAATGCAGTGCAAATTGCTTTGGATAAAGGCATAAATCTGAATGTATTTCATAGAATTTAGTGATCACAGCCTTTCAAGGGAAAGGAGCAGAATCTGAGACATTTCAATATCATTGTTTTCAAACACAGGAAGAGGGACTGTCTACCTCTATATATAAAGAAAATGAAAATAATACACATTGCATTTGGCATTGCCCGCTCAAGCTCCCTCGCTTCCTGTTTTCACCCCTACTTTTGACTTTTCTGCCTACAGATGTTTCCAGGCACGGAGGGCTGGCCCTTCCTTCGCTACCACGGCTCCTGTGGACGGATGATGGTGTGGGCAGGGAGCAGACCCCTCAGGAGCCTGTTTTCCTCTCCATTAGAACGCCGCGCAGACATCGCCTACCAGCTCCTTCACATCACCCAGAGCCTGAGCTCCAACAGCCTCCAATTCAGCCTCTTCTACACCAGTGTCTCACAGGACATGTTTGGCACATTGGATGATAGCCGGGTCTTCATTGTGGATGCCAGTACCATAGGGATCATTGACTTACAGGAAGGTCAGTTTGGGCTTAATAACAGGTTGCCTCTAAATAGATTTCTGTGGTAAAATATTCCTTTTACCATGTACACAGACAAACCATATGAACTAACGAGTTTAACTGCCACTTGGAATAAGCTTTCCACCAATAAGGCAAACAAAAAGTACATATTCCTTCAAACAGTTTTGTATGTGTGTGTGTGTGTGGATAAGGTTAATATATTCTTATTTGCTCTTTATATTTATATATGAATGTTTTTTTTTTTCAAGTTTCAAGTATATTTTATAATCTTCACTATATACACTAGCATTCAAAAGTTTGGGGTAAAGATTTTTTTCAAAAGAAAGAAAAAATAAATGATATTTTATATAATTCAGGATATCTGTATCTATAATTATAAATTATACATTCAGCAAGGCCACACTGAATTAATTAAGAGTAAAAGTAAAAAACTGTACAATGGTAGGCTACAACACATTCACAAAAATGTGTCATTTTCACAAAATTATTAAGCAGCTTAAACTGTTTTCAACATTGATGCTAAGAAATGTTTCTTGAGCACCAAATCAGCATATATAGATATTAACATATATCAATATTACTGTTTGTCTTTATTTTTGATCAAATAAATGCAGCCTTGGTGAGCATAACTTTTTCTTTTACATTATGTAATTTTAAGTGGACCTCAGGATGACTAGCAACCACTTTGTGAGAGTTTACCACCCCCATTTAATCATTCATGATGCAGCTTTACTGGACAGTGATCATTCCTTATTAACCAAATCTAGTCCTTCCGGCAGGACATCCTCCTGATGAAGACTTGCTTCCAGAACACGTTGATGTCTTCTCCTGTCTGAGTGGATCTTGTGTGAGACCTCCCCCATGTGAAACTGTCCGAGCCACACAGAGTTTTATCCTACTATGCAAACATATCCTTAACAAACTGCTCATCCTTAGTGATGTGCAGTCAGGTCAGCTTCCCAGAGCAGCAGTCAATGAGCTCGCAATCTGCGCAGACCAATCTCAGTCTGACCAAAGAATAATCGCTGCCATACAAACCTTAAAAGCCATTTTACAGACACTAAGGGCATGCAGCGCTCTCTATGGATACAGATATCCTGAATGCCTCTACAGTGACAAGTTCTAGACACACAACTACCATGAATGAAGATTCTGTCATTTACAAACCTACATGACATTTTCTTCTATGTAACAGAGAAAATATTTTTAAAGGTTTTTTTTTTTTAACCCCTTAAAAATACAACGACGGAAGTCATTGGGCTCCAAAACAACAGAAGTCAATGGGCTCCCATTTTGTTTTCTTTTCAAAGTTCTTCCAAATAGCTTTTGTATGCCACAGAAGAAAGTCATGCAGGTTTGTAATGATATGAGGGTGAGTAAATGAAGACAGAATTTTCATTTTTGGGTGGAGTATGTCTAAGTATGTCTTGACTGCATGAAGTTCAGATACCAGATAAAATCTGAACCTGGTAGTATCTTCTTGGCACTACTCTAAAACACTCAAGTTTACAAATACAAAATGGATTGTGTAATGTCATCAGCATATATCTAATAAAGAATGTGTATCTTAATGTTTTTAGCCAGCAAAGAAACCTTGAGACATACGAATAATATAAATATATATATAATCTCAAATTATTAAAAATGCATAAATATTATTCACACCCGAGACAAGGAATTTAATCACAAAAGGAGAATATTTTAATTACAAAGACAACTCTGATTAGTAACCCATAAACCATATCAATCTTCATGTATCTGTACAATGCTTGCTAAGCAGTTTTATTCATGTATAGAAAATGTAAAAAGAGAAATGTTCAAAATGACATTACTCCATAAAATTTAATGGCAGGAACTCTGGGAAAAAATAACAGCATTCCATCAACAAATATTTTCAAGCAATAAATATTTATAAATAGTGTAAATTTACAAGATTAGAAATATAACACAAAAAAAAAACAAATTAAAGTTTATTCCTTAGTCTATGTGCAACCCATTTTTCTGTGACTTGGCTACCCCCCACTCCACCCCCCAACTTAACTTTTTCCCTTAAGAAAAAGAGGCAAAAACTATTTTTAATAAAATAAAAAAAAAGTAAAAAAAAGAAGAAGAAATTCACATTACAAATTTCTTTTTTGTTACCTAAAGAAAATGTTGAACAAAAAAGACCAGCTACGGTAGTATTTAAGAGGAAATAAGATTCAAAGAAAATAAATCATGTATCAGCCCGTACATGAAGTACAGAAGAACACAAAAGAAAAAAAGGATTAAAGCAACAGTAAAAAGGAAGAGTCAGTAGTTTTGAGTGATTTTGACATTTGTGGTATATACACAAAACCATTTTTCCTCAGCAATTAGTCTATTTGTAGTTTGTGTTTCAAAGAAAAGTGGTGCTGAACAAGCTGAAACAGTCCTGAAGATGGAGACGATCCCACTTCACTCCAGTGGGCCAAAACTCCATACTTGGCAAGGTTGCATAGACAAACAGCTTCGAACCAGCAGCCTCGTGGGGTTTGCTACAGAAACCAGTGGTGTGGAACTGGGTCAGGTCTCCTGAATATCAGAAAGGGATGTGTTGCGTTCCAGGGTGTTATCCGAAGAACCGTTAATGTTAACGTCAAGACGAGGAGGGCAGGGGTGGGGCCTGTGGAGAGAGCGAGAGGACATTAACCATGCTCAATGCTTGCTGCCTGGGACCATTAACTGTACGTATGATATAGGTTTATGCGGAGATTCATCTAAAGGAGGCTTTGAGACTTACTAATGTGAACTGGTCATACACTTGCTTGAGATCCTCTATTTTGTACTGCTCCAAAACCACAAAGTTCTCAAGATTAGGGCTGCATCTCCGAACGCAGCCCTGGCAGTGCACCACGTACGTCTTCCGCGAGTTGCTCTCACTGGTGACAAACAGCAGATCAAATACCTCCACCTGGGAAAGCAATGGAAAAGATCAATCAACAACAACAATAACAACAACAAAAAAAGCAGGCATGGATAGAAAAGACCCCCCTCCTAATTGTAGTTTTTAACTAGAAATGTCAAGCGTCAAGACAAAGATTGATCAAACTGAAATTAAATGTTCACCTCTTAGGGGTGTGACGGGACACTTATCTCACGAGACACGAGATTGGGTTCACGAGAACGAGACAAGATTTTTACATCGTATTTTTTAGAAATCCTCAATGATGATAAACATGGCTGTAAAATAGTTTGCAAGGTGCATTTGAAATGTTTTAACTCATCATCATCAATGTAATTTCAGTTCTACTTTCTGGAGTATGAATTTGCCGTCATATGCAGTAAAAGACAACAATACTCAAGCACTGTAAAAGGTTTTGCCACAAACTCAACTGACTGGCTTCTTTCCTGTATGATTGTCTCTTCAGACCTTAGAGCTGCACGATTTATGAGCTTCTACAACTTTAAGGCCTGTTCACACCGGGACGATTTTCGCGCGCGTTTATCGCCGACGTTTAACGCCTCGTGACTAAACAATGGGCGCCAATGTGAGTGTTCACACCGACGCGTAAAACGTCAGGCGTAAAAGCGTCATTTTTAAAAAAAACGCCTCGGGTTCGTTTTTTTTTTGACGCGGCGCGTTAAAAACTGGCCGACCAATCAGATCGGCGCTTTTGTTCACGTGCCTGGAGCTGCTGAAGTTACAGTAAAACACGACTTGGTGGCGCTCAAGCACAAAACGGTCTAGCCGAGCACACATTGGCGAAGAACAACGAGGAAAGATGAACGTCGAGCTGCTGGTCTCGTTGGTGTCTGAACACAGATTATGAACCTGCTATAAAAATGATGTTACAATTTTGACACTGGCATATTTGTATTTAAGTATTCTTGACCTTATTGAAATAAGTTGCATTATATTTAACTATTAAATGAATATGTAATTTGCTGTGGTGAGTATTGGTATATAAATTGATGGGGGAAAAAAAGACACTTGGGCACAATAGATATGATAAAAAATGTATTCAAGTTCACAAAGAAATTGTTTTTTAAAGAGAAAATTATTTACACACACACGTTTTCAAAATGGGAATATAATGAATGTTGCACAAATGTACATTTTGATTTTATCTGTGCTCCAGACCATGGTTCACATGGTCATACTGCCAAGCAACTTCTCCTGCTGGTGAGCTGAAGTACCCTTTGTACAGTTCTCGGACATTTTGTGCCTCCACAGAAGCCCGCTGCCCCCTACAATGTTCAAAACCTTGCAGTTTTGCCTCACAATCATGGTCATCCTCTGTGGCACAATCCTGGTAATTTCCATTCGGGCGTAAGTAATTGCACAATGCACAAGCAGCTTTAACCACTTTGTCAACGACAGCTGGTTGAACCTGTAAAGTTCTTCGGAAAACCCGGAAGCGTTGGCTGAGAGGATGCCAAATGCATAAACGCTGCTCTGGGTCGATTGGTTTACGGTAGTGTGTTTGTTCTTTTGTCAACAAGGGCGCCAACTGTTGAAGTAAATCTTCGAACTCGCTGACGGACATTCTAAAATACCCCCGAAAACGTTCATGATACATTTTTAGCTCTTGTATCAGTTGATAGAACTCCCCATGTTCTTCTCTTTTTTTTAACTATGGGATGTATCCAAAATCTGCGTCTTTTCTGTTGTCTTTCCTCGTTCAACAGAACAACAATGTCCTCATCGCTGGAGCTGCTGCTGCTGCTTGAGAAATCCATGTTCTAGTATGTGAGAAAGTTATGTGTGTTTCGGCTAACATGTAAATACTCTCTCTCTTCTTCTTCTTCTGTGTGACAAGGGGTGCAGCGAGCGCAGCGCCACCTTGTGTACCGGGCTATTTCTGTTTTTCAATAAGCGCCATCTAATGTCAGGGAGTGAAATTGCACGTTCACTCTGCGCATCGCGAGTGAAAATCGCTTGGGTGTGAACACTCAAGACGCGCCGAAAAACGTCACGAAAAACGCTGGCGATAAACGCGCGCGATATTCGTCCCGGTGTGTACAGGCCTTTAGACCTCCTAACTGAACTCCTTTCGACAAATCGATCATAGATCCAGTGCAAACAATAAGTGCAACCATAATCAAAGTACTCAATATTCAAAATGCAAATAGAGACCAATTTTTTCTTCAAGCATGATACAGAGCTAAGAGATGGTTACAACTACACGTATAGCTTTCATATTGAGAGATATTCGCTTGCCTCAGCTTTCAAACAGTGGTAACTTGTTGAAATCGCGTTTTAACTTTTCACCTCGACGAGAAATCTTGTCACATTTTAGTCTCGTGGCACGAGATCTCACCACACCCCTATCACCTATAGAAATTAAGATATAAGGCACCCACAATCCTCAATACTCTACTTCCAACATTGCTAGGTAAAGTCCAGATTATCTTGATGGTTCTACAGATTGTTTTAATCCCTGCGGTGTGATGCATGTTAAGAGTGATTGAATCTGCTTGTTGAAAACGGTGCTTCCCTGACGTTCTTCCATGTTGAATATTTAAGATCAGAAATCCTGTTGTGTTAGGGGAACTTCAAGGAAGAAGTAGATCGTCATATGGAACAAAACAATACCAAATCAGAAAAAACGAACTGACGGAAGACTGAAGCATAACTTCATCCAAACAACCCCCCTTTATTTCTGTAAAAAGCAGTCCAAACAATATTAAAATCACCATTTCCCATCGTCCGCCATGTTTGTTTACTCTAAAGCCACATTTGACCGTAAGAGATTTCCTGTGCTCACAGTCAGGACTATGGTTGTTTGTAAATGGAATCGGTTAGTGTATGGCGTGTTGTCTTGGACACATTGCAGCACCCCACACACTAAAAGGAACAAAATCATTAAATACACGATTTTATCATCATGTTTGTGGTCTCTGTGATTCGATTTAAATTCAATATCAATTAATTGGGGGCTATCAGGTATAGTATATGGCAAATGCCCTTAAGGAAAAATATCTCAACTAATGCTGTAAACCAGTGGTCACCAACCCGTCGATCTTTATCACTGTCCCAGTAGCTCCCGATAAATAACCGAAAAACAAGTAACAGCATGTAACAAGTATTATTAGGTACTGCTCCTTTAAGGCAGAACGCACACACTCACTCACTGGCTGATGAGTGGCCAGTCCGTGCTGTGGATGGAGCATGATGCGCGTAATATTTCTGTAGATCTTTTCACTGTTTATTTTCTATTCAGTAACGCAATTGTTAGTGAAGTGTTTTGCAAATTTCCCCATGTGTGCATGGGATTGACGACGCTGATAATAAACCCCTGTGAACGACGCTCAATACATAATCATCATCATTAAAAATACAGAAACTAAATGATCAGTGCTTATGCCAATCTCTCTCTCCTATTGTGGCCCTTGATATTGAAATTAGCTATTGATCAATTAAATGCAGCTCATATTTGTTGATTTCGGTCACATGAACTCCATTAAAAATGCATATAGCGCAGGAATTGAAGATCGGATTTAAATCCGTTTTGCGGAGACACATTTATGTGACCAAGTGTAAATGGAATAGTTCTGATAAATCAGATAGATATCCGATCTTTAAAAACGTATGAAGTGGACCAGGTATAAATAGGCCCAGCAAGATCACTGTTCGCGATGCTTGAAATATAGGAAGAAAAATATAAATTTGAATTAATTTGAAAAATATAAACATGAATTAAATTTGAAAAATATAAACATGAATGTATCTTTGAACGTCTTCAGAATAGTTTCGATGGCAAACGATGGAAACGCTTCTTTTCCATAAGCACCACCTACTGTCAGAGTGAATTAGCATTTTTATTCAGTCCTTCTGTTTTTGATTTGTGCAGGTGTGTCTTATGTAACAATATCACAAAGCTAAAGTCTGACTATTCTGTATTTACTCTAAGCCTTGAAATTATGCAATCTAATTTAAATAAAAAACAACTGCTCATGCTACATGTGTGTATCTTTGTTTAGATCATGATTAAAATGCAGTGGTTGCCTCACAATTCAAATGACATTTTTTTAAGGCCAGTTTATGGAGCCGTTATAGAGCAAATAAACAACAAATACATCTCTGAAACTCTGAAATGGTCATGAAAAGTCTATAGGTAGATCTTGCCTTTCATCAAGGCTGAGGTCAGGGATCTTTGGCTTGAAAAGGTTGGTGACCACTGCTGTAAACTACAGCAGGGGTGTCCAAAGTCGGTCCTTTTCCTCTCTCATACTAGAGTTTATGGTCGAATGGATTTTTTTTTAGGTAAATGTAACATTATGTGGCATTGTTTACAAACTGTTTTAGTGACATCTTTCCACGGTTGAAATTGATTGAGCAATTACGTGACATGGCACGGATTTCAGTAGGGCTGGGTAAAAAAATATTGATTTCTCGATTTTAACCGATTCTCATTTTTACAAACCGATATCGATTCTTAAATCTCAAGTCACCCTGTTCAGTTCAGTTCAGTTCAAGAAAAGCGGCAGCATGGAGCGCACATCAACTGATCTTCTCTTTCGCCTTAATACCAGTTACAGCGCAAAATAAACATGAATGAGCAATTACCGGAATTACCGGAATACATATCATATCACATGGAATAGCTCAATGAATCGTGGAAAGACAGCAATAAAACAGCTTGTAAACAATGTCATGTACTGTCACATTTACCTCAGAAAAACCATATCAAGTGTCCAAAAACTCGATAGGTCAGCTAGAAAAACTCTGGAGGAGCATTTTGCTTAATATATGCACCATATTACATCGGCTATTCATTATAATTTTTAATGTTCTTCAATATTTAATGCATGTATGAATAAATCTGGAAAGATATGACAGCCACCATTTAAAAGGTTTATATTAAAAATAGTAGAAATATGATTATGTAATTGTAAAGTTAATATTATAACTTTATTATTATAAAAAAAAAACATTTGTTAATTTAAGTCTTTGTGTAGAAATCAGTTAATTTTACCTTCATTATTATAGTAGGCTAAATGCAGTACCAACTGCCTCCCATAGTTTACAACATTAGTTCAGAGATTTGTTTTCCTTGAGGAAATTTGCCATGTATTGTACCTGATATATATCCAAAATAATCTATATATAATCGAAATAGAATTTAATTGCAAGCTTGTGAATCGTAAATCGAATCGAGAAATTGTGTCAATGCCCAGCCTTACTGTATTTCAGTAAGTTGTACTTTATGTTGTGCTAGAAAACATTAATGAAGAATACACACCTCACAGATGCTACAGTAGTGAGCAGGTTCGTCCTTGGTCCTTCCATGCCAAACTAGCTCTTTTCCAGCAGCTATAAGAGCCTCCCTCAGCGTCTGACACTGCTTTAGTGTCCTCAACAAACAGTACCTGAGGAGGAACAGACCATATGTAACACTTCCATTAAACTGCTTGCATTTTCAGTCACAAACTGCATGATTGTGACCACTCAAAGAACCACAATCATAAATGTAGATCAGTAGACTCACTTGATCATCTCAAAGAGCTTGTGATCCGACACTTTGATGTTCCTGGCCATGTTCCAAGAGAGGTGAATCATAGGAACGATGGATTTGACACACTGGAGTTTGTTCCACTCGTAGCGTTCTACAGCCAACTTATACTGATGCACTGAAGGAGGATGGATAAGAATTAGACCCTCCGGTCAGTTAACAAATAGATTAACTGTATTTTAACTTAAGGTCTACAGGTTAAAGAATCTGGGTTAAATATCAGCATACATATGCAAAGACTGAAAAACATAACTTTCTTCAAAATTGACATGCACATCTGTTCTAAAACCAAATGAGTTGCCTTAAATGCTGTCTATTGTCAGGCATTATAGGCATATTCCAGACCTGAAAGCTAAAACGCAGGCAGCACAAATATCCTGCCTCGCAAGATATGTTACAGACAAGCCTGTAGCACTCCTCTCAGAAACAGAAGCCTCCGCGCCTCGATCACCCCCAGGTGGTTGGTCCCAGTATAGCTCATAACCCTCCGATTTTTCTAATCGACGTGAGACAAACTAAATTATCAAATTACGCTTCAAATAATTTTTTCCAAAAATTGGTTTATGTCATTGTAGGCAGTTTTAATCACGATTTCATTTCAAGTGTTCATTTTTTAATTAAGTTTAGTTTTAGTTAGTAATTTGATGCTATAAAAACAGGGGGTGTGACATCATGACTGACAGCTGAGATTGACAGCTTCTCTGAGTGAAGTTGTCACTGAGGCACTAACAGACTGTATTCAGGATTTTTGGGAGGAGATTGGAGCTGTAGCTTTAATTTCTACATTTACATAACTGTTTATTTCACACCAGCATAATGAATTGTTCTTCATCTGCGAGAGTGTGCAGGCTTTTGATATCGCGGCTATACTTCCTCCTATCTACTGCGCAGGCTCCGGTCCTGAGATCACTACTGCACAGACTCTGTCCAAAGATGTCAGTGCCATATTCGGACCTCCGAAGGCTTCAGTTACTTCAGCGGAAGCCAATAAAGTCGCGTCGTCCATATATTTTTTTTTTTACAATATATGGTTACAGACTTTACATTAGAGTTGTTCCGATTCCGATACTAGTATCGGAAATATCACCGATACCACAAAAAATTCTGGCATCGGCGAGTACTTGAACCCATGTACCGATCCGATACCATTTTCTTAAACAAGACCTAGTTATGACCGTGAGCTTTGCCTAACTACTGCGTGGTTCTTCTTCGGTGCTCCGAATGCATTGCAAACACAGGAAGTTGTGCTGTTTTGCCACAAGGAACCACTGTTTAGAGCAGCGAAGAAGAAATGAAAACGCATGTGCAGTAGGCTATGTCCACTGTTTACTGGCTGTTTAGCAGTATTTCATCTCTGTGTGGATGGCGGGCGCCTGCGCTCGCTCGCTGTCTTTTTAATCTCTGCCGTGTCTCACTATCAAGCGGCAACTTCCCCTAGTTTCTCTACATCCATATTCACATATTCACACTCTATGGTCACTATATAAGGCAACGAACGCATAAACTGTCACTTCATGAGAATTTACCGTTTCATTTGGGAAAACTGTCATATAAGGAACACAGACACTGAAATATCTTCATGGAAACCAGTCAAAATAAAAGTTTGGTTTAAAACATTTTAAATTGACAGAATATATTAGGCTACTGCTGTACAGTAGATTTAGCTACGTCTCTATGTAATAATAATACGTCTCTACTAATAATATTAATGTCTAGATGGTTGCTTATTTTTCACTTTTGTTGTAGAGATTATTTTCTGATTAGTGTGTGTGTGTGTGTGTGTGTGTGTGTGTGTGTGTACAGTGAGGAAAATAAGTATTTGAACACCCTGCTATTTTGCAAGTTCTCCCACTTAGAAATCATGGAGGGGTCTGAAATTGTCATCGTAGGTGCATGTCCACTGTGAGAGACATAATCTATAAAAGGTTCTGGCGTGGCCTAGCCAGTCTCCAGACCTAAACCCAATAGAGAATCTTTGGAGGGAGCTCAAACTCCGTGTTTCTCAGCGACAGGCCAGAAACCTGACTGATCTAGAGAAGATCTGTGTGGAGGAGTGGGCCAAAATCCCTCCTGCAGTGTGTGCAAACCTGGTGAAAAACTACAGGAAACGTTTGACCTCTGTAATTGCAAACAAAGGCTACTGTACCAAATATTAACATTTATTTTCTCAGGTGTTCAAATACTTATTTGCAGCTGTATCATACAAATAAATAGTTTAAAAAAATCATACATTGTGATTTCTGGATTTTTTTTTTAGATTATGTCTCTCACAGTGGACATGCACCTACGATGACAATTTCAGACCCCTCCATGATTTCCAAGTGGGAGAACTTGCAAAATAGCAGGGTGTTCAAATACTTATTTTCCTCACTGTATATATGTATATATGTATATTCCTACATTTATTTTTTATACAGTTATATTGTACAACTAAAATACCTTTTTCAGTTTGCAGTGTTAGATTTGTGGCTGCATTTTAATTTCTTTTTCGATTAAGAAAAATAAATAATATTACTGTCAAATGCATGTCAGATAATAAAAATACTGTAATAAATACAGCAGTTCACCATGTATTTGTTCATGTTTTATTAAGGGATAAGTCTGAAGCACACCATAAAATAATTCTAGCTATTCATACAGGGCTAGTAGTATATACAGATAGGGCTGAAACGTTTCATCGAGTTACTCGATTACAAAAATTCCTCGAGGCAAAAATTCTGCCTCGAAGCCTCGTTAAATTCCTATGACGCGCACTATACGCGCAGGGATCTGATTCACACAGACCGCTGTTCAATGTTCAGGAAGCATGATACATTTTTAATTTAGTTTAGAGTCTAGATGCCCAGAATCACTATAGTAACTGCATGATTTACTCAATTTATACAGGCAAGTTGATTGCCGTTCTTATAGCTGCCACACAGGAGAGAGAACTGAGGAGAACTGGCACCCCGACTGAACCTGGTTTCTCCCAAGGTTTATTTTTCTCCATTAGGTCACCTAATGGGGTTTTGGTTTCCTTGCCACTGTTGCCTCTGGCTTGGCGTGCTCAGTTGGGGACACTAAATTTTTCAACTAAACATCGAAATAAATCGAATTAATAAACTAAATTAACCATATAAACTAAACTACTGATCTAATTATTGATCTAAAGCCCACACTGTCACCGTATGGAAATTGAAATGAACTGATGACATCAAATGGCTATACAGCTTAATAAAATTATGCTGCATTATTTTCCTGTTTAACACTGTAAAGCTGCTTTGAAACAATCTACATTGTTAAAAGCGCTATATAAATTAAGTTGACTTGACTTTTCCTCTTCATTTTCGTTATGCATTATTTGTTTTGGTTGTTTAAAAACACGAAAAATGTTTTATCCAATTAATCGATCGATTAAGTGCTAGATTAATCGATTACAAAAAGAATCGATAGCTGCAGCCCTATATACAGATACACACCCAGGTATCGAATCAGTACTCGGTATCGGCCGATACCCTGAGGCCAGGTATCAGAATCGGGAATCGGAACATCTCTACTTTACATGAAGACCCTAAAGAATCATACCAACTTGTGGAAAATGGGCATCCGATGACCCCTTTAAACACTTAAACCATGAAAAAAACTATTTCACCCAATATGCATGCGTGTTCTTAATCAAAAGAAGTTTGTTTTACCACCATCTAAGGCACAAATCTGATAAAAATATAAATACGTAAAATAAAAATAAATAAATACATAAAAGGCACAAATCTGATAAAAATATAAGTGCGTAAAATACAAATAAATTATTAATATACACACATTAATATAAAAATATGAAAATAAATTTGCCTTGGTTATCCTTTTGATCTTTCATTCAACCTCTACAAACTCTACCCTTTTCATTGAAGTAAATCAATTGAAAGTGGGGAGACTAGTTCTGATGTGCAGCCAAAGATTGTTGAGCTTCACAAAATAGAAAGTGGTTGTAAAGAAATAGCTAAAGTACTGAATTAAAACAAATATCTTCTACTCTCATCCAAAAACTCCATCATATTCAGTCATCAGACACTCTTGGAACTTCAAACAGGGTTCTATTGTCAGATGAAAAAAAAAAAAAAAAATAGCTTTTTGGCAGCAAAACCACAAGATGGGTTTGGTGCAAACGGCGATGAAAAGTACCTTATGCCCACAGGTCTGTCTATCTATCTCCTACCTACCTACATACATACACAATAAAAAAAAAATATTTACAATATCTATTGAATGTTGTCTGACTTTTTTACAGCTAAAACAAGATTTTAAACAAATTGCTTCCAATGTAGAGTGTTCCAAATCAGTCACTAAAGACAATGAATAACGGTTTGGATACTGTCACAGAAAACAGCTGCATATGTAGGCAGTAGGCCTTAGGCAGCTCATTAGGTTTTAGAACAGATATGGTGGTCCAACAGCAGTGATAAGAAGCTTGAAATTTACCAGTGAGTGGTCCTACATTCCAGGCAATGTTGTTGCACCAGCCAATAGCCTGAACCCAATGCACAGTGCCTGTATTGAGCCAGACCATATCACCTGGTCGCTGGATAAAGCGGTACACTGGAACATTAGCCTCATACAAGTCCTCTAGATTTGGCCACCATGAGCCCATTAGGTAATTAATATTATTCCTGCATAACAAAGAACATATCAGTCAGTGCATGTGCAAGATAAGTACTCATTTTAACAGAATGGTTCAACAAATTCATGCATTTTTGACAGCTCACTTTTCACAGAAATCATTCATGACACCCCAGTATGGCTCAGGAACAGCAAACCATTCACAATCTCCAGGGCCAATGTTAATGTTGACAGAGCAGAAGTTGTTATTTTCTTGGTGACCTGAATGAGCAAAGAAACATTTAACATTTACACAATCACTGTCAATGTCTGTATTTGAGAGTGTTGCCTCAGTAAAAGTACAGCGAGATGTGTGTGCTTGCGTGCCAATAAACTGACCTGGTGTCCTGCTGCCTGGAACCTTCATATAGAGCTGGACTGTGTTCATGCCGAGAATGGTATGGCCCACATGACTGAGCAGATTCCCTGCAGACACCACCCGCGCAAAGGCAGGCAGCTTACTCAACTCAGCCAGCTGCAGCTTCCACCTGCAAGGCCACAGGGCAGAGAGGTCAGATGTAATGACCCAATATGTCTTCCTGTTCCATCACAACTCTGAACGCTGCAAGAGGTCTGAAGAGGTCTATTTAATTCTCACACAATCCTCCTTCAGACTACAATGAAACTCTCAAGAGCACCTTGATGAAGCACTAAACCACACGAGGCATGCATTAACGTGATTTTATTTTTGTTAAAGAGGGTTAGGCACAACATGAAGCAAAGTGTCTAAGACTTCTTTTCACCATGGTAAATATCACTGCAATTCATGAACTTAAGTGGCTTACTGTTTTTTCAAAGGACATTTGACCATTAGAAAATCAAAAGTGTTTAAGAGTTTATTTTCAGATTATGCTAGGTGCCTAGAATGCATTAAACTCATCAAGAATTACTGTAAAGACATTGCTAATGTTACACATTTTTGCAATTATTTTCATTTCGAATAAATGGCAAAGACCAAAATGTACAAGAAATGCAAGTGTACTCAACACACCATCAACAGAAAAATATACTGTACTGCTGTTTCCACACTTCATGAAAGGGCACAATAATTTTCTACAAAATAAACGTTTCTTATATTTAAAAAGAAAAGTGAAAAGAAAAAAATCTCAAGTACAAAATTAGCACATTAAAATTTTTATGGATTATATAACGGTTTTCTTAGTAGACTGGCTGTTGAAAGTGAAGCTTTGCAATCACAGCTAAAATATATACAGCAAAAGCTATTGTAAACAGTAATAATAATCAATATTGCCACTTTAATAGTATTTTGCTTAATTAAATTGTCTGGTTCAATAGCAGCGTATGTACACTGTCACTAAATACAACTGATGCATGATAACATTTGGTTGTAAAATATCAGATTTACTCCTGTCTGTGGTTTCTGTAAATACATTTTTATTCAAGTTGTGGCTTTACAATGAGTTTGGGACTTTTGATGCATAACATGCATTTCATGTTAGATGGTTGGGGCTTGAATAAAGAATCACCCAGATGCAGAACAAAACCAGTGGACACTTACTTTTTCTCATCTGACAAGTCAATGTTCGTCCCAAATTTGATGTGCTTAAAGGGACCTCTTCTTCTGCGCAACACACTGAAACACAAATGCAGGATCCATTTAAAGACTATGGTTCTGTCAAAAGTGTTTAAAACATTTAGGCCTTAATGGAACAAGGACTTACTTTTCTGACGGAGCAGATTCTGTGTCTGAGTGGTCTTTTTGCCCTTTTTTTTCATTTTCCTCCTGTTGGATTAAAAAAAACAAACGTGAAAAGGAACTATTAGAAACCAAAGCACCAATCATGAACTGCTTCTCAGTATCAATAATTAATTGTCTTTCGTGATCTTGTAACACAGCTGGCTGAGACCAAACGCTTCGAGTTTTTGGACTGCCTCAGAAGCTGCTAATGCACCTCTGACAATCTCAGTGAAATTGAAGTCCCAAAGAACATGACAATGACAGAAAAAAAAAAAAAACACACACGGCATGAAGAGAAAATGTAGATTGTGCATTCGCTCTGAACTGGGGCCAGTATGTCAACAATCAAGAACGCAAGAATCTGGTCCTTATTTTCAAGTAGAGTGATGAAGAAATTATTATGGTGACCAGGGTAACTGAAGCCACATTAAACTGATGACACTAATGAAATATTTTTCTAATCGTTTATGCAAGTTTTTTTCTTCATGATGGAATGACGACTCACCCGCAAAGATTCCTGGAAAGACGAGGCCTGGTACTGAGCATATCTGGCGATGGTGGTGTGAGACCGGCTGCTCTCACAACGCCACATCTTCCTGCTGCCCGCCACGTCCCAGTTCTCATCAGTGGGCTGAGATAACTGAGTCCTCACCTCCACCAGGTGCTCTGGGTTGGCCTCCACCAGAGTCTTGGTGGAGAACAATCCTAGGTCTGACATTAAGAGAAGCGGAGAGAAAGCCAACAAACTGTCAAATGTTGAATACAAAGAGTAAAAGGGATATAAATTAAATATCCAGGAACATCATCTCTCGCTTGTGATCTGACGCTTTGATCAACTGAGTCTACTGCACTCTTTGAGAGGTCACAATGATTACGTTTAAATAAGAAATTTAGTATTAAAAGGAAAACGTCACTATTTTTGAAAATAGGCTAATTTTCCAACTCCCTAAGAGTTAAACAGTTGAGCTTGAATTCATTCAGCCAATCTCCGGGTCTAGCAGTAGCACTTTTAGCATAGATCATTGCATAGATTTAGCATAGATTAGACCGTTAGCATCTCGCTCAAAAAAAAATGACCAAAGAGCTTCGATATTTTTCCTATTTAAAACTTGACTCTTCTGTAGTTACATTGTGTACTAAGACTAGTTCCTAGCCATATCGGCCTAGAAAATTCTCATTTTCCATCGGTCTTAGTACACAATGCAACTACAGAAGAGTCAAGTTGCCATTTCAGCCATTGACAGACACAATAAAACATATAATGTCAGATAGAATCAAATAAAACTACGGACGCACTTCTACTTTCTGCAGAAAGTTGACCATTAGAGACGATCTTTAAAAAAAAAAAGTATATATTCCATCATGTCATTTATGAGGTTTGAAGAGCAGGTACATAAGTCAATTTCAGAAGAATCCAGCTACTGCTATTTTTTCAGTAGCACTTTATTTTGCAATTCTATTCCACATGTACATGCTATGCACTTCTTATAGTGATTACAATATCTGTGTGATAACTAGGTGCTAACCCTGAACTTAACATTATAATCCATGTACTTTCTTAGGTAAGAACGCTGTAAGTACCCCTAAGTGCACATACTGTAAAATAAAGTGAAACCGTTTTTTTTATTTTTCTCTGTGATGGTGATGCTTTCATGTAATGACACTTTCAGCATGCAGATGGTGCTGTTGTCATTTGCAGCCAAGTCATATTGAAATGTGTTCTTAAACTCACTGTTTGTAGCAGTGCTAGTTAAATTTCTCCTGACTGTTGTAGTTTTGCAAATAACTGAGCACTCAATTTAAACAAAGGTGCTAATGCACAACACAATCCAAAATTAAAATAAAACAGACCACAGCTTGATGGATATACATATACATGGATATACACGCAGTGCTTTGGCAAGCTCTCAAATGTGCACAAGCACTCAGAAACACGCTCACCTAGCTTCAGTGCTCCAGCCAGGCCACGGATCACTGTAACGGAGTTGGCTGCATTTGTGCAGAACTGGTGCAGCGGCGGAAAGAAAGCGTCCCTCTTGTTCTCCAACTGCCAAGGTTTTAAAAGGTAGGTTTAGGTGACTGTAGAAATAAACGGCTTGGAATTTGAAAAAGGGTGTAAATGAGCAAGCATAAATTAAGGTTAAATAAGGTTTACTTAAATGTCTTTCCCTTGGCAACAAAGTGCTTTCAATCAGTGAAACTGGAATTTTTTTCTATGTACTTTGCCTTGTAAATAGCATGCCGGCAGCAATACTTCAAAGAGTTGAGGAGGAGCATCCAGACTGCACCATGTCAGACGTCAATGACGTTTACTTACATAAATACTAGGGGTGGGAGGATTGAGTTTGTCCTTTGGCAGAGGAGGGAAGGGTGGAGATGGTAACCGCGGAGGGGGACATTTGTCCAGTAAGATGGTGTTATTGGACACACCATTCTTCCCCAGGTTTCTGGAAAATAATTTATATATATATGGAGATATTCATTGTCACATTTTCAGATGGCTGTATACTATAATACTTTATACAATAATGTTACACACAATTTTTATATTATTGAAATCTTTTGATAGACTGCATGTTGCAGTGGAGACCGTAATTACTGACATATTCTTGTCAACATGACAGGGACACAGGGTCTAGCTTTCTCTGCTGCTTTCTAGACAAAGATGGAGCCACAAATCAGATCACTAGAGATGGAGGCCATCAACAGTCATTCCAGTAAAAACAAACAGTGTAGCAAACACTTTACAATACACTCAACACGGCAGAGGGTTAAAAGTTCAGTAACTAAAATGTCTCTAAGCTCCATCCTCACAGCTGTAATTATTTAGTTACACTGGTTTTTGTTTGGAAGAGGAACCTTTGTGCTGGTGAAAATGTACAAGTTTGACATTCTGACATTTTCTGCTGCTTAGACTCTCCGTTGTTGGGACTGTGGCAATTTGCTGTAATCTCTAATAGAATAGCTCATTTTAAAATGCTGAGGCATTACAATTTTTTTATTTAGCAAGAAGGAATTTATCATTACTAGGCTCTATACTTTCCTTTACAGGAAAAAAAAAGTCGGTAATATTTTTTTGTTAATGTCTCATGCTAAAACCAAGGCTGCATTTATTTTTGAAAAACACAAACATTAAAAAAAGAGAAATACTGTGAAATATTAATACAATTTTAAATAACCATTTTCTATTTGAATACATTTTAAAATAAATTGATTGCTCTGATAGCAAAGCTACCTTTTCAGCAGCCATTACTCCAGTCTTCAGTGTCACATGATCCTTCAGAAATCATTCTAATATGCTAATTGAGCTCTCAAGAAACATTTATTATTATTAGCAATATTGAAAATAGTTATGCATGCTATTTCTGTAGAAATTGTGATGCACTATTTTTTGAGTAATAAAAAAGTTCAAAAGAATGGCATTTATTAAATTGTAACAATTTTTTTATTTTGTAAGATTGCCTTTTGATCAATGATCAGAACATCTTTGCCGAATAAAAGTATTAATAATAAAAAATAATGACTGACCCCAAACTTTTGGACTGTAATGTATACAACTACTTTATTGGCAGTGTATTGAAAGCAATCACACCATCCTGAAGACAACCACACAACTGTACATTTTACAGACACAACCCCAATATGGAGTTGAGCTGATATCTTCTGCATCATATGACAAAATATTGCCTTTTTCTGCTCAAAGCAATAAATCCACTACCATCAAAATAATTAACAGCTAAACACCAAAACAATTCTATTTAACTCACAATTCAAAACAATACATCAAGTCATCAACCTAAACCATCATTGTACGTCAGTTTTACGTCACTAGGACGGATTAGTATTAGACCCGGTGTTTTCAAATTCAAACACAGTGAGCCTCGCTTCTAACCCCCCAATATTATTAATTACACCACCTATATGAATTACATATAGGCTACAGATTCTTAATAAAGCTATGCAAGACATTCAGTTAAGGGAAGCAAATTATTTCCTTTATCTTTTGTTTGATTAGCATTAACAACATAGACAGCAGCAGGTAGGCCTACATGAGGCTTATGCATGGATCCTGTCAGTTCTGTGCTGCACAGATATATTTCCATGCAGATAATCTCTATCAACTGAATATCATATTGCCCAGCCCTACTCTGTGCCTCCCCTGGCAATCTCTTGCGCCCCACACGTTGAAAACCCCTGTATTAGACCATAGAGAGTGAGGATTTGTGAGTGTGTCACAAGCAAGAAAAAAAAAAGGTAACCCTGCTGGGGTGGATGAAGACAATAATAAAAATAAAAAAAACAGCAGCAGAACAATATCTACCTAGAATTCTGACAACTAGCTGCATACATGGAAGGGGTCACTTACCTGCATGCTTTGAGCACGTCACTGGAGCTGGGGTAGATGGAGACAGAGGACCACGGGGCGAACGAGGGAGGTGTGGGTTTCTGACAAACCAGCGGAGATGCCACCTTCAAGGGGCTCTGAGAGTCCTCCAGACCTTTGCCGTTGAGCGTGGGGCTGTTAAGGCTGTTAACACTGTTCAGAGTGCTGTGATGATCTGCAGATTTGGGTGAGGGTGTGGCCGTAGACATGGCAGAACACGGAGAGGAGGCCACCGAGTTTTCCTGCGCCTTAAGCCCTGGGTGCAGACTCGGGTGAACGTTGTTAACCTTTGTGCCGACAGCCGCCAATCCACCGCCATTACTATTATTACTATCATTGGCTTTTCCAATCAACAAGGCAGAGAGCTGAGGATTGTCTGAACTAAGTACACCTGGTGAGCAGGGTTTCGCCCCAGCAGCGTCTGCCTGGCCCTGATGGACGTGATTAGGCAGTCCTTCTGCAGTGGCAGTGCTGTTAGGCGTCCCTGCGGAATGCCCGTTTCCTGAAGGCGTGCTCTCTTTGGTGTGCACCATGCCTTGCTGTCCACCTGAGGTAGCAGAGTGAGGGGAGCAAGGGGAGGGGAGGTGATTGTGACTGGCCTCCTGCGCTAACGTGTCGCTGGCTGTGGCCGAACGTCCGACCTGATTTGGAACGCCAGTGCCGGCTGCCGGGGTAGGCTGGGAAGTCCCAGCGGAAGAGAAAGGCTGCTCACTGTTAGGACCTGCTGAATATGAACCTGGACTTTTCTGAAGCCCCTGCGATAAAGAATAAGGAAATGCTAGATCAAGGAGTGCATTTGTTATTCAACTTTTCATACTCTACACACTACGTTCAAAAGTTTGGGGTCAGTAAGATTAATACTTCTATTATGCAAGGAAAAATTTAATAAATTTTTTTTTTTTTAATTACATTACTGCACAAATCAGCATATTAGAATGATTTCTGAAGGATCAAAGACTAGTAATGGCTGCTGAAAATTCAGCTTTGCCATCGCAGGAATAAATTACATTTTGAAATGTATTGAAACTAGGGCTGTCAATCGATTCATTTTAATCAAGATTAATCGCACCCATTGTGTGATTAATTGCGATTAATCACACACTTATCGTAAAATTAAGCATACGCCATTTATCTCATTAACCCTCTAGGCGCCACGGTCAAGTTTACTCGACAAGATGCGGCACTGAATAAAACGGCCGATTTTGTCAAATAGGGTGTCAAATTTCACTTTCGTTTCTACCATTTATTAGTAACGATTTACACAGTTTGTTTACTATTTACCTGAGCATTCAGTATTGTGCAATATAGCTTACAGAAGGTGAGGGACATTTTGGGGGGAAAGAAGTACTGCATTTATCATTTAAACGTGACATTTCATGAAAATTGTATAATCCAAGGTGACCACCACCATATGACGTCATAATATGCAAATTAGATGTGAAAATGTAATCCCTACATAAACTTTGGGTCATCCTTAATATTTCTCTAATTTACAGAAAGACTCTCTTATCACTATTAAGATATAGCCTTTTCTAATTAAGATGTCAAAATCAAACGTTTTAGGAAAAAACCTCTAGCGCCTAAAGTGTTAAACACATTCTATTTTGTCATCATTTGCTATACCCAGCAAAATAAACCATCAGAAAACTGTATTTTCTGCAAGCTTCAAGGATCATTGTAGACTCTAAAAGACACCAAATATATGGAGTCCATATAATTATATTATATAATGAACTTATACACACCTAAGCACCCATGAAAAAAACATTACAGAAAAAAAGTTACAGAATTCACAGTGTATAGTATGTGTACAGAGCAACAACAAAGAGATTGTTTTCATTTTAGACGAGTCAAGCTGCGATACTGAACGGAGACTGCAAAAAACCCCTCTTAAATCAACCACTTTGACTGCATTAACCTTCGATTACTAAACACAATAACCAGGGATGGGCGATATGGCCTAAAATCCATATTGCGATATACATTGCAGCCTCTTGCGATAACGATATATATTGCGATATAAAAATTATAATAGAACCATTTCAGAACGGGTTAGACCCTAAGGAAAGCCAAACTGCTAATGTATTTTTTTTTTTTTTTTTTTTAAAGAAAGAAGCGCATGTAGTTTTGAGAACATTTATTGTGCAAAACTGTAATTATAACAAATTGTTGCAGATAAATAAAATTCAAGTACACTAGCTGCAGAGACTTTAACAAAAAATAAGCAGAACGTTTCAAAAACGTCCTGTACGCGTTTATCCATATAATGGCAGTGAAAAGCATCCAGGCTAAAACTTTACAAAAATTATACAAAAGTATCAAGCAATGATACAGGGAGATGCGTGCCAGATCTGCACTGATTTCGGTACCACAATTTTTTTTTATTTAAGTATTTAAAAAATTCAACAAGTTTATTATTTATGATGATAATCATTATAAGTAAATAATATATAAACATTTAAAGGCTGTATGCTGTTTAAAAGTAAACATTGTTTATATAAAAGATCAAGTGAAAAATAAGCAACCATCTAGGCATAATAATTATTATTATTAGTTGAGACAAATTATTATTACATAGAGACAAAGTTAAATCTACTGTAGACTACAACAGTAGCCTAATATATTCTGAAAAATTTCTCTTATAGATTTTAACTTTTATTTTGACGGGTTGCCGTGAACACCTTTGAGTGTCTGTTCATTTTATGATATGACAAATGAAATGGTAAATTCTCATGAAGTGATGGTTTATGCGTTCGTGTCCTCTACAGCAGTGTTTCCCAACCTTTTTTCAGTCATGGCACCCTTTGAAAATGTTCTCCATTTTGTGGCACCACCTCGCATACGTTACACTGGGAGTATAACGGTATAACAGGGGTATAATGGGGTATAACAGATTGCTCACAGTTCGGTTTGTATCACGGTTTTAGGTTCACGGTTTCGGTACGGTTCAGTATTTGCTATGTTCAGGGGAAAAATAAAAAATAAAATAAAAATAAAGAAAATAATAAGAACAAATCATTTAAATACAAGCAGCAGCACAAATAAATACTTTTGAGCAAAGATACTAATAAAATAAACTATGCTTTTCAGGTTTTTCAGGTAGCCTACGTCTAACATCAGTTTTCAGGTACAGAAAATGATCAAATGTAAAATAACATTGCATATTTGACTGTATAAATTAAAGATTAATCATATTAAACTTACAAAAGCATTTCAATCAAGAGCAGTTAGTGATGTCCTTGCCTTTAGTTGTTTGACATTAGACAGACAGCAGTAAAGGATACTGCCCCTTTAAGACCTAATGCATGGATACGTGTCGTCTTTCTCGACTGTATAAAGTTCACTTAAGGCATATACAGACTATGTCTGCTAGAATATTCATCAAGATGGACATGTTGACATACGTTTTGTGTGAGTTTGTCCGTTCAAGAGCAAGACTTGAAAGAGAACTCAATATTTGCGCGCTGAGACGTGTGTGCGCTTTCGAATGAGTGCACAGAGACACATTTTCTCACAACGCGCGCGGGTGATGAGGCCAAAATGACTGGTCATATTCGAACATACAGAGGCACTCGCATGCATTGAACAAAGTTTACAAAGAGAGAATTATTTGAAAAATTTGAAAGAAAAAAGGTTGGGAAACACTGCAGAGACTACAAAGACAGTGAGCGAGTGTGTGCGCACGCGCCCGCTCATCTGTGCGTCGGACGGCTTAAATCCGAACCAAGTCCAAACAATGGATGTTGCACCGGACTTTTTTACCAGCTCCTCCGTTTCGCTTTCAGCTATGTTTACTCAAGATGACCAATACGATGATGCATTGCTGGCAGTTGCAGCTCGTGGCTCTAAATTTTGCGGGTAGATTCTGTCATCAACGTGCATTATCGCGATAGTGCAATAGACTCTATCGTAGGCCAATTTTGTATCGTTTATATCGCCCATTACTAACAACAACTTACACATGACAAATCAAACATCAGTGTGTGGAAACAAAGCAAATGTACTGTGTGTGATCTAGAGCGTGCACATACATGGTTTGTTCTTTGTGCATCAATATACCAGACTCTCACGCGCTTACTCTACGAGTCCAAAATTGCGTTCTTCAGAAACAAAATCGCAGAATACGACAGAGCTCGTGTTTTAAAGCAAAGTACACACTGGAAAAATTTACTTAAAACGCAATGCGAGTCTCTATTCTCTCGGATATGTCTGATGAGTTAAGATCATCTAACTGCGTGACGGAAATTACGTTAATGATGTAGCTTCATTTATTTGCGTTAGATTATTTTAATGCATTAAGGAATTTAAATTAATCACATGCATTAACGGTGACAGCCCTAATTAAAACAATTTCACAAAAGGATCAAATAAATAAGGCATTGGAGATCATAAGGGACTTATTTCTAAAAAAAACATTTTTGAAAAGTAGTGTGCATTAATGTTGTGACAATTTAATTTATAATTGTTGATTTTAGTTTTAAAATGCTTTATTTTTAAGGAATTCTATTTTTAATATCGGCCATAACATGAAAATAATTATGATTTTATATCGGCCAGGATATTTAATCTCACCTGAGTGGAGTTGATGTGTTGGCTTTTCCACGGTTCATCATCCATGCTGCTGCTGGTGGGGGTTGTGCAGTTATGAGGTAGTGCGTTTTGCCGCAAATAAGGCACGTTTCCATTGCTCCTCAATCCTGGGAGGTGATTATTGCCCACAGAGACGGCATCTGTGTTACCCAGGGTTCCAGCCGTGCTGCATGGGGTGGGGCTTGCAGGGACAGGTCCGTTGGCTATTGGCTGAGCAGCGCATCGCGAGGGGGCAGAGGGTGTGCGAGAAAGAGAGATGTGTGGATGGTGAGGGGACGATAAGGAATTCGATTTCATAGGCAGTGAGTCGGCGGCTACAGGACCGTTGGACACATTGGGTCGTATCTGACCAATAGCATTCAGTCTCATCTGTTGGGGTGAGCAAGAGAGTGTTAGGCAAGGCACCTTTATCAATAGTAAAATCAATCATGGTTTCACTTTTACAACTACTAATACAATACCTCTAGTCTTTCTCAATGTTAGCAGTCTGCTTTACGGCACTATAAAATGACCCATACCTGCTGATTCTGTTGCATTAGACTGAGCTGCTTTTCCAACTGTTCCAGCATCTGCAGCTGCAATGGCTTCAGATTGGCCCTGTTGGTCCGTAACTGTTCCAGAAGCTTTGTGTAAACAAACCAAATCATAAGAATAGTTTGTTTAGTACCAATTCTAATAAATACATAAATCATTCCCATTCAGCTGTTTACAGATATAAAACTTGAATCTACCAACCTGAAGTTTCTGTGGGGTTAAACTCAAGTTGGGGACTTGATGATGACCTGGATCATTTGCCCAGGAATCTGGTGAACTCTGGCGAGACAAGAAAATCGTAAATAATCACATTTCCTGTCTGTTGTAATAGATTAAACAAACTTAAATGTTGTCCCTCAGTACCCTGGCTGGACTAGCGATCCTCTTCCTTTTGGCTGGGCTGGACTGGTCGTCTGTCTGGTCAGAGAGCATTTGAGGAGGAAGTGAATGGCCTGGGATTTGGGACTGGGCTTCATTGCTCTGATGAGCTTTGCAGGTCGTCTGCTATAGGCAACAGATAAAGAATTGCAGCTAGGACAATTGCACAAACATATCACTAAAGTAACCCAAATCGTTTTTTGTTTATTTTACTTTGCACCACTGTCTTGACAATAATCAACACTAAAGATTTAGTGTCAAATTGTATATATATATATATATTAGGGGTGTAACGGTACACAAAACTGACGGTTCGGTACGTACCTCGGTTTTGAAGTCACGGTTCGGTACGAGTTCAGTACAGCAGATTTACAAAATTGCTTTTTATTTATTTTTTATATTTAACAGTGGTTAGCTGGGGGGGGGAAGTGTCTGTCCTTGAATGAATTTAAATTATATCTAAAAGTTTATTTAAGATATTTCTGTAAATGATATAGGGATCCCTTACGTGTACATTAATATGAAAGATTAACCACAGAGCCCAAACTATTAGCCTAAATTCAGCTGCTATTTATTTTTAGGTATAATAATCAACACTCAAATAACACATTGTGTGCAAATATGTAAACTTCACATAAGGCAGTTTTTGCCTTAACTCCTAAATATAATTATAAAATAGTTTTTTTTTTCTCCAAATCGTTGTTGAAATATAATAATTGATATACAGTGTTTGTCATTTTCATGACAGGTTTATTTAACATGCATGAAATAATCAAGACATCACTAACAGGTTAAGTAGAATATAATGAATATAACGGCTAATATAGAGCATATATTTAGCGAAAGAGTTGATTTTTCTAGTGAATAAAGTCTGTGGACACTGAATGAATACCTGATGTAAATGTGATGCTAACATTACATGACAATGTTTAGTTTACAGCAGTTATATTGACGTCTTTCCGCCGTTGAAACACTGATTTAGCAATTACACCACATATATAGGCTACATGACAGTAAGTTGTAATGTATCCTCAGCATACCTTCAGATCGTCATTCATGTTTATTCTTTAGTAAGAGATGATCGATCGCCTTCACAGATGATCGCGTCGCGTGGCCGCTTGAACTGTGATCAGTGACCAGTCACGCCACATAGAGCGTCATCGTTTGAATTTCGTGATAAAATGGACTGAATACTTAATATGTTTGTGTGGGAACTTGGATTGAAGTGTATTCCGTGCTTACAACAAGCCGAATGTTAACTGTTAAAGATTACATTCATAACCGTTCGATAACGTTACACGCGTGCACGTTCACAAATGATCGCGTTCACACGCGCGCGCTGCACGGCCACTTGAATTGTGTTCAGTGATCACTGATCAGTCATCACATTAAAGAGCGTTAAAACAGCATTTATCGTTTGAATTTCGTGATAAAATGAACTGAATACATAATATGTTCGTGTGGGAACTCGGATTGAAGTGTGTTCCGCGCTTACAACAAGCCGACTGTTAACTGTTAAAGATTACATTCATAACCGTTCGGTACACGCGTGCACCGTACCGAAACGGTTCAATACAAATACGTGTACAGTTACACCCCTAAAAAATTATATATAATATATATATATATATATATATATATAAATGGTTCCCCAAAATTAGTGACAAATATGTTGAAACAAAGGATGATGTGTACTGATGAGTGCTATGGTCTAATGAAATAGAGGAAATAACTTTAAACCTTAACAGTTTAAGATTATTCTCCAGAATCAATGTTAACGACAACATTGTTCTTCATGACTGGAAATTAAGAACCTTTTAGTGGTACTTAATCATGAAGTCAGGCCTTACCACACATTTTGATGTTTCATTAAAGGAATGTTACAGGTTCAATACAAGCTAAGCGCAATGACTGTATTTGTTACGTCACAGATCTGTGAAGAGATTGATATTTATTTATACATCTCATTGGGCATTATAAACATTATTATGTGCTTAAACAACTGTCTCAAATGTACAGTCATACACCGTTCAAAAGTCTTTATGTTTTTAAAAGAAATCTCTTTACTGTAAAAACAGTAAAATTGTCTAATATTAAGTTTTCCTTATTATATTAAATTTAATTTCTATGTAATGGCAAAGCTGAATTTTCAGCATACATTACTCCAGTCTTCAGTGTCACATGATCCTTAAATGATTGGATTAGAATGATCGGAATCATTCTAATACATTCATACCTATTATCAGTTTAAAAAGATATTGCAGCTTAATATTTTTGTAGAAACTCCAATAATTTTCTCCCCATGATTCTTTGATGAATAGAAACCTGAAATATAAAACTTTAACACTATAAATACTCTTTACTGTCACTTTTAATCAATTCAACACATCCTTGGTGAATAAAAGTAGGCCTTTTAATTTCTTTAAAAAACTAAAATTCTTACTAAACGCCAAACTTTTGAACTGTAGAGTACATACCTAGTTTTAACCGCAACATTTACTTATTTTTTAAATGAAAAATAAAATAATTTAAATCGTTTTTGTGGTAAACAATGCCATAAATGACATTAAGCTCAACCTGTACTGAGCTCAAAACATTCCTTTAAAACGCCACAATTTCCAAGCTACCACTAACAACATTTTTATAAGTCTAAACCATTAGATGGTGTAATAATTTCTACTGGCTTGTCTAGCTGATCTGTTCTCACCTGTTGTGTTGTGTTGAGCGCTCCCTGTCTGGAGGTGAGCTCTGCTGGAATTGGTAGGCTCCACGCCTCCTCAATACTAGGGAGCATTTTACTTTTACTTGGTAAACTACCTTGCTGAAGATTACACAACTGAGCCTAGAAAAAGATTGCGCAGAAAACATGTTCAATGTCGGATTCGGCTAAGCTTGAGTAAATGCAATGGTGGTATGCATCAAATCACAGATGAAAATGACACTCATATCATTCTCAGTGTATACTATGTCAGACACGGGGACGTGATTCAACTCAAACAAGGAACTAAAAAAAACGAACAATGTACACAAGCTGTTTCCAAAAAGAAAAATAACAATGACAGGCACATTCAAATGAAACATGTACGCTTCCTCTCCTGATAATGTCACGTGCGAGCACTCTCTCTACCTGGAGGCATTTAATGCGAGCGGTTAAAGCTGGGATGTTACTGCAGGACTTGCTGCATGTGGCATTGATGTAGCACTTGATGGCGTCCTGTGGCTGGTTGCAGGACTCGTACAGCGTGCCCAGGTCCATCCAGGCGGCCGCATGGCTGTGGTCCAGCTGCACTGCACAGATATACGCCTGCAGTGCATCCATTGGCTGGTTCTGCTGTTGGTACAACACACTGCAGGCACAGCAGAGAGGAGGGGTCATAAAAAGTAAAAGCAAAACAAACAGCCGTTCCTAACTAGCTGCCACATGATAACGCAACAGTAACAATGATCATTAAGAGCTTACCCAATTGAGCACCATGTATCTGCACTGGCCTCAGACTTATCAATAGACTGTCGGTAAGATATGAAGGCATCTTGGACCTTCCCAATACTTGAGTAGCACCTGCATTACAAGCATAAACTAATCAAATCCAGACACTTTAAGGCACACAAGCTTACATTTGAGATAATTACTTTTATATGTTAGTCATTTGACAGACACTTATATCCAAAGACACTTATATCCAAGGATTTAAGATATACATTTAATCGTTTCATGCGTTGCTCTAACGTTTTTGAGCAACACAAATTAAAAAGGAAGGTTTTATTAAACAAATAGGCAGGATTACCTCAGGACACAAGCAAAAAAGTTTGGTCAAATAATATAACCGCTAATATTCTGATTAATGCATTGTTACAAAAATTATAATAAAATTATACACAAAATAAAAAACTATATAAAAATTACACTGATATGTGGAAGATGAATTACATTTAAATAAGACATAATACTGCAAGAGGTAAATGTTTTTGCTTACCTGCCCAAGAAGTACCAAGACTGTCCCGAACTGGGGTCTGCTTCTAGGGACTTCTGCAGACACTGTATAGCATAGCTGTTTTTGTTGGCTTTATCTCCCAACTGCTCGACTGTGTGATGCATCCAGCCTGAGGGAGTGATGGGAAACATGAGGATTAAACCAAAAACTGCATTCTTAACAAAACAACTAGAACACCATCAATAAACAAACACTCTCTCCCCCCAATGCTAAGCCGCGGTGTGTGCTGTGGAGGCTGTTACACTGGCGCTTATAAAGGAGCAAATGGTTTGTGCTTGTTGTCTTCAGGGTAGGGTGGGGAGATGAGTTTGAGTTGGTAGGATGGTGGGGGGGTGGGGGGTCTACTACCACCAGCCGCTTCAAAAGGTCCCAGCAGATATGGCTGTGTCCAAACAGCCCCTCTCCTCATAATTCCCACCCAGCCAGAGGTTGTTAAGGAGAACGAGACAGTGTGCAGACAAAGAACTTCCCCCATGTGGCCTGGCTTCTCCTAGGCACTGATCCCAGCCGAGCTCTTAACACCTGTGGCAAGCGCCTGCACCCGGGACCCGTTACTACAGCAACCAGACCATTGCCGACAATTGCAGGGGAAACGTGGCAATGGTTTTATGGCAGCTGTTTGTTTTTTTTGCTTTATTTTTGGACTGGTAAAAGAAAGAAGCTTGGAGTGATGAGGAGCTGGTTTTTGAGAATTCACAACTCGCCACTGTGCCAATCATTTAAATTATTATTTCATTACTTATTGATGCTTTCTACTCAAAATACCTAACAGACAGTCCTATCCTGGAGAGCTTTGCTCATTTGTGCCAGTTTCCAGTTCAAACAATGGCCTTAGCTCAGATTTATAACCACACAACAGCATCCCAAAAGCAATTTGCACATTTAACATTATGCCCTGGAGAACTGGGACACATTTGAGAAAACCTGGACAGTACATTTGGGGATGGTGTTATTGAGAACGCCACAAACATCTTTTGTAGAGACAGCATGATGTAATGCCTTACTGTGGATTGTCTGAACACTAATTTATTACAATTATCGAAATTGAAAGGTTATTCAAAAACCTGATATATTCTTACTTTAAAGATTTTACAATTATTTCAAAATATGCCTCATTACGGATGTTCAGAACTGTGGTTGCAGAATTTCACAGACAGCAGGGCTTAATTACAAAAATTCAAAAGCCAGTTATTTACATACTTTGATACATCCCCCGTCCTCTTTCTTCACAGTGAAGAAACTATAGTGATTCTTAAAATCATTTTATAAACACTGCACTCTACAGCTATTTCCAGTTGATGAAATATTTAATAGCAGAGCATAACCAGAAAAATATTTTAATGACAGAAATCATGGCTTTTCCGTGCTTTTAATATTTTATTATCTTGCATAACTTTTCCAGGCATGCAAATCCCAAATTCCCTGATATTTCCAGGTATTCCATTACTGTGGGAACCCTGTAAAGCAGAAAGCAAGTAAAACACACTTACCCAATTGTTGGAGCGTAGTTGCCTTCACCTGTGCAGGGAGATTGTCTGTTTGTAACAGACTCTCATAAGCTTCCTTTGCGATGCGGTATTTCTTCTGGAGACAAACAGAGAGGAGAGATGTTTTAACAGACAAAAGGGTCAGCGCTCTTATGGCCCCTCTGGTCGAACACAAAGGGCCTCGTCAGACTGACCACAATGTACAGTCTCAGGAAGAGAGGAAACACACTGGACACTGACCAGGCCAGACACAGGGACACAGGAGGAGACAAACACACAGACAGACGCAGGGGGAGGGTCAGTCCAGGCCAGACTAGACTTAACAAGTCAGACAAACACAGACATGCTCTGTATCAGTGTAACTTGAGAAGCCCTCTCAGAATAAGTGTTTGTTTTTCTTAGCGACCTTGACACAGATCTTTGTTGGAGCTGATGGCTGACCACCATGGCTGACCACCATAGCTAACAGACCTGAGCAACCCGACTCCAAACACACATGGGTCTAACAACATGAAAGCAATCTCATCTGTGTGTGTGGTGGACAATAAAATCAACCCATTGTAAAACTGAAGTGTTGGTTGGTTGGTTGGCTAGTGCAGCAGTCATTGCTTATAGCAAAGTTTTAAAATCTGTATGAGATTTAATACGACTGCATCCAAATTGAATTTAATACAAGACCAGGTACTTGAATAGAAAGAACAGACTGAGTGACAAGAGTCTACCACACATAACAGAGAACATAAGCAAAAATGGTTAGCTGTACACACAAACAGTCAAGGTTGCACCCTAGAAGCAAATCCATCAATCATGAGTGTTTGCAGGAGCACTAAACTGTGAGTAAAAGAAAACCCCATGGTCCAACAATACTGCCCTGTCACCTCTAGGGCCTGCTTACTTTACAACATCTATAGACCACAACTGTGGGGTGCTGGAAGTTTTTTCAAATCATATTTAATTGCAAATTCCAAGTGAAGAAGTAATTGCAAGATCAAATAATCAGAGAAGCCGATGTTAGCATAAAAATTGTGATAAGGGCAAGTAGGATTGTGGTGAGTTTTCGCAGACTAGTGGAGGCTAGCTAAGTAATGTTATGTAGTGTTTTCTGAAACAAACTCACATCTGATTTGGTGTTTTGAGTTTGTAATTAATTTTAAATTAATTTCAATTGTGATAAAAAAAAATATATATAATTTTTTTTTTTTTTTAAAACATTCCCTTGGGGATTAAATTACTACATTATATGAGTGGTTCTCAACAATGGGACTGGAATACTTCATACATTACATTAATAAAAATAAACTCTTATTTATAAGATAATACATTTTATTAAGATTATAATAACTACTTTAAAATGCTATTAAAAAAACAAGATAAGTAACTGAAACCTTCAATATTGTTTGTATTTGAAGAACATACCATTCTTCAAACATCTGGAATCAAGAAATGCGTTGTGGTTAATTTAACACATCAATACACTGTTTTTGTTAATAAAAAGTTTCTG
This sequence comes from Romanogobio albipinnatus, assembly GCA_023566225.1. Taxonomy (NCBI): domain Eukaryota; kingdom Metazoa; phylum Chordata; class Actinopteri; order Cypriniformes; family Gobionidae; genus Romanogobio; species Romanogobio albipinnatus. The sequence continues at coordinate 19,995,745 of CM042243.1, forward strand.
AAATAAATCAAAAAATGTTTTTTCATTCAAATATTTGATGTCACAGATTGAACACTCTTTGTCTATCCCTCAGCGTTGTTTTAATCTCCTTCAAATTAAATATGGAATCTACTCTGACTAAGGTCTATGGATGGGAAATTACTTCAGGAACCAGGGTCTCTGTCAGAGCGAACAGTCACTAGCAGTGTTTCCATTACCCTTCAAATTGAAATATCGAATTGGAAATACAGCCAATGGTAACGCGTCAACTTTGCAAAAACTCCCATTTATCGCAAAAGTTTACCCTCGAACGAGGTGGTTTTTCAGGCAATTCGAAAAAGTTATTTTTTTTTTTCAAAACTGTAATGGAAACAGTTTTCACATTTACAGGTCACCTGGCCTACATAAAAGACAATCATTCTATAAAGATGACGCCGTATGTCGGACAGAAGACGAGAGTTCTTTATTAAACTCAAAAAAGACAATAGAATCCAGTATTCCTGTCATTCTAAACAACAAAGAAATGCCACAAATAATCATCAAGACAGATATGAGGGAGAAACCCCTACAAACACCCATCCGTGGCCACTAACAAATTTAAGGTGCTTTCCTTGCCATTAATGCTTGGATAACATGCCTACGTCTCCTTCGATTAAAAATAATGACTAGTGCGGGATATACATAAACCGACCAACATATGTGGCATAATTTGTATTGAATGACTTATCACAAGAGGAAAAAAATACGTTGTTTTAGTCGCATAACATCGGTTAATGGAAATGGCGTGATTTCACAATTGTTTTTTAATCGACATTTAGAAAATAATCGCAAAAGTTTTGCGCAAATCTGTAATGGAAACGCGGGCAGTGTTGCAGTCTTTATCATACAGGACAGATAGAACATTATACCCCCAAAACATGAGTATCAATGAAACACTTCATCTTTTGATAAAACGTTACAAAAAGGAGAACACTCACCTGAATTTCATATACATGAGCAATGTGGAACTGAACTGTGGAGACAAAAAGAGGAACTGATCAATACTGGAAATCCTTTTCTGATGGAAACAGTGCATCCAAATCTGTTAGCAGGTTAAAAATGAAACCAGCGTTCTTTGTCTTCACTGTTTCAGCTTGAGTGTTAATAAGCTTATGGGTGTACAGACATCGGGAAGGAAGAATATTAGCTTGCCCTTTGTGCACTTCAAGCATGTCATTACTGCCCGTATGCAAGGCAACACATGACTGAATTTAGTCATGCAGTTTCCCTGGCAACTGGAGTCTCAGGCAGGATGGAGATGGAACGAGGAAAAATCTAATTGAGAAAAGACTCAGCAAAGAAGTGCCAACCTTTTTCTATGAAAACACCTTGTCTGCTATAAAAGCCATCAAGCATAATGTGACAATGCAATTGGCAAATAAAAAGATATTTAATCAAAATTAACATGCTTAGAAGGGTACTTACTTTCAGCTTTGGACAAAGTGCAGGGTGTGGAGTCGATCAATGCCAGCTGAAAATGCTGTAAGACAAGGTGAAGTTTGATTAGACTGGATATGGTTAGTAACACTTAAAGAAATTGGGTATTTGTAGTGTTAGAATTGTCATTCTAATGTCCTACTGTTAGATATGACCAAATTCATTTTTACATCAAAACACAATACCAACCTAACCACGGTCCATCCCATAAAGAATACAACGAAATTGGCTACAATGAAAGTGCTGATTATTCTCAAACCAATGCAGTTGTACGTCCAAAAATAAATATGCTGCCTCTAATAGTTTGGAAAGAGCCATATGGGAATAACACAAACCTCCATTGTTATAATGCCATCAAAAACAAATATGACTAAATTCAGCTACATCATTATAAAATGTAATTATGAAATATAGACAGAAAGTCAGGACATGCATCGATCACGGTTTTCCCTAAACAACCTCAAATCACAATTCCATCCATCAAACTATCCACTCCACATTCACCAGCTGCCAAGGTGGGTGAATCTTACATAACTGGTAATGATAACTAGCCTCTCTTCAGTACCGGTAGTATCAAGCACCGGGTCAATCCGCTAACCGCAAATAGGCGACTGTTTTTAAAAGCTCGAGTGCATATTTTAGCGAGTGCTCTGTGAAGTGCATCACTGGTTTTAGCAGCGTTGAGCATTGTGTCCAATAACAAAAATGATTGAGCATGTGAAAGCAGTGGCAAATCAGAGGCGTTTAAGTTGTTCAGAATCTGTTCAATACGCCAGAGTTTGTGTGAGGTCTGTATGCTCACAAATTGTCTTGTTATAACCAACAAAGTATAAACAACACATAAGAGATTCATTGTACAGTAGCGATAGATTCTCTATTATAATGGGAGTTAATAGATTCAGCGAGCTTGCGCTGTGCTCTTTGCTTGGGTTCTGTATAAACAATCTGGAATTTAAATAAAAGTTTTATTTTTCATGCTCGCAAGTATACACGGCAAAGTTTTGGGACTGACAACCTTATTAAAAGATGGGACAAGATCGGTGCATTAAGTCTCGCAGTGGAAGTCCAATAGAACTTCCACATGTTCTGTTACCTGTAAGGCACGTCTTTGTTTTTCATTTTATTACAAATTTTTCAATTTATATTTTTAATGCAATGTTCATTTAACTTAACAATATTGGAAGGTTACATGCTAATTTTTCAACATATTTACTTCTAATTTTAATAGCATTAATAATTAACTAATTTAATATATTTATTTTCAAATACTTAAAAATATTTAAAAGGTCCCGTTCTTCGTGTTTTTTGAAGCTTTGATTGTGTTTACAGTGTGCAATATAACATGTGTTCATGTTTCGTGTGTAAAAAACCCCAGTATTTTTAACACAATTTACTTATCTGTATACCGCTGTTTTCACTGTCCTAAAAACGGCTGATGACTTCCTTTATTCTATGAAGTCCCTCCTTCAGAAATGCGTAACGAGTTCTGATTGTGCCAGCGGTTCCCGTGTTGTGATTTGACCGCAGCTTAGCAAACGTGGCACGGTCCCTGTGTTGTGATTTGACAGCAGCTTAGCGCACGTGGAAAGGTCACGCCTCTTAACGGGGTGATGTATATGCGCTCAATGATCTCTACAGCGTCCCTGGGAAAGCCAAACAAAGGTGATTTGACTCCGGGATGAAAATAACAGCGTCTCGACGACATGGCGACAAACACACTGAAACGCAGCACTTCCTTTTCTCCACGTGACACTTTCTCTTCTCCACGTGGGACAGCAACAAGACCACGCCCCCTTTTGCGCGTATTCTTGTGGGCGGAGGTTAGTCTGTTCTACTGTTCTATCAACGTCATTTATGAAGGAAGTACCAGGATGTAGTCCAAGCCAGCCGTTCGCTGTAGGCTTTGAAAGGGAACTTCTGTTAAATATCTCGCTTGGCATTGAACTTTGAGCTTTATAATTTTACAGGTATTATTTATGCTCTAACAGCAACATTACACACTAACTAAAGTTTGAACAGTGGGATCACGAAGAACGGGACCTTTAAAAGAGTTACACTAGTTTTTGCTTTGGTATACATGTAATTTTGGTAACACTTAACAATAAAAGGTTTAATTTGGTAATAACTACATTAGTTAACATGAACTAACAATAAACAATACTTGTACAATATTGAAAATTTTTAGTTAGTGACATGTTAATTTCAACATTTCCTAATAAATTAAGATCAAAAGGTGTATCTATTAACGTTAGTAAACGTACTGAACTAACATGAATATTTTTTATTAACAAACATTAAAAGTTTTAAAAATATATTGCTCATTGTTGGTTAAAGTTAGTTAATGCATTAACTAATGTTAATAAATGAGACCTCATTGTGAAGTGTTACCATTATTGAATACATACAAATATTAAAATCAGTACGATTATATTATAGATGCTTATTTGAAATTTAAATACTATAAATGTTACTGTACTATAGCAAAAAAACAAAATGCATTACAGTAATGAGACAGTGGGGACAATTATTGCCATTATTTAACTGCCATTTGTTTTGTTTTTTTTAGGTCAATGCATACATAGAGGTAACAGCAAGGTCAAGAGGATGTGATCTTGCAGTCACCGAGACAGTTACTGTTGTATATTAAGATGGGCGCAGGGCATAGAAACACCCTCTGTGAGCAGCATGATCACAACCCCAATCACGAACCCTTTGACAAGAACTACCAGCTGCTCGGGATACCAAGGAACCAGCCCAAAAGCAAAGCCTCTGCTCCTTATTAAATAAAGCACTGAAACCCGTCTTTGCACAGAGGTACCTAGAGGAAACTGCTAAGCCACAACTGAGGAACGTGGATATGCGTTACAATGTCCTGAATCCGATGTCCAGCATTCAGACCTCAAAGACAGATTATAAAAGGACTTAAGACTTCCAACAGTCCACATTCACAGCCTGCCTGTCCAGTATAATACAATCACTAGAGTCAAATTAACAGACAACAACCAACAAAGGAACCAAATTCATATTTTAGAATAATAGAAAAATAAAATTGTGTGTAACCAAAAGAGAATTTGGCTAAGAATTACCATTCAAAGTAGCACTTACATGCCAATGAATCATCACTGCTCTCAGTCGAAACAAGGAAAACATACAAACACACACCTATCTGCTTCATACAGACATCCTCCAGCAAACAAATACACGGATTACTGACCATAGCAAGCCCTTTGTGCTGAGCTGGTCTCCATTGACCAACTGCATCCTACACGTTTGCCCTCTCTCTCTCTCTATGGCTCTCCACTGGCAAGTAGATAATGCAGCAGGATTACCAGTGTGTCTCTCTCTCTCTCTAATACTGATTACTATTCAAGAGAGCAGCGGCAGCAGCTGAGAGATGACACGCTGCCGTACGCCTGCCGTAAGCTTTCACTCTCTGCAGGAAATCGGGACAGAGGGACAGGAGTGAATAGGGAAAAAACAAGATGAAAAAGCAGAAGAGGAGGCAGACTATTCAGTGCATCATATCAGCAGGCATTACAACAGTTCTATGGAACCAACATGCTCTCAGGACGAGTTCTTTATTTTTAAAAAAGCCACTCAAAGCATCTTAGCATGGTTTATGTCGAGAAACAGTGAAATAACAGCAAACCATGCTGCAGCGCCCTATCATGTCTACACAGACTTTTCTTTTTTAAAGAAAATACCTTCATTTAGCAATGGATGCATTAAATTGATCAAATGTGACTAAAGACATGTATAATGTTACAAAAAAAAAATTCCATCTCAAATAAATGCCGTTCTTTTGAGACTTTATAGTCATCAAAAATGCATCACCGTTTCCACAAAAATATTATTTCAACATCGATAATTATTTATGTAACAATTCACTTGGAGCCGAAAATTGATACAAATGTGTGACGATTCAAGTCGGTTGAGATGTTAAACGAATCACGATACACTTTTTAAACAGCAGGGACGCTGAAACCATATACCATATACTGCGCTTTACAGGCACGATAGCAACGAGCAAGCTGTAGCTAGCATTACGGACTGTGCATGCACACTGGGGCGAAGAAGAGTGAAATCCGTATGGAAGTTGAGCATGAGCACACCTGTGTGTACGCACCGTCAAACCGAAGCATGATGACGGCAAGCAAGTAGTTTACGTTGACTCATTCAAATCGGAGGTGTGAAGAAGACTAATAAGCGAAGACTAATAATTTGCGAAGACTAATAAGCACCACAGTGAGAGGATCCTCCGTCTGCATGTAAAAGATAATAGGCCAAATCACTGAAAGGCGGATTTGCAGACCTACTCGCGGCGTAGAGGGCAATTGTCAAGGAGATCACAAGGTGCCATAGTAAACTGATTTCAGGCTCTTCCTAATCAAGAAAAAGACCAGTGTGAGGATGTATTACACTAGCCTGGTCTTGCCAAACTCTCGTACATTTCATTTGTACAGAGTCTGGCCACTCTCCATTGACAAGCGTTTACTTCCTTGAAGGCGGGTACTCTGTTGAAGTTTAAAACTATTGGATCTGCCTAACCAATCGCTAACGTTTGGTTGTGATGTATGTCACGCGCCTTTGATTATCTCACATTAACTGTGCACACCACCTCAGTGTCAGTGATAAAATCTCGTGCATTCGGATTGTTGTTTATGGTGGAGAGGAGAGTTTTGTGATCGGAACGCGCTGCTCTCCTGGTGCATATCTCGTGCAATCATAACATGATTGTATATGCTGTAAATAAAATGTCATATGCTTGGTATGATAAGAATAAACGCTGCCATAAATAACAGCCCAATTCAAATGTTTACGTGCTTTTCTTCTTTTATTTTTTGAGCGGTGATTAAATATTTTGCTCTTGTAAACACTTGCCAGCATTTAAAGAAATACAAGTCTAGAAATGCATCCACATTATAGCGCACGCAACCACACAGTGCTCTGCAGGGGTCAAAAAAAGGATATAAACAGTGAATTTTGAAGTGATATATTCTTTAAAGCTCAGAGATGTGGATTCGGAGAGCAATTACATTACCACACGACCTTGGCTTCAGCCAACTCCTTCACCACTAACTAACGGAGCGAGCTGAAAAAGACTTTTCCCGGACCACAACATGGACACGGCCACCAACAAAACTCAGCAGTGATTGTTCTTGCTCGTGTAACGGAGTTCATCTGTTCAGGGAAGAAGGAGGCGGGAACCGGCGAATGTTTAACAACTTTTAATCAAATAATCACAAAATGAAAGTAAAAGCGGCAGCCCCTCACGGACGACTGCCACGCACATACATAACAAAACGTAAACAAAACCTAATTTAAAATCCAGACCTGGTCCTCTCTCGTCCTTCACCGGTGTCGCTCGTCCTTATATGCCTCCGTGCTCCCTCATGAGAGGACTCGAGACCATTGTGTCTCATTCTCAAATCACGCACACTGATCTTGCTCTTTCGTCCACCTCGCCACACTCCGGCTTTAACTTCTGGACGTTCGTCAGCGGTGCCAGTGCCACACACTCGCATCTTTCACCGCCGCCATTACTGAACTACAACTCAAACTAGCGCACAACATCAAAGTCATCACTCTCAGCCACTCCCTCTGTTCGCTGATTGGATCGGTAAAAAATTGTTCGGGAGAAAACCTAAGCATATACAGCAGTACCAGACATAGTACTGAAGGAAAATGAAAATTGAGCGGAATATGTAGGAGGGCGGAGCCAGGCTAGTATTACACTGAAGGAGAAATCTGTGCTGTTGCAGAACCAGATGTTGTATTTATTTGACTATCTTTCTCTAAATGTGTACGTGGATTTTTTTTTTTCAATAATTTGTTGATTATTATGGCATAGTTTTCTAAATTTGTTCTGCTTTTCTAACTCTTGCAAGAGTAATAATACAAATTAGAATTAAAATCTTGCCTTTATAATACTGTGAAACCCCTGTCAGTGCTGTACTTAAATTTGACTTAGTCTTTTCATTTCTGCAATTCCTCAGTGCAGGATGAGGGTGAAGAATCTGAAACATCCTCCTCCCAAGAAAACACCATTGGAATTAGTATTGTGAATCACATCGCATCGTGAGTTCAGTGAATTGTTAAATCACTATTGATAACACTAAAGAAATGTTTGAGCACCAAATCAGCATATTAGAAGGATCATGTGACCCCAAACCCCTTACAAGCATACAAGTAAAGCTCCTATCAACTGGAATTGTGAGAGATTTAAATCTAAATGCTACAGCCAATAAAGAATTTTAGTTATGGCCAATATAAAGTTAAGCTTTCGTAATAAGTAATAAGCCTGATATAATTTGGTAGTAATTTTAGCCAATACTGAAACAAAAAACGAAAACACAGGTCAAATAAATGCAAATATGGAGGAAGCAAAAAATAAAAATCCCACAAATAACTATGCAAAAAATATTATTGACTACACTCCTGAAGTGTGATCAAACTTTTAAAACACCGATCAGTATCAGTCCATCTTTGTCAATGCAATGTCAAAAGGGATGACTGCAGTAAACAAAGCATGGTGTTTTTGCAATATGTTTACGGTGCATAACGGTACAGATAGAATGTATTAAAACACAGGCGTAACCCACCCTAAGGGTTATGCTCGAAGAGTACAGGGCCGCACGGGAGCCTGCCCTCAGAGCTGCTTCTTTGTTCCCATAAGTGGGGGACACAGGGAGCAGAGAGCATTCAGCTGGCTGGTAAAGCAGCCCCTGCCACCCCTTCCCCAGAGCAGAGGGAGGACGTGCTGCACATGCAGCTCTTGTGACTTAATAGCACTCACTTGTTCTAGCTCACAATACCCTGAAGAGTAAGAGATGGTTGAGGATGTCTAATGCATTGCATTCCACACTTTCAGACTCCGCAGTTTGATCTAGGAACCTCCCGCTAAGACAGGAAGAGACTGTCTGACTGGCAAGCAAAACAACCAATCACAGTTGATTTTGTGCAATGTTTGCAGTTATGTCCGATAGAAGATTCAATGTCAAACCTTATGAACTTGACAAATCCGTCAGCACACAATAATATAAAAAAGCTTCACTGATATCCTTTCAAAGTGATGGTTAACAGTCTTGCAAAGCTGACGGTTGCATTCTCCATTTCTAATAGCACCGAAGGCTCAGAGTTCTTGCTGGTGCCCTTAAGACCATGGAGTGGGAGCAAGAAAAGATGATCCTTTTCAAAAAGGAGGAAGCCGATAAGCTTAAAAATCAAATCCTCTGCACAGAGGTTGTCTTCCCTTTAGCCCAGATGGCTACTCAGCATGCACACTCAGACTAGAAGAGCATGTAGAGATGTAAAAACCACACTCTCCCCTGCCCTCGTGGTGTCAATAAAAGGAATGAGATTCATAAAAAGGACAATAAAATTGTACAAAAACGAAACAAAAAGCTACAATACACAAATAAGTAAAAAGACTATGCCAGTGTATTTACAGTTATGACTGTGAAACTAAACAAAAATCACATAACGTAAGGTCAAGATTCACTGGTGACTCAGTGACCACAGTCTGCCAAAAACAGCCTGCAGCACTGTAATCCCTGAACAGAGTAGAAGGAAGAGCTAATTATAAACCTGCTAACCAACCTAGTATAAGGAAAAAAACAATAAATACATCTCCACAATATAATATATTTATTTTTTTATATTACAATATAACATTTTTGTATAAATGAGGCCTGCTATCTCAAATTGAAAACATTTGCAATACTATAACTGACCAATGAGCTGCTGATAATGGTAACAGTCGGAACTAAACTACCAGCATTGCAATATTTAAAAGCAGATTCAGCAGGCCAATGTTCTGTGTATTAAGGTCCATTTTAACCAACATCAAAAGCCTGTTCGTAAAATACAGTTCTTGGAGCACATCGAAATCAATGACTTGCACTGTAAATAAATTTATATTATTAAAACAGTCGTGAAAATTTTAATACATGGCCCGAAATGTACATGGATGGAAGTGATTAAACATCTGTCTGAAAACCCAGAACAGGCATGTGATCAGCTAAAGACAAAAAAAAAAAACCTTACCACCAACACAACCAATTTGTTTAATTTTATAAAATGAAAAAAAAAAAAAAAATCTTAATGCTGTGGAATGTTGGACAATGGGCGGAACTTCCGTCCACGTTCGGCGTGACCTTTTTAACATACGTTACGTAATGCAGACCAGCACAAGACGATCGATTGTGCTTAAAACGTATATACATTGGAATTTTTTTTAGAAAATGACCTATCATTTCGCTAGATAAGACCCTATTCCTCAGCTGGGATCGCACAGTACCATTTGAAGCACTTCAAAGCCCTTTGAAACTGCAATGATGTCTTGTGGACGTTCAACACTTTGGTTGCAATTGAGGTCCATTGTGTGGAGAAATCCTGAAATTTCTTTTCCACTGAAGAAAGAAAGACATGGACATCTTGGATGGCATTGTGGTGAGTAAATTATCAAGAAATTTTCATTTTGAGGTGAACTAATCCTACTAATGAAAAAGGCGGTCTCGGAGCGATTGTCTGAGGCCTGAGGCAGGAAGTGTGCGTTAAATCATTTTATGCCGACAGAGAAAAAACAAATGCTACCCTGCCCCTCAGGGTGCTATCGCTATGGTTTCACTTTCATTCTAGCCGTTATCACTAGCCGGTGTGACAATTCGCTTAATATTCTGCTCTATGCACATGCAGAGCTCAGTCGCAAATGGCCAATACAAACGTTCCACTCATGTACTGCTCACGCTCATCAGAAAAGCCAAGTCAACATGAAATTTCTATGTAGTAGTATTTTTTCTGTCAGCCCAACTGTGCTGTTACATGGTGTGGTATAGCTGAGCAGTGTTGAGCAAAGCTGGTAAAATGACGCTACTCTCTCGTTCACTGATCTGCTCTCCACTACACTCTGCTCACATGCTCTGATTATAATTGTTTTGTAGCACTATACATTATTTGGATAATTGGTAAAAAAATAAAAATAAAACATTTTCAGTTTTATGCCAATTGCAGCCAGAATTTTCAGTTTCAGCCATGAATTTTCATTTTGGTGCATCCCTAACTAATACAAGGACAGTAGTATAGTCATAATATATAAATATTAATAATATAATAACAACAACAATAATAATAATAATTTGTATTATTATTATTAATTAAAACATATTTTTACTATTGTAGTCAATGGCTGCTGAGATCTGCTTGGTTACAAACATTCTTCCAACTTGAGGGTGAGTAAATGACTCACAATTTTCATTTTTCATTTTTGTGTGAACCATTCCTTTAAAGTTCGCAAAAGCAAATTAGAAGCTAGTCAAACACAGCACTGCAGAGTAGCATTTACCGTGAATCAAAACCGAAAATAGTGCTGTTACAGTACTCTGAAACATGAAGCACATCTGACTATAAATTTATCACAACCGCTGCTATTTCATGATCGCCATATCACATTCTCACCACCATGCATTGTCAAAATTCATAAAATAAAAAGTTACTGGGCAGCTGCCGAGTAACACAGTTTAAATGCCAATTTTTCTCGCATTTGACTCTTTGAACCCTGGCTAACATGCTATGGGTGTCCCACATATAGCGTCTTGAGCTCATGCAGCATTGTTAGAAGCAACCCGTGCATTAAATAAAAGTATTAGAGAAAGTTTTGCAGTTTATTTAGTAACACTTCCCGTTAAACACCCCCCTAAAACCAAAACCATTTTTTCTCAGATATACGCAACTCATGTGGGTCATAATTTTACAGGGTGGAAAATACTGAAATACGGAAAAACCACATCACTGCCAGAATTATAAAATGTATACATATTCAGAGACTGTAGCTTTAGCTCCAACAGTAGAGCACAGAGCTAGAAATGCCCTATGTCAAGGGTTCGATTCCAGGGAATGCAAGCATTGTTAAATTGAAAATTAAGTCGCTTCGGATAAAAGTGCAAAATAAATTATTGTAATATAGAGAAGGAGACAGAGCTGTTAACAAACATACCTTGAGGCTTGACTCATAGTCTGTGATGACTTTAAACATTAGGCCGAGTCGTAGATGGATCTCCTTGGCTCTTGAGAAGCTGGGGTCAATGTAAAGCACCTCCTGAAATGCCTTTATCGCCCTGCAGAAGACAAAAACAACAACAAAAGAAACCTTAGGGAGGGACATACTTAAATTAATAGATGCATACAATGTGGTTAATGCTTATTTAATGACTAAATTATAATTCAAGGAAAAAGAACATCTGGAATTAAAATGTGAAATTAATTGCATGAAAAGCAGCATAACATAAAATTAAATGGTCCATGTGCTTTAAAAAGAAAAGGTAGCAGCAGACGCATAATTCCAATGGAAAGGCTCGTGAAACAATTGTGCTGCGTGGTCGACCCTGTTATTTGTTTGTTTGTTTATTGAGATATAATACATATACTCACCTAAAGGATTATTAGGAACATCTGTTTAATTTCTCATTAATGCAATTATCTAATCAACCAATCACATGGCAGTTGCGTCAATGCATTTAGGGGTGTGGTCCTGGTCAAAACAATCTCCTGAACTCCAAACTGAATGTCAGAATGGGAAAGAAAGGTGATTTAAGCAATTTTGAGCGTGGCATGGTTGTTGGTGCCAGGCGGGCCGGTCTGAGTATTTTACATTTTGCTTTCAGCACTAGGGATGTCCCGATCCGACATTCCGTATCGGTATCGGCTCCGATCCGCCATTATTTGCTGGATCGGGTATCGACCGATCCAAATCCGATACTGTGCGTATAATATTCAGTACCCCACAAAATGCACACAAAACATTATAAAGCATTATCAACGCTTCGTGCACTATATTTAGTGTTCTGAAGCCATTCCATAGTTTAATGTGAGGTACAGATGAATATTTAAATAATTTAAATTCAAGTTCACATGAATAATTCCCTCCGCTGCGTCTTTCAGCCATTCTCCATTCAGCTTTAAACTGTGTGTCCCGTTCAGTTACGACCGTCAACACTATGACACACTCTCCAAGATGATTTAGTGTTCCTGTTATTATGCTTGATCTGTAGATAACGCTATATGGTTTTGCATAACTTGACTATCTTGCTGGAGTTTTGCTGTAAACTTGTGAACATTACTTTCTAACGGATGTCTGTTAGCTCACAACACTGGACTAGAGATTGTATTGTTCTTCACGCACGATAACTAATGTTAAATTGTTCAAAGAAACGGCTCGATAAATTATAGCATAGATAGATGCACTACGCATCGATGCGTCTTTCATTTGTGTTTAACTTTTCAATGCGGACGGAGCGGCGCGCTGTGACTCTGTGTTGCTTCAAGCGCATCATCCTGCGCACGGGATGTGCATACGGCTTAGTACCGCTCTGTATTATAATACTTTTGCGCTATGAAAGATTACTAATAAGGTAAGGTAATTGACTGTTTGTCAATGTTATGTTATTTATTTTGTCTTTCAGTGCCTTTTTGTTATTACTGCTGTGATTTGCACATAGCTGCACTATGAGGGTTTTGTATTTATTTGTTTATAATGCTGAATGCTGCTGTTTAAATTGTTTTAACTTTAAACCTGTTAGTAGCATTAAGTACTGAAGTACTTAAAGGGTGGCAGTCTTTTAAAATCAACTGTTGTTGTGGACTTTATACTGAAGAAGTATTTGTTCTCCATTTGAATGAGATGTTTTTAGGTGGTTAATTGAGCAAAGTGCTTCCATTTATTTTATTATTATTATTAGTATATAATAATATATATAGTGAGGTATTTGAACAACCTGCTATTTTGCAAGTTCTCCCACTTAGAAATCATGGAGGGGTCTGAAATTGTCATCGTAGGTGCATCACAATATATGATTTTTTTTTAAAACTATTTATTTGTATGATACAGCTGCAAATAAGCATTTTGAACACCTGAGAAAATCAATGTTAATATTTGGTACAGTAGCCTTTGTTTGCAATTACAGAGGTCAAACGTTTCCTGTAGTTTTTCACCAGGTTTGCACACACTGCAGGAGGGATTTTGGCCCACTCCTCCACACAGATCTTCTCTAGATCAGTCAGGTTTCTGGCCTGTTTCTATGCAGCTAACGACCTCAAACAGGTGCATCTAATTTAGGATAATAAATGGAGTGGAGGTGGACATTTTAAAGGCAGACTAACAGGTCTTTGAGGGTCAGAATTGAACAGACAGGTGTTCAAATACTTATTTGCAGCTGTATCATACAAATAAATAGTTTTAAAAAAATCATACATTGTGATTTCTGGATTTTTTTAATTTAGATTATGTCTCACAGTGGACATACACCTACGATGACAATTTGACCCCTCCATGATTTCCAAGTGGGAGAACTTGCAAAATAGCAGGTTGTTCAAATACTTATTTTCCTCACTGTGTGTGTGTGCATGCATGCATGTATGTGTATATGTATGTGTATGTGTATATGTATATGTATATGTATATGTATGTATGTATGTATGCATGTATGTATGCATGTATGTATGCATGTATGCATGCATGCATGCATGCATATATAATAGATAGTGCCACACAAAGTGGACCATAACACATGATCTCCACCTCTGATATTGTAACACGTGGTCGGCTCACGGCAGTGGGCTTTGCTTACTTATACAGTGTCTGCTCAGGCAAACAGAGGGTGTTTTTACTGAACCACAGCCCAATGAACCCAATGGCACCAATCCCCCCCCCTCCCCTCCTTTCCCCTCCAAAAGGTATTTTCTGCTCTCTGCAGAGCACTGCAGTGCGTGAGAGCTCTGCTGCATGACAGAACGAAAGATTTAGCATTATTTCTTTATTCTTGTGAATTGTATTACTCTCAGATGAGCTGCAGCTATACAAGACTATATGGCAGGCTAACAAAAAGATCAATAAATATGCAATGCAAGTGTCCATTAGATCAATTCATATTGCTGGCTTCATTAAAAAAATAATAATAATAAAAAGCAAGCCAACCACAGCCTATTGTTTATCGATATAAAACTTACAGGTTTATTTCAAACTGTATAAAAGCTTTTTCGTGCTTGAGAAAGTTATCTGTTAGCATTCAATTTCACCTCAGTAGCAAGAACCCACATAAGATTGCGATTTCAAAAGTGCCATCTTTGCATATGGGCAATTCGTTTTGGACAATATTTTACTGAGACCTTCAGACTGAAAAAAACAATAGCAATAAATGGCTTGCAAAACATTTAACATTGTTTTTTTTTTTTAGAATGACCAGTTATTTGTGATTGGCCATCAATAGGGAAAGATAGTAGGGACTAACAAGGGCTATACAGCAAAATCTTGACTCATTGTTCAATGTGTATTTGAATATTTAAGATTTTGTACTGAAATGGTTTAAAGGCAGCATTACAGCCATTGCTGCCAAATACATTCAAATTGGTTTTATAGAACTAAAAGCAAAACCTAACACTTGAGTGCCATGAAAGGAACCTATAAATAAAAATGTATAATAATAATAATATAATATATATAAACTTGTTATGTGTACTGTGCTAGACTACTTAGGACTAGTCACAGCAGCATTTTTCTTCGGATACAAAATTGTTAGAATTTGAACTGGTGCCACCACCACGATTCTCAAATGATAAGAGCTGCCATTTCTGTTGCATATGAGAAACATCAAACGAATCAAAACAAAACTACACTACTCATTTGAGCTGCGCAGACCATTTATCAGCTCAGAGCAAAAATAGTCAGCGAACGCTCAGAACAGGTACTCACGGGCCATTCTTGAGCACGCAACACTGTTGCTACACAGCACTGCGGGATCCAGTGAAAAAGCATTTGAATTCCATAATTCTCCATTATAGACCAGATATCAGATCAAACAGTGCTGATATTGAAACCAGGAGAAACATTGTGCCATGAACTAGGGGTGCACCGATCCGACTTTTTCAGTCCCGATACCGATGCCTGGGCTTTGTGTATTTGTCGATACCCGATACCGATCCAATACTATTGTTGAATTAATAATAAACTGTATATCTTCCACCTTATACCTTTCTTGAAGAGACTAAAGGCACCAGACTTTACTAACTAAACATAACTAAGACAAAATAACAGATGTATGTAAAGTGTTGAATTATTATTTATTTAAAAAACAATTGTGCATTCAAATCTAAAATAGAATGTAATCAAACAAAAATGTAGCAGTGGAAACAAAAAAACAGTGTATTGGTCAAACATACAATAGTAATCTGACAGTTACCAAAACATTTTTACACTACAGATAATTGTTTGGCATATAATCATATCAATATTAAAAAGTAGCATTACAAATGAACAAATAGTCTAATTTTCTGCCATATGCAATTTAATGAAAATTATCAGCTAGCTAATAACTTTGTTCTGGTTTCACCTCGCTCCTGTCTAAATGATTGTAGGCTAGGCCTATTTATTTTACTACACATTGTCAACAGAAATAAGCTGAAATACTGTTGATAATTAAAAATAATTCTTACTATCCACTCTTCCTAAATTGGGTAAGCACACATGTGTTCTCATTTCAGAGGTGTTCTGAGTAAATTAATAAACTGATTCATGAGTTCAGTGTTGGACAGATCAGTTGTTCTAACCAGTCGTTAAAATGATTCGGTTCAAAGGAGTCATTAGGTCACGAATCGGACATTAGCAGACGCGTTGTGCGCGAATCCCGTCTGTTAGAACATCGCGAAAGATGTCAACACACAGAAAACACTTCATAACTGAATATAATTTGTCTCCCGTTTATTGTAAGTATGCTTTATGTCAGCCGGTCAGAGAAGAGTCAACATTTTTTGAGCGCAATTCACAACCAGCGATAATTCAAGGACAAAATTGTCCGAATGTGCCACGTGCAACATGGTTTCGGTCTTCCGACCTTTTGATTTGGATTAATATGTGAAATATGAGAGAGCTAACACTGATTATTTTGAAGACCCAGAGAGTGTGCGCGGGGGAGGAGCTCTCTGATCGGTCTCTCTGTCACTCAGTCACAAGCGCAGCATCTATTCTACATCACTCGTAAATCACAATAAGTCATCAAATTAGGCTTTGGCGGCCGTCAAAAAATGTTCAATGCAGGAAAAACCCTGACTTTGCAGTAATACCACCTCCCCTCAAAACATTTAAGTTACTTTGCAGACATTGTAAACAGCCGACGAACTAGTTGGCGTGGCAAGCGTGAAATATCTCCTCCACACAGCCAACTCTCTGGCTCGCTCCATGTTGCTTTTAGCATGCGACACACGTGAAGCTGACGAATGACGTAGGTTCTGCTGCGACGAAAAAAAAAACACCTGGATCGGCTTGTGGATCTGTTCATTTTTCCGATCCCCGATCCAGCTATTTTGTCAGTATCGCGGCCGATATCCCTACCATGCATCCCTACCATGAACGAGCAAATTATAGAAGGCTCTTCAGCACACAAATCATCAACATTCACAACCATGGATGGATTTAATGTAGCCAACTTCAAATACAGGGAGTGCAGAATTATTAGGCAAATGAGTATTTTGACCACATCATCCTCGTTATGCATGTTGTCTTACTCCAAGCTGTATAGGCTGGAAAGCCTACTACCAATTAAGCATATTAGGTGATGTGCATCTCTGTAATGAGAAGGGGTGTGGTCTAATGACATCAACACCCTATATCAGGTGTGCATAATTATTAGGCAACTTCCTTTCCTTTGGCAAAATGGGTCAAAAGAAGGACTTGACAGGCTCAGAAAAGTCAAAAATAGTGAGATATATTGCAGAGGGATGCAGCAGTCTTAAAATAGCCAAGCTTCTGAAGCGTGATCATCGAACAATCAAGCGTTTCATTCAAAATAGTCAACAGGGTCGCAAGAAGCGTGTGGAAAAACCAAGGCGCAAAATAACTGCCCGTGAACTGAGAAAAGTCAAGCGTGCAGCTGCCAAGATGCCACTTGCCACCAGTTTGGCCATATTTCAGAGCTGCAACATCACTGGAGTGCCCAAAAGCACAAGGTGTGCAATACTCAGAGACATGGCCAAGGTAAGAAAGGCAGAAAGTCGACCACCACTGAACAAGACACACAAGCTGAAACGTCAAGACTGGGCCAAGAAATATCTCAAGACTGATTTTTCTAAGGTTTTATGGACTGATGAAATGAGAGTGAGTCTTGATGGGCCAGATGGATGGGCCCGTGGCTGGATTGGTAAAGGGCAGAGAGCTCCAGTCCGACTCAGACGCCAGCAAGGTGGAGGTGGAGTACTGGTTTGGGCTGGTATCATCAAAGATGAGCTTGTGGGGCCTTTTCGGGTTGAGGATGGAGTCAAGCTCAACTCCCAGTCCTACTGCCAGTTTCTGGAAGACACCTTCTTCAAGCAGTGGTACAGGAAGAAGTCTGCATCCTTCAAGAAAAACATGATTTTCATGCAGGACAATGCTCAATCACACGCGTCCAAGTACTCCACAGCGTGGCTGGCAAGAAAGGGTATAAAAGAAGAAAATCTAATGATATGGCCTCCTTGTTCACCTGATCTGAACCCCATTGAGAACCTGTGGTCCATCATCAAATGTGCGATTTACAAGGAGGGAAAACAGTACACCTCTCTGAACAGTGTCTGGGAGGCTGTGGTTGCTGCTGCACGCAATGTTGATGGTGAACAGATCAAAACACTGACAGAATCCATGGATGGCAGGCTTTTGAGTGTCCTTGCAAAGAAAGGTGGCTATATTGGTCACTGATTTGTTTTTGTTTGGTTTTTGAATGTCAGAAATGTATATTTGTGAATGTTGAGATGTTATATTGGTTTCACTGGTAAAAATAAATAATTGAAATGGGTATACATTTGTTTTTTGTTAAGTTGCCTAATAATTATGCACAGTAATAGACACCTGCACACACAGATATCCCCCTAAAATAGCTAAAACTAAAAACCACTTCCAAAAATATTCAGCTTTGATATTAATGAGTTTGTGTTCATTGACAACATGGTTGTTGTTTAATTATTAATGTTGTAAAATTAATCCTCAAAAATACAACTTGCCTAATAATTCTGCACTCCCTGTAGTCAAATGTTTTGTTTTTACAATATTCATCTCCGGGTTAGTACAACCTTTTGAGAGAAAAATCTTTCAATGACTACAGACTGCAGACTACAGCTTCTCATCACATCTTCTGTCCAATCAAATGCTCTCTAGAATCTGAAGCATACCGCCCACTACATTATAAATAGACACTGAAGCTGCGGCTGATATCGTCAGCTGTTCACACATTTACCATTTTCTACATGGTAAATGGGACATACTATATATATGTGATAGTAAACGATTCACAGTGCAAATATGCTTTCAGTTGAGGCGAATGAAGTCTGGTTTCACATGCACCACCACAGTACACACACACACACCATTTTGGTCTAGACTAGAGACATGAGAGTGAAGAGCAGATCATATGCACAAGTCGGCGCAGACAAAACAAAGCATATCGGACCCATTTAAATTCTGCACAGAATGCTGCATTTCAAAGCGATATGGAGGAGATGATGATAAACGGTTAGAGATTATGAGGAAACTGTGGCTTTACTAAACAGAAAGGCTCTAGTCAAACTGTGATATTAACTAAACGTTACGGGCAGTTTTAAAAAAGGGGAGGAGCTGCTTACAGCTGGAGCCATTTCAGGGGAAATTACGTCAACACATTGAATAATGCCGCGGCTACGTCAACACATTGAATAAGGCACTTCAGTGGGCCTTTAAGTCTCATGAAAAAAAAACCTTTTCTTCAAATTATGACTGAATTACACAGAAAGCAGGTAAAGAGCACTCCTTTTATAGTCACTGAAGCTGTCGGTCAGTTCAGTATGATACTACAGAAGAACAATGGTACATTTAATAAATATTTAGAATTTTCCCTATAAAATTATGTTTTTGCATGTTACTGTGAGAAAGAAGTTACTCACGAGACTTGATGTCTGACAGCCAGTTGTCTGTGTGCATGTGCTTCATTCAGATGATTGCACTCAGAAATCAATCCATTAGATGTTTAAACTAATATAGAATATAAAACGCATGGAAAAATAAACTTTAATGATGAAAGAAGAACTATGCCATCCATGAGAGTGACTGCGATATAGATGATAGTAAAAAACAAGCAGATATTGTTAGTCTTTGGCAGAGAATCCAATTGAGGCAGGAACTGTGTGGATAGGGGGCAGCACGCAGGAGCTCATTTGCATTTAAAGGCACATGCACGAAAACAGCCTGTTCTTGACTGTAGTCAGAAATGGATTTATAAATTATCTGTGAGGTATTTTAAGCTGAAACTTCACAGCCACATTCTGGGGACACCTGATATTTAAATTACATCTTGTAAAAATGGGCATAATGGATCCCTTTTAATGGATTTACCTGATGAGACCTTATTGTAAAGTGACACCTATTTTCTTTATAACTTTGTTTCACTTCAATCTGTTTGAAACATTTGTTTACTATATAGCCTACATTTTTGTGTATTGGTTTACTGGATTTGAATATTCAGTTATTTTTGTTATAAGAAAAAAAAAAGTTATTAAACCGGTTAGAATGTGACCACTTCTTCTGCACCTTATTTCAATATTGTGATAATACCATATACCATGATAAAAGCTTCAGCAAGGAATTGCAACATGAAAATTTGATACGTCATGAAATGTTAGTCTAGAGTCCTGAAATTGTTGGCTTGATTGCTTCTATTGTTCTCCTCATGTGTTTTGACATCTAATCATTGAGCAGATGCTTTTATCCAATGTACATTTCATGATAAAACTGACATAACTTGAAACTAACAAAGCACAAAGGCTTGTTGCAGTTACTGGAATGTATGCGTGCTAAAAATGTTTAGCTGACATTGTTAATAACAAGCATAGACTAAAAGGTCGATATTGTCAACCCAGCCTTGGAGTCCACACAGCTGACACTAGGGTTGGGCGATATCTCCTAAATTGGCAGTTGATGATGTTTACAGTAAAACATTGTGACGGTCGATGATAGCATCGTTTTTGGGGGGTAATTAGGTAGATAATTTACTAGATCTCTTTACATAAATACTATTTTCTACTTAAAACTATCATTTCGTTATTTTTACTAACCCAAATAATGACTCATCTGCTAGGTTGCACGTGAGGGGGGAAAAAAATAGCTTCCTTCCACTTAAAGAGTTGTGCTCTTTTTATTTCAATATATCTCTTTACATCAGGGTTCCCCAAACTACGGCCCACGGGCCGAATACGGCCCGCCCCAACATTTGGACCGGCCCTCTGAACCAGAGTCCTGCACGAGCGGGTAGCTACCCGACGGGTGATCCGCGAATATTGCTGAAACGGGTGAAAAAAACATCCTAACTGTGTCGGATACGGGTGCGGGTCGGATAAGGGACAAACACGGGTCTAAACACGGGTTTTAAACAGTCACGTGCAAACGAATATATATATATAAAAATATATGCATGTATATTGTAGATGTGTTCCTAAAAAAAAGTATGCATATTTTTTGGAACACATCTACAAAAATATGCCTTGCCTGTTTTTCAAGTTGATAAAATAATTTAAAATCCACATTAGTTTATTTGTGGCTGTGCGGCGCGCGCGCGTGCCCTCCTAGGAGATTCACAACCGCGCGCGATCTGCCTGCACTGCAGTCGTCGAGATGGATCCTGAGGAGTTGAAGAAAAGATAGCCGCAAATGTGGAACTTCATCGCTGAGGAAGCACGCAGATAACTGTGGTAACAAACCAAGCACACACAGTTCTAGCGAACAGTATTTTTCAAAAGGGGACAGAACTGAAGGTGCCTCGTAGAGATGATAAGGACACATAACCATGTTTGACAGCTCTGAAGTTGTCCTTGTGTTAATGGTCGTGTAATAACTTCTGTATGCTGGCAATAAACATTTTTGAAAGTGTGTCTATAATGTTATGCTAAACATTAGATTTTTAGTTTGATGAATAGATTTAAAATCATAAAATCTCAACAATAACACTGGTAGTCACTCCGGCCCATGTAATTTGACCGACCCGGCCCCCCATTAAAGAAAGGAAAAATGATGTGGTCCTTACAGAAAAAAGTTTGGGGACCCCTGCTATAAATACTATTTTCTACTATAAAAATATAATTTCGTTATTTTACTAACCCAGTGTTTTGTATGTGAATGCTGTTTCACGTGAATATTAGCCTACCACAGGAGTGAAGCACAAAGCTTTGTTTAGCCTAGAAAGGAAATAATGGTCAGATAGCACTTTCATTCTGTTTTGTGGTCTGGTCACTCGATTTTCCGTGAATTTTAACAATAGGCTTAGTCCATTTTATCCCAATGGACATGGACATCTCGTTTCTTCTCTCAAATCTTCACTCACGCCGCACCCATTTTCGCAGGGGATTATAAACGTTTCTTCCTTTCGTTTGTTTATAATAAAGTCTATTATAACATTTCACATCCTTTACTGTGGTAAAGTATAAAAAACACTGTAGGACAAATACCTTTTTACTTCAAATTTTATTTAACACAGTTTGTTCTTGTTATTAAACTTAGTAAGGCGTGTCAAGTTTGGTTTATTTGAATAGCGCATTTCACACACACGCACACCGGTGATTTTAATTTTGTTTTCTCTGGCAGTGAATAATCAAACATTGCCTAAATATCTTGACCCTGTGGAAGAACGGTAAAATCCGTTCTTCAGACCTTTTACAACAAGTGTTGCTTTGCAACATCAGGAGAATGAATGAAGATATTCGAAAGGTGTCGATCCAGCTTGTGTCCCACATTCCTCTCAAAGCGCAGAGCGGTGTATGATGCATCTTTGCGGGGAAATAGTATGAATCAAATATTTTTCTAACTAATATTATTTTTTTTTATATATTCTTTAGGTTACCATTATTTACTGAAAATCGTTTAAATGTTTTATAAGCTGTAGTGTGTTGTTTCACTGACGGAAGTGCTAAAATAAACACGCATGCTTATGGATGTTTCAACCTCAAATTATTTCAAAATGTAGGCTATATATAGCATATATATGCATTAGTTACATTCTCAATTTAATTAACAGAGCAATCCCTGCTAAGTTTTTAGTTTAACTAATACTACAGAAGAGGATTAGTGTGTGTCGCACTCACAACAGACTTGCAACGGGGGCGTGGCATCACGATGGTGGCGCTCCATCGTGATGTCAGTCAGCCATGATGATGGATGATGTTATTGTCCATCGACACAACCCTAGCTGACACATTTAACTAAATTATTTAATGCCAAGAAAAAAAAAATATTTTTTTAACCTGGTATTTTATATGCTTATTTAAAAGATGTAATGGCAAAATTGGCGTATGTATCTAAAATGACTGTCAACTTAATTTGATGTGGACACCAAAATTGTTATGTCACGTCTTTGACCCTGTAGTTTATCCACATTGTGTGCATGAAGCGTTAACTAAACGTAACTGTTTCTGCCAAATTTGTCCCAAAAACCTAAAATTGCTGTTTCCGCCACTGAAATTTCAGTGCATTCCTAGTTTCACATGAATAATTTTTATTTTTCATTTATTTCCACTTGTATGCAGGATAACTGATTTTCTAAAACCAATGTAAGCAAAAACTAGCAAACTAAACAAAATGTCATAAGTTCTAGCAGTCAAAACTCCCATAACCAACCCCCCAACCCAAATAAAAATGCCACAATCAACCTAGCATATAAGCAACTAGCTAATCAACAGCAAAAACAGGAAATTAAAAAAGGTACAAAAGAATACTTTAACAACAAACAAATTTATAAAATTTTGGATTACACACAAAAAAATTCTGACCGGATAATTTTATTATAGTATGGACTCTCTGTCTCTCAACCTATCTGGTCTTGCAAGTTTAGGCACTGAGCTTGTCAAAGTAAGGAAAATCCCAAATGCTGAGCGAGGGCAAGAATGAAAGAGAGAAAATGGGAAGCAGGTCATCTAAGTTTCCTGCTCGGGAATCAAGATTTCCTCATCAGTTACTAGCATGCAAGATGTAGTGACAGGGTCATGTCCTCTACAGTCACTGCACACTGAAATTAATGATTTAAGTAACAGACAATACGACCTATACAGGACAAAAATGTGACAAAGCTGTTCAGACCTTTAATGAGTAATTGATTCAGAGCCCTGAAAGCTACATGGGGTCAAAATAGACAACTAAAAGGAATGTTACACATTTAATAAGAATTACATTCTATCAACAGCATTTGTGGCATGTTGTAGATTACCATAGAAAAATAATTGACAACCAAAAAAAAAAAGGCTATAGGAAAAGACACAGCGCCCCCCCCAAAAAGTGAAAATACACTGTTTTAAAAGTAAAATCCCAAAACTTAACATATGCGTTAGCATGACACTAACCAACATTAACCATGCTTGTGCAAAGCTATATTCAGCATTAGGGATGTCAATTTACACAAATTTCCATGATCGATCGTCGTTTAAATTAACGATCAATTAATCGATTAAGCGTTAGCCTTAAAACTGCATATGCGTCTACAGCAGTGGCTTATAGCCGACCGCATGACAGGGTGTGCAAACACTGACAAAACGCCATGTTCCTCACTAAATCAATGAAAAGGGTTTTTAATCTAAATAAAGGGCTATAGGATTGTAAAATGAATTGATTTGACTGATCATTTAATTAAATTACTTTTATTACTCATATTTGATTATTAAATAAGTCAACGTGTCACCAACTCCACCTCAGATGCATGCTCTTCAGAATGTGTGGACGCGCTCTTCCTGAAACAACGCTCTGAAAACTAGACCCAGTAAATTCACAACGATGTATTACAATATTGTTCTCTTTATAATGATATGTAATATGACAGTCCCAATCATAGGCATTATAAGTTTAGTATAAGTGCATTGCTGTTGGAGCTGCATGCACTGACGCTGATCACCGGCACGCTTCACTACTGCATTAATTTTTACCAAGATGCATGAGATTAAAAAAAAAATCAGCTATAGATAGGCCAACAAAGAATAAAAACACAATATTACAACTTACATTTGCAGCGGCTGCGAATGCACATGCAATCTTGTAGTCAAGATTAAGGAGTCACTCTAGCTGTAAAATGGTCCCAAACAGAGCTCCGGTGTCCGTATCATTACGCGTTGTTTATACTTTCGCCTGGCTCCGCCGCGCGAGCCTCCGTCTGATTTACAGTACATGTTTCGCGGTTGAGCAGCACGCATGACCCTGATTAATCGATGGTCGATAGGTTTTATCGATTAAATGTATTATCGACAATTAATCGATCATCGATTAATCATTAACATCCCTATTCAGCATATATAAAGCACTTTTTACATGGCACAAACACCACCAAAAGACATTACATCAGTAAAGAATAACCATGAGGTACACCCACCTAAAAAATTAATCCCTAACTAAAAATGACTATTTAGACTAGGGCTGGGTAAAAAAAAAAAATAGATTTCTCGATTTTAATCGATTCTCACTTTTACAAAACAACATCGATTCTTAAATCCCAAGAATCGATTAGTCTAACATAAAATACCGTTTTAGCATTGTGGCGTGAGATCACTCTGCCGCAGCTCAGTTCAAGAGAACCAGCAGCGCGGAGCAAACATGAACGGATCTTCTCTTCCACCTTAATACCAGTAACAGCGCAAAATAAACACGAATGAGCTTCTGAAAGTATGTTAAAAGATACAGTACAACTTACCCAAATCCGTATCATGTCACATAGAATCGCTCAGTGTTTCAACCGCAGAAAGATTTAAGTAAAACAGCTTAATTGTAAAGTTAATATTATAACTATTATTATACAAAAAAAAAAAAAAAAAAACAATTTAGGGTCATTTAATTTTTACCTTCAATATTAGTAGGCTAATGTAGTATCAACTGACTCCCATAGTTTACAACATTAGTTCAGAAATTAGTTTTCCTTGAGAAAATTTTGCATGTATTATACCTGATACATATCCAAAATAATCGACATTGAATCGAAAATTGAATCGAAAGCTTGTGAATCGAAATCGAATTGTGAAACTTGTGTCAATACCCAGCCCTAATTTAGACATTAACAGCATTAAAGATCATTTCACTTACAGAATAATGTAAAACCTTTAACAATATACAAACTTGAAATGTCTGCTTTTAAATCCAACTGCTACACAATTTCTGCTTTTAAATACAATTACTTACAATTGCGGGGTATGTCTTTTTAGAAACATTAGTGGTACCTAGCGGAATTATAAAGACAAACCATATTTACAAACAACCAGGCAAAAGGCCCTATCGCCTGCTGCACCTCCCTCAATTCAAATATCAAACTCAGCTCTTACCAGTACATTTGAAGGCATGTCTCAACAGGTAAAAGTAGCTAAAAGTATTCCTAATAACTTGGACCTTTAATTGAAGACTATGTCGCCATGTGTCATGAGTAATGAGATGGTGGTCTAGTGGGTTAAACCACTGAACTGATATGCAGAAGGTTGCTGGTTCAATCCCAGCAGTCACCACCAGTGTGTCCTTGAGCAAGGCACTTTACCCCATGTTGCTCTAGGGGGATTGTCCCTGTAATACGGGCACTAAGTCACTTTGGATAAAAGCGTCTGCCAAATGCATAAATGTAAATGTAAATGAGTAAGCAGTACACTGTCTAGAGGGAACGCAAGCGTCTCACTTATAATAAACCCATCTAATATATCTGCAACAGGCACATTTTACACTGGACATATCAAAGTAAACACCCTCTGGCTCCGCCTGCTATAGTAGCCATGCCCCAAACTCTCACTATAGGTTGAGTTGGAAAGAGATTGAGAGATCTGAGTGGACCGCTCTCAATGTTTTGTTGGTGCCTGTGAGGCTCAATATTTACAATTTTGGGGGAGATAAACCAATAAATGGCATACTAATAGTAGTCAATGGACAATAAACTGGGTCAAGACTGAGGTAAGAGAATATTTTTAACTAGGGCTGACAATAGATCATTTTTAATTGCAATTAATCACCCTTTTTGTACAGAGCAAAGAGCAAACAGCAAAGAGCAGAATCATACGGAGATGACAAAGAATAATAAATCACATACGTTAACATTGAAAGCCCTAATATTAACATTTAAAAAAAATCTTACATCTCCTTTAAAAATGCAGATGCTTTATTTCTATCAGCTATCAACACATCATTCCTTTTTTATCCAATATGCACATCAATGTACTTCCACATATGCCAAGTTAATGCAATTCCTGCTGCTGGAGCAAGCTGAACAAATCTACAGAGCATGTCTGAGGCATACCCTTACAAAACCAACATGGTATGCCTACCTTCTCTGTCCAGAATGGGCATCTGAGGGGGTGCGCTGCACTGCCCTAAGACAAGAAAAGAGGGGACCTCCAGTAGTAAATATCACAACATACCATCAGTACATACATTTGCCAAATCAATACCAATATCCAATATAATTTCATAAACTGTAAAATAATATATATTAAAATTGACCTTAAAAAGCTATTGGGGGAGGGGGAAAAAACTTGACTGATTCATGAATGAGGGAATGAGATGCTTTTCCCATTATCTTTTAAGACCCGGACCTCCATCCAGTGATGGTACAAGATCACCAGCTGAACACAATAATGGTCTTTGGCAGATCTCAAACGTAATCTAAAATTCACCTGACTAGAGACAGTATAATCATATACTTAAAATACTCAATATTTGCCAAAAAACCATGCATAAAATACTAAAAAGATATTAAACTGATTCCAAAAAATCTGCATCACAAAAAACGTATATCTCCAATGTTATAGTAACATGGACAGATATTGCTCATGTGTAATGCATACTGCATGTTTTAAACACCATCCTGACCCAGTTTTATGACTTGGTTACAAAATACTACAGTTATGTTGCACATACAGTAATGTCTTTCATGGCACAAGAAAGAACCGAGGACAGAGAAGGTCAAACCATAAATTACTAGAGTTTTGTGCTTGCAGAACGACAAAGACACACACTAATGCAAAGCTATGAATGCAAACAACCATGCTGTAGGCTTGACTTAATCTTAACGGCCCAAAGTGAACCAAACTCAGATCACCTCCCGAGAGAGAGTCTGTGGATCATGTCCATATTGGAAGCCACTCTAAAAACACTGAAAACCGGCCACAACATACACACTTGTATTTGTAGAATACTATAAACAAATGGAGAGCCCCATTACTTTGAAGCCATATATTTAAATTGCCATCATTTTGTGGTTTATTCACATATCGCAAATATGACTTTAAATCAATTTAGTTGCATAGCCCCATTTACATAAACCAAAGAAGAGATGATGTCTCTAAAATAACACTTCTGCTATTCATCAACAGAAAAACAATACACACACATTCAGCAATCTTTAACAACACAATAAGATAAAAGGCTCAATGTAAAAAAAAACTAAAACAGGACAAGCAAGGGTAGGATAAAATATAGAATATGAAATCAGTCTGTATGCTAAGAAAGCATCAACATCATGCTTAAGGTCATTAAAAATGCTTTTAAGGATGGTATTTTAACAATCTGTTAAAGATGAAAAAAGAAACCAGATGGAATGCATAAGAAAACAAATAAAAATGCATCACAGAATACATTGTAATTGTGTACTTACCACTGAAAAGCATTGTAATGGAAGTAAACCAAACCAAGGCCATATAAAAAGGCAGCATTCTGGAAGAAAAAAAAAGAGCTGAGAGTTAGAAACTATTCATCAATTCATCATGTTCGAATTAACCTGCAAAATGACTTTCTGATAAAGGATGGCACGTTAAGCATGAGTAAAGATGGTTTACCCACACAGCAGGACACATAGAAACGGCTGCGTCTAATGAGCAGGTGTTCAACTTTATAGGTGGAAAGTGTTCATCTCCCGCAACCACAAAAGGTTATATTTACATAACAATGCACAAGACAATATGGATCAATGAAACATTATCGTGTCTTAACCCATTATCTGTGCTTAGAGGCAAAGTGTGACTCAAACTGAAAGCCACTGCGGCTTGTATTCCCCACAAATGAACTTTCGCTAGCTGATGAAACTAGATAGTAAATTGACGAAAAAGTTATTTAGCAAGTAGAATAGGATTGGGCTGTATGGACACCCACACACAAACAAAAACACAAAAACCCATCACCCTTTTTTATAAGGACGAGGTGAGTTTCATGCTGCCGGTATATGAAGCACAAACCACAAAAACTGCGTAACTAATTTGAAAAGCAGCATTTTGTTGGGTGAATGTTCTACTTTAAAGCACTGTAATAAAATTCTGGCTGAGACATGAATTTTCTTAAAGACTTCAATGATTAAGAATAATTAAAATTATCATCATGCATGGAATAATAAAATGAAAGTCCAGCCCTCTCACCCTTATCTGATTGCAGAGAATAGGGGCTTTTGCACCAGTGGAACCTTTTCATAGTTCATAGAACTACTGGGTACTATACAATAAAAGTACCCGGATTTTGGCGTGTTCACACCGCAGGAACCAAGCATGATTTTAGTTCTAGGAACTCCTTTTGGGGCAACTAAACTAGCTCCTACTTCAGAGTAGGGTCTAACCCAGCACAATAGGAACTACCAGTGACTATCATGGACATAAAAATATAAAAATCACAATATTTTCTGGTATTTACTGCGATAATATCAATGACGATATAGATTTGTGTGTGTGTATGTGATATATATATATATATATATATATATATACAGTGAGGAAAATAAGTATTTGAACACCCTGCTATTTTGCAAGTTCTCCCACTTGGAAATCATGGAGGGGTCTGAAATTGTCATCGTAGGTGCATGAAATCACAATATATGATTTTTTTTTTTTACTATTTATTTGTATGATACAGCTGCAAATAAGTATTTGAACACCTGTCTATCAGCTAGACTTCTGACCCTCAAAGACCTGTTAGTCTGTCTTTAAAATGTCCACCTTCACTCCATTTATTATCCTAAATTAGATGCACCCGTTTGAGGTTGTTAGCTGCATAGTCACCTGTCCACCCCATACAATCAGTAAGAATACAACTACTAACATGGCCAAGACCAAAGAGCTGTCCAAAGACACTAGAGACAAAATTGTACACCTCCACAAGGCTGGAAAGGGCTACGGGGAAATTGCCAAGCAGCTTGGTGAAAAAAGGTCCACTGTTGGAGCAATCATTAGAAAATGGAAGAAGCTAAACATCTCCCTCGGACTGGGGCTCCATGCAAGATCTCACCTCGTGGGGTCTCATTGATCCTAAGAAAGGTGAGAAATCAGCCCAGAACTACACAGGAGGAGCTGGTCAATGACCTGAAAAGAGCTGGGACCACAGTTTCCAAGGTTACTGTTGGTAATACACGAAGACGTCATGGTTTGAAATCATGCATGGCACGGAAGGTTCCCCTGCTTAAACCAGCACATGTCAAGGCCCGTCTTAAGTTTGCCAATGACCATTTGGATGATCCAGAGGAGTCATGGGAGAAAGTCATGTGGTCAGATGAGACCAAAATAGAACTTTTTGGTCATAATTTCACTAAACGTGTTAGGAGGAAGAAGAATGATGAGTACCATCCCAAGAACACCATCCCTACTGTGAAGCATGGGGGTGGTAGCATCATGCTTTGGGGGTGTTTTTCTGCACATGGGACAGGGCGACTGCACTGTATTAAGGAAAAGATGACCGGGGCCATGTATTGCAAGATTTTTGGGAACAACCTCCTTCCCTAAGTTAGAGTATTGAAGATGGGTCGAGGCTGGGTCTTCCAACATGACAATGACCCAAAGCACACAGCCAGGATAACCAAGGAGTGGCTCTGCAAGAAGCATATCAAGGTTCTGGCGTGGCCTAGCCAGTCTCCAGACCTAAACCCAATAGAGAATCTTTGGATGGAGCTCAAACTCCGTGTTTCTCAGCAACAGGCCAGAAACCTGACTGATCTAGAGAAGATCTGTGTGGAGGAGTGGGCCAAAATCCCTCCTGCAGTGTGTGCAAACCTGGTGAAAAACTACAGGAAACGTTTGACCTCTGTAATTGCAAACAAAGGCTACAGTACCAAATATTAACATTGATTTTCTGAGGTGTTCAAATACTTATTCGCAGCTGTATCATACAAATAAATAGTTAAAAAAAATCATACATTGTGATTTCTGGTTTTTCTTTTTTTTTAGATTATGTCCCTCACAGTGGACATGCACCTACGATGATAATTTCAGACCCCTCCATGATTTCTAAAAGGGAGAACTTTTTTGTATGTATTTATTTATTTATTTATAAAAAAAATCAAAACACCAGCCTTTTCAGAAATAGAAAAGTTGCAGATATACTTTTCTTCTGTAAAAGTGCAGGTGATAGTTAAATAGTGCAACTGCACTGAAAAACATAATCCAAACAATAATAATTCAAATCAATGAAATGTAAACAGATTCTATATTTATTCATATTCTTTATTCATGAACAGTGGCAAAAATAGTGCAAACAGCGAAAGTAATAATCCCAACCATATGTCTAAAGACTACAAAAAAATAGCAAATAATTATTTAATGATAGAACTTAAGTTGAACTAAAACATGTGCGACTGAAAATGTATGAATGCATATTTGTAATTTTAACTGAATTTAGGACTGGTGGTGGAGCTTAAAGGGGCTATATGCGTTTTTCTGAAATTTAAACTCGCGACTGACACCTGTGGCCAAAAAACAGAACTGCTCTTCATTTCTGCTCGCTCTCGCAGCGCGCGCTCGTACGTGCACACTTCACAAGTCATCTGCTGCAAGGAGGTCAACATTATGTTTACAGAGGTAAGAACAGTCAAATACATATATTGTTTGAGATAAGTGTTCTCTTATCAAAACGTCAAACGTGTAGCTGACAAACTACACACAAAATTAATACATTAAATAAATAAATAAACCTATTTCGCCATTGGCATACACGCTGATGAAGGGCGCACAGACCGAAACTTTCGTAGAATATTAAAAACACAAATCTGAGCACTGTCCTTGACCACTTATTATACACAAGTAGCTTACTATCACCAAGTATGAAAGACACATATACATAATACTATTTAGCAATATTTATTGACTACATGTCTTATGTGAAATAAAATGCATCACACTTTACATCTTCATTTACCTCTTATTTTTTGTTAAGATATAGAAACAACAAACAATATAATGTAGCTTTACATGGCTATATAATAAATAATCCATCAGTTTTATATAGCGCTTTTCTAGACACCCAAAAAGACTTTACATTACTGATGCACTATTCATATTTATTTTTGTTTATATATATAAAAATAAATATATATATATAAAATTCTAAATCTTATCTTGATGCATCATTTCTGTGAGCAATTGTGTACTTAGCTGAATGTCATACAGAACATGAAATGAAACGTGGCTCTAATCACTCTAGTCCTTGCAATGCGCCGGTCTCTCTCAATCTTCGACCTTTTTTGGCCACTTGTCAGGGGTTTAACTTTTTTAGTCTTCTGTGGAGTTACTGTTGGTGTCCGAGTTGTCCTGGGTCTCTTCTGTGTATTCGTTAAATCCATTGCACTGCTTGCGAGTGTAGGCTACTCGCTGACTAGCGGTGGTGGCAGAGTGATCACGTTTAACATGAACGCGCTTGACGTCACATCCGCAGACAGCGCGGGAAAAGACGACCCGTCAGAAAATATGAAAAATAGGATACAGGCTTATAGGTGCACCCACTGTGAGCGGACAAGGTGTCAGTATGCTCACCAGGAGATGTTTGAGTCATAAATGGTAAAATAAAAAGGCTATAGTTACGTTTATTTTGGGGGAAAAGTTGCATATAGCCCCTTTAAGACATTGTTGGTCATTCAGTGTTTCTGTATAAAAAAAATAAAAAACAAATAAATAAAAAAAAAATACTGATAAGATAATACTATGAATTCTCCTACTAATAACAATATAAACCGCACTAAGGATTGATGAGCTGCTGGGTTTATGAATAATAACCGCGTTGTCTGCGTACGCTCAAACTGATTTGCTGAAATCAAAACAGGTACAGTAATAGGTGAGTGCCAGCCAATGAGATTGCCGTTTGCGCATTAGTTTCTTCTTTTTCATAAAGGCTGAATAATTCCAAATGAACACCGGTATTTTACAGGAAAATACAACAAATAATATTGTTTACATGTAGCACGTCAATTCTGCGTGGTATGCAAGACTCTCTTGCTCTCTCTTTGAGTGTGTGTGAAACACTGAGCGCTCTCAGTCGGGAGCCTCACACTAGTGTTTACTAGGGGTGTAACGGTACACGTATTCGTATTGAATTCGTAACGGTATTCGTATTGAACCGTTTCGGTACAGGGCTTCCGGTACGGTGCACGCGTGTACCGAACGGTTATGAATGTAATCTTTAACAGTTAACAGTCGGCTTGTTGTAAGCGCGGAACACACTTCAATCCGAGTTCCCACACGAGCATATTAAGTGTTCAGTTCATTTTATCACGAAATTCAAACGATAAATGACGTTTTGATGCTCTTTAATGTGCGTGACTGATCAGTGATCACTGAACACAATTCAAGTGGCCGCGCGGTGTGAACGCGATCATCTGTGAACGTGCACGCGTGTAACGTTATCGAACGGTTGTGAATGTAATCTTTAACAGTTAACAGTTGGCTTGTTGTAAGCGCGGAACACACTTCAATCCGAGTTCCCACACAAACATATTAAGTATTCAGTTCATTTTATCAAGAAATTCAAATGATAAATGCCATTTTGACGCTCTGTGGCGTGACTGGTCACTGATCACAGTTCAAGCGGCCGCGCGACGTGAACGCGATCATCTGTGAAGGCGATCGATCATCTCTTACTAAAGAATAAACATGAATGACGATCTGAAGGTATGCTGAGGATACATTACAACTTACTGTCATGTATATACGTGGTGTAATCGCTAAATCAGTGTTTCAACGGCGGAAAAAACGTCAATAACTGCTTGTAAACTAAACATTGTCATGTAACGTTAGCATCACATTTACCTCAGGCAGTCATTCAGTGTCCACAGACTTTTATTCACTAGAGAAATCAACTCTTTCACTAAATATATGCTCTATATTAGCCGTTATATTCATTATATTCTACTTAACCTGTTAGTGATGTCTTGATTCTTTCATGCATGTTAAATAAACCTGTCATGAAAATGACAAACACTGTATATCAATTATTATATTTCAACAACGAACTGGAGAAAAAAAAACTATTTTATAATTAGATTTAGGAATTAATGCAAAAACTGCCTTATGTGAAGTTTACATATTTGCACACAATGTGTTATTTGAGTGTTGATTATTATACCTAAAAATAAATAGCAGCTGAATTTAGGCTAATAGTTTGGGCTCTGTTGTTAATCTTTCATATTAATGTACAAGTAAGGGCTCCCTATATAATTTACAGAAATATCTTAAATAAACTTTTAGATATAATTTAATTCATTCAAGGACAGACACTTTTCCCCCCCAGTAAAACACTGTTAAATATAAAAAATAAATAAAAAGCAATTTTGTAAATCTGCTGTACCGAACTCGTACCAAACCGTGACTTCAAAACCGAGGTACGTACCGAACCGTCAGTTTTGTGTACCGTTACACCCCTAGTGTTTACAGTGCGTCAAATACACTGTGTATTATTTGAGATGAACTGAAATAGTGTGATTTACCGATCGCTTGACAAAGAGTGAATCTCAAGTGCTCAGTCCAAGTGCTTAGCGAGTGAAAATAGATCTGTGTGTACAGGTTTCAGATTGTAGAGATAGCTCCTCGTTTAACGATAAACTCCTCTGCAGCTTCCACCATAGATGTTTTCGTGTTGCACCTGAGCTGCGAATGGGTCGCGTCATCAACTAGGCTTTGTCTTCCTGCGATAATGATGATATTCTTATTGTGGGGAGAATAAAACTCAAACGATAAGATAACGTCCATCCCTAACAGTGATGTAACATACACAGCTCATACTCAAACGCTAATACTTTTTCATATACGGTCTACTTTCTTTGTATAACAGTTCTATCTAATAATGCATTAGACAGGACTGTTAAACAGATTATAAACTAATGAAAACGAAGAATGTGAGAGCTGTGTGCTCAGGCGCTCTCAGTGCCATCAAAATAAAGTCATAACGACAAGCGTGGCTTACGTCACTTCAGAGATCCTACTGGTGGTGCGAATGCAACCAGGAAAATGTTCCATGGGGAACTTTTAGTTCTCAGGGAAGCACCCTGGTGGCTAGTTCCTAGAACTACCCGGTGCGAAAGCCCCTAATGCCAATGTATATTTCACCCTGTTCTATTAACCAGAGCATAACTGCAAAAAACAGGGTAGATGTAGCAAAATAAGAGAAAACTTTACATTTACACATTTGACAGACTCTTATTTCAAACGACTTTGCATTCAAGGAATAACATTCAAGCGAGTGTTTTCAATAAATTCCTATGAACGTTAAGCTTCCATGGGCATTTTAGTTCAATGACAGTGCAGCCGTAAATGTATGCGCACGGTGCGGCCGTGAACGAATGTCCGTGTGGCTGTGCTCATTTTACTTTTGGTTTAGAATTAGTGCCAATTCGGGGGCGGGTTGCTTGAATTGTGAGTTCATTAGCCAATTATTCTTAATGAAAAACACATCAACAAAACAGTACAATGACAAACTCAAACTGTTGTCTGTCAGCTTTTCGCTCTCGTGATAAATTAAATCTGACTCCTGTCCTGCTGCATTTGTGCTGCGACTCTTGTTTGGCTCACACTGTACAAGCAGACAAGTTCAGTTTTTAATTGTAGTGTCTGTTCTCTAACTGAACTAAATGATTGTATTACTATAATAAAAAATTAAAAAAACCTAGTGGGGCAGTGCCGCGGTGGGCAAGTGATGTAACCGGTGTTTCGCCTGAACACCAGTAACACAGACTATCGTAGCAAGCATAGTATGAGGTGAAGCAAATCGAGTATAAAAGACTGAAACTGATCCCCCAGATTCACTCTTGTGCATTTGGTGCAGCTTCAATTGTGATCACTGATGTTAGATGATATTTTTTTTTCCCCCATGCAAAATTGATGGAGTTCAACTACAAAATGACAAGACCGTCTTGAAAGTATAAACCAGATTTTGGATTTTAGATGAAGTCCTGCTCTGTTCAAATCCTATCAGGAAGGCAACAATGATCTGGGGTTTTAATGACTGGCATGAAAGCACACGCTACTTAATCTCATTCTAAAAAAACAGCAGTGTGAAATCTTCCGGGACAAGCGCGGAAAGAGAGCACCAGAGAAGAACTGACTGCAAAGCGCATGGTGCATCACTCTGACAGGCTGACAGTACTGCACATGGCTGCTCCTCACACCTGCACAAATCATACACAGCTGTCTGACTGCTGAGACAGCACCCTTAACCCCTTCAGCGCATGTACAAATTTAGAACCAGCCCTGACTCTAAAAGACAAAAAAACAGAAGGGGAAAAAAGAAAAAAAACTTTGCAGAAAGTAAAAAATCTTCAACTTCTACAGGTGCGCTCTGCAATGTGTCCATTGGCAAATTTGCAGCCATGCAGCCATCCAAACTTAATAGTGTCAATTCTAAAATGTAATTTAGTAGAAACGGTAAGAAACTCACAAAAGAACATTCAGTCCATCTGAGCTGGAAATCAGCTTCTATTAGCCATATGCTGAGGCTTAGCGCCTGATATGTGAGAGATGACACTTCTACAGTAGACAGCCGTATCTGAAGTGAAAAGCACTCCATCACGGTGAAAGTTTGCTCTGCTATGAAAATTTCACAGCCAAGAACGTCAAAGAGAAAACAGTGTTTGAAACCCAGAACTGTCAGAGGCCATTACTGACACTCCCCCAGGATCTAATTCCACATTCAAAAACCTTCTTACAGACAGCTACATCTAGCCAAACACATCAAACAGTATTGCTTTCACTAACAACAGACACCTGGAATTACCATCTATTACAGGAAAACAGGAACTTATTTTACCATTCTTATTTATGTATTCCCTTAAATCCCTTTTAATCCTTTAATTATTAAATTCCTTTATTATAATTTATAATTATTTATACCCCAAGGTGCGAGTGGCTGTGATCGGATCAAAATTAATTTCCAAAACACACCGGACCCTGTCAACACCTGTATTTAGCGTCGGCTACTTGATAGATAAATTTAACAGCAAATGTAAACTGTGCCAGTGTGCAATCAATGAGAATCAAGCATCCCTCACCTTCCAGTAGTCTGACTGTAAACTGTAGTATCTCTGGTATGCAGATAATGCTGAAGAGAGAACAAAAGAGATTAAGACTGATTGTCACATTTTTTTAATGAATAACAAATATTCCTCAAGTCAGAACTCACCTTTAGAATAATCTTCCAGTAAAAGGTTGAAGTGCCCTAACTGGCAAAACACCTCTGGCTCCACTTTTCCTTCAGCTTTTAAGATGTAGACGTCATAGCAGCGAACAGCCTGTGAAGTGAACAGCAAATATGAAACAAGTCAGAATGACCACCTGGAAAATTTGATCAGGGCTGCGTTTCTCAAAAGCACTGCAAGCTAAGTTGCTCGAAGATACCATTTGTAGCAATGGTTCTACAATCTACTTGGGTCTTAGATGCTTTTGGGAAATGCAGCCCATTTTGTCTTGAACTTGGTAAACAATTTTACCATTAGATACTCCAGCAACACTGATATATAATGATATAAAAAATATCTACTCGATACTTCTAATGTATATAATAGGGATGCACGATATATCGGCAACATATCGTTATCGGCATCGGTCCAATAAGAAAATTGGACTGATATATTCAAGCGATAGATAATGTATTATTTCCTTCAGCTGAGACAGACGCGCTGTCCACCATAATGGGTTTGAATTGCTCTAAATATGATTGGAATCACTTCGAAAAGGATCAACATATGCAGCACAAGTCTAATATAATCTACATAAAATGATAATGAGAATAGAATACGGCTGTAAAAGAACGTTGTGTTTCAGCGCGTTTGTTGAGGGAAGAGCACGCCCACGGAGTTACACCTTCATGACAGGCACAGTCAAGTTCGCTTGTGCATTCACAGCCTTTTGTGCCATTGTAAGTTGTAGGGCTGTAATCAACCAAAGAAAATCTTGGTCGACTGAGGTCTTGAAATTTTCGACTAAAAATCGACTAAAAATGACGTTAGGAAAAAAAACGTTAAATTAATTAGCTGCACACTGTGCGCAGTACTTGGTAGCCTTGTTGTCTGCCTAAATGAATTATAAATAAACATAAAAACTAGTAGGCTATTTGCAGTATATTAAATCGTTTTTGACCTGATTATTTTGCACTGAAATGAGTCTGACACACGAGTCTGTCGGCTCTGATAGCGTTGCATCACGAGCACCATCATAGCCTATGATTTCCGTTGTCAACTAGTGATATCATCACAAGAACTTTTGAGGAATATGCAACATAATTTAGACAATTGTTTTTGTCATATGTATTATACTAACTGACAGACACTATCATTTCAGCCGCTCTGTGCAGCTCGAACACAGGATCAGCTCAGCTTCGCGGCTGAGACACGAATAGACTATTAACTTAAAGCTTTTACTCTTAAACACAAAAGGCACGTCCACTTTTATAAAAAAAGGAATATTTATTAAACAAGCCAGATCAAGAGCAGAAAAAACGCTCTCCCAATTAAATAAACAATATACAGCAAACTATAGCCTTCTTCAATCTGTCTCTCTTCTCTAGCGGGTTGGGCTAATCCAAGTGGAAACAAGGGGGTGTTCTGAAGACAGACTGTTACCTGTGAAACCGGGGCTCTCTGAAAACACCCCCATTAGCAATTCGTGCTTTCCACCTGATGAAATGAACGCGGCAAAACCGACAGTACAGATCCACTTTTGCAGCACAACTGAAGCGTGGTGTTGTGATGCTTCCCCTCATGTGTATGTTGATGGGCGTTCCTCAAGTTTACCGCTATGGGCGTGCGTTTGAGCCAGCGGGGAATGAAAAACAAAGGACCAGCGAGAGACTTCTCTTCACCAGCGGGTTGGGCTAATCCAAGTGGAAACAAGGGGGTGTTCTGAAGACAGACAGTTACCTGTGAAACAGGGCTGCTCTGAAAACACCCCCATTAGCAATTAGTGCTCTCCACCTGATGAAATGAACGCGGCGCGGCAAAACTGATGAAATGAACGCGGTAAAACTAACGAAATGAACGCGGCAAAAAAATCGACCAATCAGAATTTTGGTCGAGCAAGAACGTATCGACTAATAATCGACTAATCGAGTGGGAGATTACAGCCCTAGTAAGTTGTAATATTATATTTATTATTATTCTGTGTATATAATCTCATATAGGATGCGTTTGATTGAGTTAACTAACGATGCAGTAAAGCACTTCATTGTACTGGTCTTTAGCGCGCATTTCAAACAGAAATGCACAGCATTAATAACTACTGGGACTGTCCTATACATAACAGTGTAATGAGAATTTTTTGTTATAAAACGTTGTGAATTCTCTGGGTTTAGTTGTTGTGTTTCAGCGCACTGTTGTGGGAAGCGTCAACAACGCATTCTGACCAGCACAGTCAAGTTCGCTTGTGCATTCGCGTCATTTTAAGCATATGCAAGTCGTAATTAGGGATGAAACGGTATGGAAATTTAACATCACGATTATAGTGACCCAAATTATCACGGTTATCAATATTATCACGGTTTTGTTCAAACGAAATGAAAGTGTTCAAAAAGAACAGATGCACACACTTAAAACATTTCAACAAGTTTTATATTTGAAATTCAACAAACAACAAATAACTAAAGCAGCTCTATGCACTTTAAGCTAGATTCTGTGGGATTTCCTTCCTTAATGGCCGTCATCAATAGCAACGCATAACACATAAATAATAATCATTTGTCGTAAATATAATCTCTAATATTATCACTGTAAATATATTCCCAAGCAATATTCTCATCAGTGTTCTATCAGACACATTTAAATCTAGCATATTTTGTGTTAGAGCCCAAACAGTATCCTAGTGAAATAATGCATATCCATATTTCCATATGATTTGACAGTTTATTTGATTAAATATCAAAATGTGCGCATCATACCTGACACCTAGATGAACACTTTACAGTCTTTTTATGTCTTTTACTTTTACTGAAGTTTGAAACGTGTATAACGTTACCAATGTTGTATGTAACTTTACAGACGGTCCCTAAATTCGCCAGCGTTATGCCAGTCATATCAGATGCGCTGTGGTTCTGCTGTGTTTTTTTTAAACCATTTTCGCTGCTGAAATAGAACAAAAACAGTCAACCACTGTATGATGAGTGAATCTCCTGCGTATATCGCATGTTCATCTCTGCTTTGAGTGCAGATTTCAGCGTGTGAGAGCGGCGCGCGCTCTGAACAAAACTCCGCTAATCTGAACGCCTCTGATTATGAGACATTGCATTCATAAACTCAATAGAAGCACGTGTAAGTGCTTATAATGCGCAACGCGATTATAACAGATGGCTTTTGAGAAGACTATTATAAGTTCAACAGCCAGAGTGGCTAGTGTGCAGCCGAAATAACGTTACACCCGCAAATGGCAGTTGTTAATGTCAAACCCTGATTATTATCCCTTAAATCATTTTAATAAATGTCACCCTAGTCGTGTCTGAATTTGTTCGTTCGCTTCACGTTATTATTTCCCAGACGTAGGTTTGGTATTGAGGTCAAAGTCCACTTGCCTTGCGTTCGTAGTTTTGAAGTGTTTTCCATATTACAGCGACTTTCTTCTGGCATGTTGCAGACAGGGTGACCATCTTAGATTAAGTTTCCCTCAGGACTTTTGTAAAAGCCAAAATATGACCACGCCTCAGATTTGGTCCTTTTAGGAGGCAGAACAATCCCCCGAGTGCTGTCACTGCTTTCTGCCATTTCTCCTCATTCAGAAAACAGCGGTGCGCCAGACTGACGCTGACTGGACAAGATTTACCGCGAGTTTTCACAACCGTGATAATCACACGCGGTTTTAATGATAATACAATTTTATACGATATTACTAACCGTCACTAAATTTTATCGTGGTTTATCGTGAAACCGGTAATCGTTTCATCCCTAGTCGTAATATTACGTTTTTGTAGTATAAACATCTGAATAATGTAATATAGGATGCATTTCGTTAAGTCAAGAACCCGCAGTGCTTCACTGTACCGGTGATCATCTTCAGTTTCAGCGCGCGCTCTCAAACAGGGGAAGAGCATCCACAGGAGTTATAAGCCTTCACCTATGCGTGATTGTGCAAATATAAGTTGTAATATTATATTTATTTTGTATAAATATCTGATTGTTCTCATATATGATGCGTTTAGTTGTTAATTAACCTTCTAAGCGCTTCAGTTTACGGTTGTTCGTTCATTCTCTCCAGCTTCAGCGCGCTCTCAAACAGCAACATTATTCCTAATAGACTAGACTAATATTAAAGATGTTTACTATTACTGTAATATTAAACATATTTTTTTCAAAAACACAGAAGGCAATATAATTTTTGGTAACATTTTACAAATAAGGTCTCATTTGTTAATGCATTAACTAACACGAACAAACAGAGCAATAACCTTTGTTTATTTTAGTAATAAAATGTTTGTTTATTAACAGTCCATTCACAGTGCATACCTAATGTTAAAAGACACAACTTTGGGTCTGAATATGTGGAGATTAACATGAACTAAGATGAATAAATCCTGTTGAAGTATTGTTCATTCATTGTTGGTTAAATAATACTAACAAAAATTCAACCTTATTGTAAAGTGTTAACATTTTTTGGCCATAGGAGTGTAAAATTAATTTGAAACGGTAAGGAATCTTACACTGGTTCAAATAGGCTACTGTAGTGTATAGGTTTGATTTATGTTGAAGTGTTTTGGCCATGGCTTTTAATGGTGAGCCTTTTGTTTTTGTAATCAGGCTCTCAGAGTTCATTAAAATTTGTATTTAGATTTATCGGCCAATATATCGGTTATCGGCTTTCAAATATAAAGAATTATCGGATATCGGTATCGGCCAAAATGTTCATATCGGTGCATCCCTAGTATATAATCATCTATATAAGCAGTTAGTTGCACTTAAAAGGTCCCATGGCCTTTGAGGTGTACTTATATTGTTAGTATGATTTTTACATCATAAAATGTCAATTTAGAAATAAAAGGCATTTTTTCTATACTAATGTTTGCCCTCTGGCTGAATGCACTGTTTTAAGGGGCGTGTCTGCTGTGAAACTTCAGTAAAAACGCCCACTGTTGTGATTGGCTGACATCTTTGCATTTGAAATGAACGGAGGGGGCGTGGTTTAACAAGGTCTACGAGGCACAAGCCTGCCAGAGAGATGGATGTCACTTCTCATCAGTTCTCTCAGCACGTCTAAGTTCAGTGAACTGTTGTAGTTACTAGCATATACTTCAGGTTATTAGTTTATTTCTAGTCGGAGGGACTGTCACTCATGTCAGAAAGTTAGTAACTTTAGCAAATGATGGATCAGCACTGACTCGAGATGCGAACCGTTTAGAACGATTCAGTCCGATTTGGTGAACTGGTTCACTAAAAAGAACCGGTTCAAAAGAAAAATTTGTTCGCAAACCGGACATCAATGGACCAGAGACGGAGAGATTGCTAACAAAGTTATATTGTTACTACTGAGTTGTGAGAGCGCTGTCAGCACAAGTTTATTTTGTTTGTATATGAGTGTTCTGAATAAACACGAGTCTCAGTCACGCTGAGCCCGTCTTCCTCCTTATTCTACCAACTTTGTAACACATGTAATGTACCATTACAGCTGTCGAGATGAACGAGTTACAAGTAGGTGTAGATTATAGCATTATTTTTAGATATTTTCCCATCATATGAAAAGCGTCAGTGCATTGTGCATTGAGTACACAGTGCAGGGGTGGGGGTCGGTGATGTTGAAGGTCGACTGGTCAGTGCAGCCCGAGCCTCAGCGTGAGTGAGGTTTATCTCTAAAGATGTGGCTCTGCCGATGTTGAGCAGAAACTCACGACTGTATGCACATTTTAGAACAGATAGACTCGACAAGGATGTACAAAAACACTGACTTGCACGAAAACACTGTTCTGTCAGAGAGAAGCCGCAGTGTGTGCACAAATAAAGTTCTGTGTGAACTTGAATAATTAGCTACAGATCAGAAATAACTGATCACAGATAAGAAGGAACTGAAAAGACTTCATTTGTACATCCAAACACTGAGAAACTGCCAGCATTCAATAGTTCACAAGCCATGATCTCTCGAGGACAAACAAATATGGCGCTCGCATGGGCGTGCCAAATTCTCTGGGCGGAGGAAAGGGAGGTAACCGTTCCTGTTATGACGTCATAACAGGAAAATTCAAGATCAGCTCGTCTGGGCTGTCATTTGCTCAAAGGCAGAGAAAGACAGCCAGAACTCGGTTTACACCGATCAAAATTTCTAGCCACTTGGGGACAATATTCAGGCTAAGGGAACTCATATTAATGTTGAAAAACCTCAATGGGACCTTTAAACAAGTCTAATGGCTCAATCCAACCATACATCTCAGCACACATTATAAAATATTCTGTAGCCTAATATCTGCATTAGTTAACTTGTTTTCTAATTTAGCAGCAGCCACAACACTACCATTTAAAAGTTTAGATTTTTGGGCAAAAAAGGGAAAGCAGCAAGGTCAGATTTAATGGATAAAAAGTGACCATAACGGCATTTATAATGTTAGAAAAAAAAATCCAATTCAAATAAATGCCGTTCTTTTGAACCATTAAACGTTTTCATGGTTCCCACAAAAAAATTGAGCAGCTCAACCAGTTTCAACCAGTTTTCAAGTTTCCTGAACACCAAATCAGCATGTTAGAAAGATTTCCAAAGGATCATGTGACAATGAAGACTGAAAATTAAGATGTCATCACAAGAATAACGTAACTTACATTTAATTAGGGGTGTACGATTTTAGATTGTCAATGATTAAAATGTCTCCACAATCTGCCTTTGAAGACTGATCATAGTATTATCTTAAATGAATGTAAACATTTTAAATGCATGTCAGATCCGTGCATGAGGTCTTAAAGTGACAGCAGCCTAATAAACCGGCATCTGTCTGTGTCATTAACATTAAACAAAACACAAAGAAAGAGAAAAATCACTCAGTGATCTTGACTGAATAACTTCATAAACTGAGTAATTCCATTCATACAGTTGTCTACAACATACAAATCGATGTTGTTTTATTTTTACATTTATTTATTACATTTCTTACTTGAATGCTACTGTTAGAGTAAATACACAA
This sequence comes from Romanogobio albipinnatus, assembly GCA_023566225.1. Taxonomy (NCBI): domain Eukaryota; kingdom Metazoa; phylum Chordata; class Actinopteri; order Cypriniformes; family Gobionidae; genus Romanogobio; species Romanogobio albipinnatus. The sequence continues at coordinate 20,039,552 of CM042243.1, forward strand.
ACTGTAGCTGGAAATATGAATCTAGTCATTATTTCATGTGCATCTTACCTTGTCTTTGTTCTATAATTTGCCATTTTCATCTTTGTTCTTATTTTTAATAAGAAAAATAAAATATGATTTTGATTGTATTGCCCACCTTACATTGTCCTAAATGGTCTGTCATTATTTTTTATTTTTATAACCTTGTAAGGCAAAAATGTTTAAAACAGGGAAACAAGTTTGGCTATACTGCTTGGTGAAAATAGTCTTAAAAGCCAACATGAAAGAATCGTAATAAGTTTGTGGATCGTGATCCTGTCTGAAAAAAAAAATCGTGGCATGACATTTTTGCCATATCGCCAGCCCTGCCTTAAATTGTAATAATATTTTACAGCCTTATTGAGATTCTTTTTTTTTTTTTTTTATTAATTCCCAACCCCATAGTGCCTTTACGAAGTTAAACTTGTTTAACATGTTAACATGTCAAATATTTACTTCATTACATCTAACAAGCTTAACTCCAAATTAAACGTGAATGGTTCAATTGCCTGGACCGAACCCGAGTTCAATTGCTCCCCCTTCTCCCTGCCCCGCTGGACTGTGTTCATATTATATTATTTGGGTCCAAACCGTGGTGCGTTTGCGTCATCAAAGCAGTAGCTATTTACCCCGTTGCTTGGTAAGGCAAGGCAAGTTTATTTGTATAGCACATTTCATACACAGTGGCAATTCAAAGTGCTTTACACAGAAATGAAGTTAAAATATTCAAAGTGAATAAAATAAAAATATATATAGTATAACACTTATAATAGGAATTAAAAGAAGAAAAAAAAAAAAAAATTAAAAAAAAAATATATATATATATATATATAAATAAAACGTATGATTAACACTAAAAATAAAAATGGGGTTAAATTGAAACATAATTAAAGTGCAAGCAGTTCAGACAGAGCACAGAGCTCATTCAGTAAAAGCACAGCTAAACAGATGTGTTTTGAGTCTGGATTTGAAAGTGGCTACTGTTGGAGCACATCTGATCTGTTCAGGAAGCTGGTTCCAGCTGCGGCTGGCATAATAGCTAAAAGCAGACTCTTTGAGTGAACCCTTGGTATTTCTAATTGACTTGATCCTGATGATCTGAGTGATCTGTTGGGTTTGTATTTAATCAGCATATCTGCAATGTATTGAGGTCCTAGGTCATTGAGTGACTTATATATAATTAATAGTACTTTAAAATCTATCCTAAATGTAACTGGAAGCCAGTGTAAAGACCTGAGGACTAGTGTGATATGGTCATATTTTCTGGTTCTGCTCAGGATCCTGGCAGCAGCGTTCTGTATGAGCTGCAGCTGTCTAATGGTCTTTTTGGGAAGGCCGGTGAGAAGACCATTACAATGGTCCACCCTGCTGGTGATAAAAGCATGAATGAGTTTCTCTAAGTCTTGTCTGGAAACAAAGCATCTAATTCTTGCAATATTTTTGATTATGGTAACGATGGTGAGCGAGGTGGTGGCAAAATGCATAGCGTTGTTTTTGAACCGTTGGTTCAGCTCAGGAGGTTTTAGGGTGCGTTCACACTTGTAGTTCGGTTCGTTTGGTCCGGACCAAAAAACAAAAACAAAACATAGTCCTGGGGCCCGTTCTTTGTACCTCGCTAACTCAGTTAGCTGGATTTGATTGTTGACGATTTGGCATGATCTTGGATTGTTTGGTTCTTCGACGCTCATCCTGGACTTGCTGTCATAGTAACAGGTCCGTAAGCTTAAACCTGCTGGCGAGCAGGCTTATTTCATGTAAACAGGATTAGATTGCATCTTGATGTGATACTTAAAATCTGTCCCAGCCACTGCTACTTTATTACAAGAGTTCATTACTGAACCAGGGGCAATAATAATAATTTTAAATAATAATAATAATAATAATATTATACACATTTTAAATTGTATATGTATATGAGAATGTATATAATATTATAATGTTGTGTATAATACTATAGACACAGCCACTTGATTGAGCAATTTATTTGTGATGGAATAATTACTTTATAATTTTATTGGAAGTTTGCACACATGTTGTACAGTTAATCTGAGCCGTGCATTAATTTAAGTGATTACGGATATTATGGGATGCTTGATGCAGCACAGGAGATGCAGAGAACTTGATCTTGATCCTTAAGAAACTTTAATATTGTCACGTTACAAATCTGCTTCAAATTGAATTAAAAATTGAATTACAACATTTAAATAAAAATGTAAAGGGTGTACAAATACTGTATAAAATCGTGAATATAAATAATTGGTAATCATGTAAAAAAAAAAAAAAAAAAAAAACATTTATCATTGATCTATTATAACTTTTATGTTGGTTTGATCGTTTAGCCGTTTCCTTATAAAAGGTCCAGATATTCGTGGGTTTTTTTGTGTAATTTGCCAGGTGGCTTTTTTAATTATATGATGTCATTACGTTGCTCTCTTGACGCCAGCCAATCGCTGCATTGCTGATTATGGTTTCGAGTATCGATGCATCTGCCCTGTTCAGGGAAAACAAGACCGCGCATTGATCTTTGATCATTTAATCCAGATATTTTAATCCAATCCGCAAATTCGTTTGAAGAACCAAATTAGCCAGACATCAGTTATCACGATTAAAAGATCTGGGATCTGTCAAATCATCTCAGATGTATTAAGCGAGGTACGAAGAACGGACCCCTGGTCCGCTTAGCGTTCACACTGGCATTTTTAACAGAGAACCTAAAGTTACCGGCATAGGGATACGGTCACAACCTGATTGGTCGGCTTTTATGACGCATATTTCACGATGGAGCTTGCTTACCGAACATTCAAAAAAATGCTGTGTGCTGGATTAAAAGCAATAATTTTATGTGTGTGTACATATGGTTTTATTTTTACCAGCTGAGAACTCATGAAGAGCTCATAAAATGTTCAAAACATTCAAAACAGCACCAGGATTTCCTCCGTTGTATGCAGAAATGAAGATCTGCATATATTAATGAGGCACTTTACCTCCTCGTTGCTCCACGTTTGCCCTCTACTCATTTTGGATACACCGATCTTTCCGCGCTGTCAAATCAGCTGACTTGTAGTGTCGCATCTTGTGACATCACGTCCCGTTTTTGGTTCGTTTACATGTCTTTGGTCCGTGTTGCGCTCATATATCAATCGAACCGCACCAGAGTTCGCTTGTAAGCAGACCGAGACCCATTTTTTAGCGGTCTCAGTCCGCTTGTTTGGTGCGTACCAGGGTTCGGATGGCAACCTTCACATATGTTCAAATGAACCGCACTAACCGAGCAATTGCACCAGGGTTCGTTTTAATCGAACCAAACATGACATGTGTGACTGCACCCTTAGTTTGTATTCTTGGTTATATGTTTAGGACTATCTCACTTGCTGTGTTAAATTGCTAAACCATGCATTAGGCTGGAGATTATGAAATTGCTACACACACACACACGCTAAACACACTGTCTAACACGATTTATGACTTGTTTACAGAGATCATGAGAGAATTTGGTTTATTTAAATAATTGTTTACCAGAAAATATTGTGCAAACATTATCTTTTTAGACAGACAATATCTAGGAACCAAAATAACTTCAGAATATGTTGGCCAATAATGTTAGTGCTAAACATATCAATACATGTTGATTAAACTAAAAGGAAGCATTCATTTAACCGCTGCACTCTGGTCTTTGAAGAGACCTGTACCAGGGACACCGCATTGACAGACATGGATAGTTTGTGGGAAGAGTTGCACAGAGGCAGACAGACAGCAAGCAATGCTCACCAACAGCGCTGAGCCGAGTGACAGAGGGATGCACACGTCTATTTCGAAATTAATCATCTCATTCTTTTCAGAGCCACCAGAACTTCAAAATGCCAGGCCATGCAGACTCCGAGATGGTAATTAAACATCCAGATGATTTACAAAGGAAGATGTGAAAAACGGGTCTGCTGCAAAACATTTCATGTGATACATCACAGATGACTATTGTTAAGGCCTGTTCACACCAAGAGCGATAACTATAAAGCATCCACACCAATGCACAATAACATTGTTAATTATAAGCTTGCTCTACACTTTAAATACTTGAGCTCTTTAAAAGGCCCACTGAAGTGCTCTGAAACGCACAGCTTTGTTCAATGTGTTGACGTAATTTCCACTGAAACAGGAAGACAGGGCGGTAGGCTTGCTACGATAGTCGGTGTTGCCGGTGTTCAGACTCAACACCGGTTACATCAATTGCCCACTGTGGCACCGCCCCCCCACCGTTGTTTAGATTTTTTTATAGTAATAAAATAATTTAGTTCGAGAACAGACAATACAAATAAAAACTGAACGCGTCTGACTGACCGTAAGTCTCGGCACAAACGCCACAGGAGTCAGATCTCATTCATCACAAGAGTGAGGAGCTGACTGAGATGATAGCGGAAGATTTGGTTTCAAAGCGAAACGTAAAAGCACCTATTTAATTGAGTTTGTCATTTGTTTTGTTGTTGTGTTTTTCATTAAGAATAATTGGCTATTGTGTGAGTGAGAATTGTGTGTATAAAATCAGAATTGTATGATAGTCAGATTTGAATTATGTGATATAAAATCAGAAGTGTGATAAAGTCAGAATTGTGTGTATAAAATCAGAATTGTATGATAGTCAGATTTGAATTATGTGATATAAAATCAGAAGTGTGATATAAAATCAGAATTGTATGATAGTCAGATTTGAATTATGTGATATAAAATCAGAAGTGTGATATAAAATCAGAATTGTGTGATAGTCAGATTTGAATTGTATGGTATAAAGTCAGAACTGTGTGTATAAAGTCAGAATTCCATGTATAAAGTCAGAATTGTGTGATAATCAGATTTAAATTGTATGGTATAAAGTCAGAATTGTGTGTATAAAGTCAGAATTGTGTATAAGGTCAAAAGAAAAAATTGAAAATAGCCTTTTCACATTGACTTTTTAAATAGCCCCTTTCTTTCTTTTTTTGTTTTTGTTTTGTTGTTGTTTTCTGTTTAATTATTAACTTTTGTATTTTGACAACATTTGTAATTACATGTATGTGTATATTCTTTTTCACCTACGAGAGTTTTGTATTAATAAAGAAGAAGAAAAAAAAGAAAAAAAAAAGAAAAAAGATTAATTGGCTAATGAACCCATAATTCAAGCAACCTGCCCCTGAACTGGCGCTAATTAAAAACTGAAACTAAAATGTGCACGACCGCACAGAGCGCACATTTACGGACGAACTGTCATTCACGGTGTGCGCACTGGCATGTTTGCAGTTCATGCAAACGGAAGCTTAACTTTCATAGGAATTCATTGAAACCACTCGCTTTGCTCCGCTGCGTTATGAATGTCTGAGCGGTCGTGTGCATGTTACTTTTGTTTAGATAGAATTAGTGATTTAAAAGCCGAGTCGTGATACTGGTATTACCGGTGTTGTCAGACATCGATTAACCGGTGGGAAAATTTCCTCACCGTCACATCCCTACAGGGCACATATCAAACAGCTCCTCCCCCTTCTCAAAATAGCCAACAGTGTTTTGTTTATATAACAGCTCGGCCAGAACCATAGAGCTTGGCAAAACTGCATTTGACAAAGATTTCCCTTTTAGATTTAATATGAAACTGCTGAGGATGTGCAGTTTAAAAAGTGTAATTTTCGGTAAGTATTCTTTTCTACTCTAATGCCGAGTCTATCTAACTGGCTCTCCTCCAAATCGCTTCAAAATATAGTATTCTGTGTAGAATTCAAATGGGTACAATACACTTTGTGGTCTGCGCCGACTTGCGCATATGATCCGCTCAATGCTATCGTGTCTCTGGACCGGAGCAGACTGTGTGCGAGCTGTGGCAGTTCGTGCGACAATAATGTTAAACCAGACTTAATTCACCGAAATTAAAAACATATTTACATTGTCTGAATTGTTCCCCATCCCCAATATAGCGCACTATGTCCCATTCACCATATAGTAGGGGTGTGAGATTAAAATGTGATGAGATTTCTTGTCGAGTGAAAAGCTGTCTCGGGATATTTCCACATGAAAGTGAAAGTAAACGTGAGCCGCCTTATTTGCGCAAATTAGGTGACATACAATAGCGTGTCTCCCAATATCAGGTATCTTAGGCTGGGCTGTGTAGTTATAGTAACCACCTCTTAGCTCTGCTCTGTGTTTTGGTCTCTGCACTTTGAATATTGAGAGAGTACTTTTATTTTGGTTGCACGTATTGCTTGCACTTAAGACTAAGAAAGTAGAAAGTAGTTTTTTGTTATTTATACTGATTTTATTTCTATGTTCAATTTGTGGAAAGGAATTAAATTGTGAGGTCACACACAGCCTTAGTCAGAAGTTCTGGAAGCTCATAATTCATGTACAGTACGGTCTGAAGAGACTCATGTGAAATCATACAGGAGAGAAGCCAGTCAGCTGAGTATTGATGTCTTTCAATGTATTAGATAATTCATACTCAGAAAGTAGAACTGAAATGACATTACAAGATGATTATTTAAAACGTTTCAAAATGCACCTGCAGACTATTTTTCCAGTCCAGTCCTAATTGCATGAATTTTGTCATTAAGGATTTCTTAAAAATACTGTGCAGGAATCTTGTCTCAATCTCGTGTCATCTCGTGAGCCAAGAGTCTCGTCACACCCCTACCATATAGAAAATAGTGAACAAGTGACCAATTTCAGTCGCATTTAGGGAGCGGGACACTTCAGATTTTAGGGAGAATTTGATTGGACAGAAAATCTGACGAGAAGCTGAAGTGCAGAGTGACGCCATCAAAATTACTGATCCATATTGGCGGAAGTGAGAGGCTAAATTTTGAATGCTTATCTTCTTAATGCACATTTTGTCATTGTTTTGGAGTACACTAGCTTACAAATTACTTTATGGTTAACATATTCATACAAAAAGCCAAACCACAAGGCTTTAAGGTTTGCTGGATTCAAATTGTCAGTCAATTTATTTATCATTCCTCAGCTGGAAAAAAAAAAGAAAAAATACTTTTTTTATTTACACATTTTTGACTTAACAGCTTGATTCATATGGATTCGTTTTATGGTCCCTATATTAACTTTTTGAAGCATCAAAGTTGTATTTGCATAGCTGACAATACAAGCTCAAATCCATTCTTCGGATTAAAAGAAATCCAAAATATTTTACATTTTTTCCCCATCTTTATTACAATCAACTTTACTGCAATTCATGTTTATATTAAGAGTGCTGCAAAATAACAATTAATTTTTAAAAATATGTATGTATCATATGTAACAACAGCCACAAATATAAATAAAACATCAACCATTAAAGTAAATTAATGGCTGATGAGAAAATATCCAGTACTAACGTACTGCAACAAATGCTGCTTGCAAATGCAGGAAAAGGCATGCAACCTAGCAAAGAAACATAAGTCAACTAATTTAGCCAAATGAAAAACTCTCTATTATCGGGTAAATGCATTGTTAAACCACATACAAGCGCTCGTAAGCAAACTTGTTTACTTTACTGAAAGCCTGGCTGCTCATAAAAGACTGAAAAGTGACCAGCGTTCACCTCACATGCAGTTACAGTTGGTTAGCATCATGCTAACCAGCTAACATGTAGCCACTGCCGGGTGAAACTGGTGGGATCAGAGATTTAACCTTCCCAGTTCATCGCTAAACACTACAATAGCCAACAGACTGGACTAAGATAGGCAAATCAACTCAATAATTCACAACTCTGGCCTAACCGAGTATGAACATGAGCTAGCTAAACACACTTCAGAGGGTTTATTATCATAAAACGACAGATGCATAGTCTGGCTCGATGTAAAGATATTAAGACACAATTCTCTATAATTAAGACAATCAATTTATTAAAAAAAAAAACCTTTCGACTGTTTAACTGATATTCAAATGTATGCAAATAAATAAAAACAACACCCTCATTGCCCTCAACTCTTCATTACCACACTTCAGAGCAACAGTGACAAGGGGGAACGAGGTCACAATGGGCGAATAACATGCAATATGGACTGACAAAAATTAATACATTTTCTTATCAGTCTATTCCTCGGATGGCGAGAGCAAAAAGCACAAAATGAATAAAGTCTGACTGCAATTTAAATGCGTAAGGCCTCGATAAGTCAGTCCCCAAACTAATATAATGACACTATGATTGCTTTAGGCAACTGAAATGAGTAACTACAGATCCGTATTAATGACATGCACAGAGCAGCAAATCCATTTCAATTGTATAGTGCTTCAAATATAATACGCATTGTTTCAGGTAAGATTTACAGAAAGTCATGGTAAAAACTATAACACCTAGTCGCATTAAGCAGATTAGAGCCAAGTGATAATTTAGTTGCAATTTTGCAACGATGTAAATAATCGCGCAGATTTGCTATATTGCTTTACGTATACGGAAAATGCGGGTGTCGTCGGATGTAACGTTACTTTCCAACTTTAAATATAGTGCTGGGCGATAATATGGTTTACCGTATATTTATATATAGACTTTTTGGCTGTATAGTACAACGTGTAATACTATGCATACAGCTTCTATTTCTTGTTACATTATAAATATCTGTTTACGGAATCATAAAAGTGTCACACACACTGCATTATTCTGTAACGTTACTATGCAATGTTTGTCTCTGTGCAATATGTACATATGCTGACTGCATATGGCTGCTGATTAATAAAGTATACATTTAACGTTACGTCTACATTTAAGTGTCAGCGCAGCTTTTTTCCCCCCCTGTACAATATGATTATATTGTTGCTTTGCAATTTCCCTTACATGATTAGCAGAGTTGTGTGTCTATCTTTCTATAGACCCCCATCAGTGTCATACACTCATACCTTTAACAGCAAGGCCTTCGTTCTGGCGCCATCTTCATGAAGCCTCTGAAATCCAAACAGTGTGCTGCAAATAGAGGACAACACAGGCGGTTCCGTGTTACTTTACCTGCACCGCTTTCATTTGCACCGCTTTAACATCAGAGAAGGCTCATAAAAATGCACGGAGGTTCATCGGTGCAAGTAAAGGGGCTTTAACTGACCTGTCTATGCTGGCTAAGCGCTCCCTTTCTTGCGGCGTAAGCTTCGGAAAGTCCTCCTCGGTTTCACTCGCTTTTCCCGTCGCCATTTTCTTTTCCTCATCACCAGCAGCAGCAGCAGCAGCAGCAGCGCGAGCTACAGCGGCCACCGACACTCCGCACGATTTCATAGACAAAAAACTCCAGCGAAAATATTTACGCACCGCAAGCCGAGCACCTTTTTTGCGTAGATCTACACGCAGAAATGAATAGACGGAAAATAATTTCCTCTCAACACCCCCTTTTTCACATTGTCCTCGACATAAATGAGTCGCAGGTAGCAGGTACACCAAAATGCATGCAGAATGAGCAATGCAAGGTTTAACGGTTTAAATTGTTATTTAGTAATGTCTCAAACTTCCCCCTTAGTCGCCAGCTCAAACTTGTTATAATTGTGTCACTCAAGCGAACCCACGCCGCCGCCGTCGGAACGCCTTCTCTGTGGTTTTGGCCAATCGCTGCTTTCGACAAGGACCACGTGAGCGGCCTTGTCTTGGGATCCTTTTTTTCACATAAACTTTCAAGGGGGAGGGTAAATAACAAACCCCTCAACTTTACGCCATGTCTTCGCCTGCTGTGATTGGCTCACCTGGATTTATTATGATTACGTAACACAATCATAAGACGCATTATTGGTTCAAGCGTCTGTCTGTTTAAAAACCCAGGGTTTTTTTGAGGATGTAATGAGATCGTTGCTACTACGTATTTTTACTATGTATGTATGTATGTATGTATGTATACATATACACTGCACATTATTGCATTTATTTTGATTTATGATTAATGTATAATAATGCTGTATAATGCCTTAGTTTCAGATAATAAATACCATCATGCAAATCAAATCCCATAATCCTATCTTTGTTCCTTCCATTATTTCGTTCTTTATTATATTTTTCTTTCTTTCTTTCTTAAAAAATCCCGAAAGAGAGACAGATTATCCAATAACTTTAGGAAATTACTAAAACAATTATTATTAGGCTCGTATTATACTACCGTGTTTCTTATTGTATAAAGCCAGTTTCAGACAAGCAGACATTTGATAGTGTTGTTAAACAAATATTGTATATTCAAAAATTTCACTTGAAACTATTTGCAAAGTATTTTGAGAATAACACATTCAAGCAATCGTATGGGTATGTGGGCAGTGATTGCACGTAAATTACGTAGGATTTTGCGTAGAGCTGCAGCGGTTGCGAACATTGTGAACACAGCCTCATAAAATGGCGGATCGCGTTGAAGGTAAATAAACTGGCTAACCAAACATTTTAAAGAATTGTCTCGATTGACAACGTGTTTATTTAACTACATGGGTTATATGCAACGACATTGCAAGTGTTTCCAATGAGTAGCATGGTGTTCGATAATTGTGTCAGCAGACTAACTGTTACAGATATATCATGTAGCTAATTCGTGGAAGATTCAACCATATAGCCTACTTTTTTTCCATTCGTGGCTTTCTAATTGCACGTCGGTGAATACATTTAAAACATATTCTGCTCGCAGGTTATATTTCAATAAGGTGCGATGGTTATGGTTGGGGTGACCCTATTATCAGTGGTAATACTTAAAGAATGGTTCATGCTGTTTCTCACCACTTATTTTGTTTTTGTATCAGATCATAAACGGGTTAATCTAAATTAATAAATGATGTAAAACAGGTTGTGGACCTACAATTGCTTTTTGGGTGGAAATGCTTAAATAATATGTATAGAAACTGTTTACCAATGCAAACCATCCTAATGAATTATATGCATCTCACTTGCATCTTTATTTTGTGATTTTTAGACCGTGATTATACAATTATTATGTATAATGACAGTTACTGTTGTTTTCAGATGTAGATGCAGAGAGTGAAGATGAATTGTATGAGGTGGTTAACATCACAGATTATGCCAGGAGGCATCAATGGTGGAGTCGTGT